>JANPWX010000033.1:902850-1004313 GCA_024734555.1 Trochalopteron elliotii
CGCTGCCGCTGGACGCCGCCGGCGCGGGCTGCCCGCTGCCCCCCGTGCCCATGCAGGGCGGCGCGCTGCCCCCCGAGGAGGAGCTCAAAGCCACGGTGCTGCAGCTGCGGGAGACCGTCCTGCAGCAGAAGGAGACCATCGGGAGCCAGCGGGAGGCCATCCGGGAGCTCACCGGCAAGCTGAGCCGCTGCGAGGGCACTGACGGCAAGTCCGCCGCGGGGGCGTGGAAGAACGAGGTGGGCAAGGGCAAGGACACGATGGGCGACCTGCCCCGTGACCCGGCGCAGGTCATCGACCAGCTGAGCCGCACCATGCAGACCCTGAAGGACCGGCTGGAGAGCCTGGAGGTAGGGCCGGGCAGCGGAACCGCTTCACGTCTAGCGGGCACTTCGGGCACGAGTAGTGCCTTAATCCCTGTGGGGAGAGATCCAAACCGGCCAGCCCCCGGGCGAGCGGCTCGGTGTGTCTTGTCGTGTTCTCTTGATCATTTATCTCCTCTCTTTATTGGTAAAAACCCCAAGGGACTGCTCTTGAATGTGTTCTCCCACTGCGAGGGGGGTCAGATTATGGTTTCCCTGCTTGTCATCAGCTTAGGTTTTGTATTAATAATGTGTAAATCTCTCTTTCTGGGGATGTGACTTCATGTGGTTTGAGGTACAGAGCTGACGTCTTGGGCAGTAAGACCTCGGCATATGGTGCTGAACAGGCCAGTGGTAATGAGGAGATTGTGTTGGGCAGATGGTGCAGATAAGATGATGTACTCAGGACTGACACAGAATAAAAAGAACCCGATTCTGTGCGTCTCTGAACAGAAAGGGGATTTGGTCCAAACCCACCGATAAGTGATTTCCATGAGCCTTTGGACAGTGCCCATGGTTTGAGTGCTGCTCATGCAAATGTTTCATAGAGAGGAGTCTCACAGGATTTGTGCTCGTGTTTTGCATTTTGCACCCTGAAAGCCTCACATGTGCTCCTGCTGTCCTCCAGTCAGTGCTGATGTGAGGACGGCGAGTAACTTCTGAAAGGCTGTGCTGTGAGTGCTGCTTTGAATGTGCAGTTTTGAATGAACTGTTAGTGTTACATCCTTTTGTTACTATCGCAGTCTTTCTGAAGCATTCTTTTTAGCGTTGTAGAAGAGAAACTCCACTAGAATAACGTGGTAGGTGGAAATGTTGTTTTTTTAGTATCTTTAAAGATACCAGTGTTATTTGAGAGTGTGAGGTGCCTTTTTTTTCAGTTTGGGTAAGAATACTTTCACTGGTTAATACTTGGATTGATCTAAAGAGCATCTTACTTTGGTAGACCTGCTGTCAAAGTAACTTAATTTTTTAATCTAAAATGAAGTGATAGTTTTTGTTTCCTTAGGTTAGCCATGTCACTAATAAAGAGTAAAGCAAAAATTCACCACTGTGCCACATGTATGCATAGTGATAGAAGTGCATCAGACCTGCTCCCTACATTGATTTTATGGAACTTAAAGGCATGAAACTTCCTTCATATAAAGTGCTGGAAGCCTGTAACAAAAGTGTCCTTTTGTTTCAGTACCTGTTAAGCTCCAGTGCTGATAAAAACATTGAGTATGCTAAAAAAGCAATACCTCTTCTGTACATGCTGGACAGCTCCACGATCTTACTTTCCTCCTTTGAACCGGGAGCACATCTGCATTTCACAGTTTGTTTCAGGAAATAACAACTCTTTTCCCCCTTTGCTCCGCCCTGAAGCACCAGCTCCGAGCCAACGTGTCCTATGCAGCTCTGCCCAGTGACCTGCGGGAGATGCTGCAGCGGCGCCTGGGGGACCTGGAGCGACAACTGCTGAGCAAAGTGGCCGAGCTGGAGGATGAGAAGTCTCTGCTGCACAACGAGACATCGGCACACCGGCAGAAGACAGAGACAGCCTTGAACGCCTTGCTAGAAAGAGTGTCTGAATTAGAGAAAGGTAATTGCTCGGAGTCTAAATGCTTCCCCGTCCTAATTAATTTTGTTTACTCCTTCCTTCCAGAGCAGCAGACTAAATGTGGGCCTTGAGGGAAAGGCATTAACGTACTGGGCTAAATAGTAGGTGACAGTGCAAATACTTGGATTCTCCTTTATCTTTTATCTCAGGCTTCTTGCTTGACAGGCAGTTGCCTGGCTTTGGCTTCCTGTCTCTTAATTTGGCATGTGTGGGTGGCTAGGATGAAACTCTTAGTGTTTGTGGGATGGAAAGATCTGTAAGGAGGCAAGTGGAGATAGGAATAAGTATGGCATGGGTGTAAATAGCTACATAATGTCAAGCATGCATCTGAGTAGAGCTGCCTTTATTTGGACTGAGAGTCATTGGGTTAAATTTATCATGGGCTAAATTTAATTAGCACAACTACCTTTAAGGTAATGAATTGCATTTTATACCTGCTTTGTTTTCTGCTGCTTTGGGAGTATTGATGGTGGCCTTTCCTTTTGTTACTGGTTATGACTTTGGGTAGCTGCAGATACTTGAATTGTGTTCTCTTCTAAGCTTACAGCCTTCAGAGTTTACAGTAGATTACACATGGTCCACTGGGGGACACTCTCGTAATCCTAGTCATTCATTCTGATTCTTGTCTTAATTATTACTGAAATCTGCCTGCTGGAGTAGAATCTGTTTATTTGAATTACAAATGTCTGTGGAAGTGACCTAAAGCACAGGACTCTCTCTGTATTGACTGTATACATGTACAGAGTGGACTGTATAGGGCTGGAGTTGCAGTAAATGTCACTGCCCAATCCTTAAGTGATTTTCCAAGGTGAATAACTCTCTGCTTAAAAGCAGCTTAATGGACATCCAAATGGTACAAACATGCATGTCTCAGGAATTTAAAAATGCAGCCTAATGGACCCCTGTGTGTAACACTCTATCTATTCTTTCTTCTGAAAAGAGTGAAGGAGGGGAAAAGGAAAGGAGGAAGATGATTTTCTACTGGCTCTGTCTTTTAGTATTTCCTGAGAGCCAAGATAAGCCTGCAGCTAAAGTTATGGAGAATTAGTGGCCTGTTAATGTCTTATGAGTCAAGTATAGATAGTCCTTGTCTCTGAAAGATGTGACTCATATCAGAAAGAGAGAGTGGTGGGAGAACAAGAATGTGTAATTCAGTTAGGCTAAAAATAACCTGTTCCCACCTTTATTTTTTTTGTGTGGGGAGTGAGGGCTATCTTAAGTCTCTGGGGAAGTGAAGAATTTGGGACAGGAACCAAGATACACCCTTTCTTTTACTTGTGTAATTTGCTCTCTATTACTGTACAGCTTAGCTGTTCTGGTTCCTCTGCCAAATCAAAGTGAGGATAATAATGATGAAAGAACTTATTTTTTTTGTGCTTTAAATACAGACAACATTTGATCTTGCCAATATTTGATAGTATTTCTGTTGTGCTTTTATTTAAAATGCAGTATTTTTTAGCATTTCTTCCCTGCAACTAACTTGAGTGTCCTCATTGTCCTGAGACTAAATAGAGGAAAAAAAACCCCAAAAACTTTGAGGTGGCACTGTAAGCCTTGGATTTTATCTCCTGTTTTAGTTACCAGTTGGGCAGAAGAGCTTAAAACTTGTTCACCTGTTATGGTTCCCAAAGTTTTCTGTTCATTCCTTCACTGGTTGTCTCCATTGACAGCAGAAGATGGTGCAGGAGGTATAATCCTCCAAATAGCAGTGCCTGGACTTCAGTGTGATTCCCAGCTTTGCTGGAGGCACAAACAGATCATTTCCTATGTCTAAACCTATTTATCTCTGAAAGGGAATAACAATATTTCTTGCCCATCTAGCCCAAAAATAATAGCTCTTTTAATGGGGTATGTTTCTGTTTTTTCTATGTGAGATTGCTTGTAGCAGCCTAATGGAGGTTGTTCAATATTAACCCTAAGACCCTGGTGTCTGGTGGTTTTTATTTCCTTACCCTTTAGAACATTTCAGGTCTCTGAGGCTCCTCGAGACAGATTCAAGCAAAAGAGAAGCTTTTTCTTCTCCCACCCCCTCATTCTGTGAAAAATGCAGCCAAAACACTTCAGTTGCTTCTGAGATGGGGAACTGAGAGAATGCCAATGGTTTAAAAAATACATATGAGAATTGTGGCAACCTTTTGTGACAACAGCTTTCCATTTGGACTGGAGTGTGAAGTTTGGCAAGAGGATTGAATTTGTTTCAGGAATGTGAGCAAAGGAAATGAGTGAGTCTCAGAAGAACAGGCAGCTAAAAAGTTGAGGGTGACATTACTGCAGAACTGTGGGGTTCAATTTGTGGCACAATGTGGGATTTATTTCTTAATATTTCTAGAAGATTACTTATGAGCATCTACATCAGCTATATGGTACAGAGTATTGCAACTTCAGAAAGTTTTGGTATAAAGGGTTCTCAATTTTGTAAGCATGTCTCAGAATATCTCACTGGTTTTTATCACTTTTTTAGAAGAAGCTAAATAACAATTTCTGCTTTTATATTAAATCAAGTGTCCAATCTTCCCATAGTTCATAGCTGGATATTGCATTTTTAATTCAGATCACTCTGAACTCTTCAGATCTTGTCCTGTTCAGTTGATGGGACAGAAATCTGAATGTAGCTGCTTTCTGGACTGTGTCAGTGCAGTTTAATTTCAAATTTGCTGCTAAAAATGTGAGTGTTAATCTCTTTGCTAGCCTGAGATCTTAACACAGGGGTGCTGCTTGTGTAGGAGTAGGGAAAGAAATCCTGGTTGTGAAGCATGGTGATGCTTTAATAATGAACATAGCAAAGAGTCCATTTTACTGACAGTAAATATCTTTTAAACCAGTTTGAATTGTTTGAAACAGGAAGGCCTCCAGCCATGAACTAGACAATGAAGAAGATTGCCTACCATCTATTCTTTTGCTCTAAATGAGCAGAAATAAACTAAATAATTATCTCAACATGGATAAAATCTATTTGTATTTTCATGTGCAGCAAAATCAACATTCAGTAAATACTACTTCAATATACTTTTTTTTTTCCTGTACCTCTCTAAAGTGATTATAGCCAAAGATTATCAATATCAATTGTGCTTTAGCCTGAATTACCAATACACTGTTTTTCTTGATGTTAAGGGGTTTTTTTTGTTTGTTTTTCTCCATGTGATTGTAGGTAACAGTGCATTTAAGTCACCTGATGAATTCAAGGTCTCCCTCCCTCTCCGCACAAACTACCTGTATGGGAAGATCAAGAAGACTCTGCCAGAGCTCTATGCTTTCACTGTCTGCTTGTGGCTGAGGTCAAGTGCTTCTCCTGGCATTGGCACTCCCTTCTCCTATGCTGTTCCTGGGCAAGCCAATGAGATTGTCCTCATAGAATGGGGGAATAATCCAATTGAACTGCTAATTAATGATAAGGTGAGACTTGATGAACTCTTCCTTGTCAACATAACCAGAACAAGGCCTGACCCCTTGGTACCTTGCACTGACTCCTTCCTTCCCTCTGCCAGAAGCCTTTGAGGTGGTGCTTGTCTGTTGTCCACTTGCTGATTGCAAGTTTGTAAAAGCAGAAACAGAAGTTGAATTGTACAGAAGTTAAATTGTACAGATAAAACTTGAAACAGAAGTCAAATTGTACAGATATTTCTGTGTTGAGACCAAACAGCTTGACATTAAATGTGCACACACTTGTGTTGTCTGAAGTTACAAGCAACTCTTCGCTTCCTGGGGGGCTTTTTTGTTTTTTTTTTTTATGAAACAAGCAAAATTGAAGCCACACTATTGCAAGACCTGTAAGATCTAAGCTAGCTGCAGTATTTCTTTCTAATTGTAGGAGTTACAAATGTTAAATGAATTTTGCAGAAGACTGAGAGCAAAAGGCTCTCCACATAATGGTCTGGTTTTGTTATGCTTAGTGACTGAACATCAGTTTAAATACAGTTTTTCAGACTTCAGTTACAACTGCCTTATACCATTGATGGTTTCTGACAAGCTTAAAGAAAACATTGAAACTTGTCATTAAACCAGTATTTAAATGCCTCCTTTCTCCCCACCTTCAGTTAAGTTTCCTGGTAACTCTCTGAGGAATCAGGTGTTTGCTACACACTCAGGTGATTCATCTTGTGGCTGATTATGGACTTTTAACAGTCCTATCATCCTGCCAGATCAATAACCAATTATTTTT
The DNA here is from genome assembly GCA_024734555.1 of Trochalopteron elliotii. Lineage (NCBI taxonomy): Eukaryota > Metazoa > Chordata > Aves > Passeriformes > Leiothrichidae > Trochalopteron > Trochalopteron elliotii. The sequence continues at coordinate 908,966 of JANPWX010000033.1, forward strand.
AATGGTTTGTGGAAGAGAAGCAAACTTGAATCTGCTTATCTTTAGCAATAACTTCTTTTCTCTTCAGTATTATGTCTGTAATACCAATATTCTGTGAGGCTTTTATTTCTTCCACATCACAGCTCTCCATATCCCACTGCATCTGTGTCTTCATGTTGAACTGAGAAGGTTTTCAAATCAAACTCCTAAAGGAGCATAATTCCTCCTTAATGTGAGGTCTAGAACCACAAATTCTCCTGGTAGCATTTGTCAAAGTTGTTACTGCAAGTGGTGCTGGCAAACCCCAGATTTTGAGGGGACCTTAACATGAGCACTGGATGGAATCTCACTAAGATTTAATAACAAATGCCACAGATTAATGTGCAGGATGGGGGTTGGTCTCTTCTCCCAAGTAACAGGCAACAGAAAAAGAGGAAATGGCCACAAGTTGTGCCAGGGGAAGTTTTAATTGGATATGAGAAGAAATTTCTTTACTGAGAGGGTTGCAAAGCACTGGAACAGGCTGCACAGGGCAGAGGTGGAGCCACCATCCCTGCAGGTATTTAAAGGAGGTGTACTGCTGGGTTAGTGATTGTACTCTGTGATCTTGGAGGGATGTTCCAGCCTAAATCATTTTATGGTTCTGTGGAATCCTACAAAGTTGGATATGGACTAACTCTTGCCTCTATAAAGTTTTTGCTTTTGAGGACAGAGTAAATGCTGTTCCTATTTACATATTGAGCTTGAACTGCTAGGTTTGGGTTGCCATAAACATTTTTCTGGTTTTTGTAGGTTGCTCAGCTCCCTCTCTTCATCAGTGATGGAAAATGGCATCATATCTGCATAACATGGACAACCAGAGATGGAATGTGGGAAGCTTTTCAGGATGGAGAGAAGCTTGGCACTGGGGAGAATCTTGCTCCTTGGCATCCAATTAAACCTGGAGGTGTCTTGATCCTGGGTCAGGAACAGGTGAGTGAATGACAGGGTGTTCCAGGGTTTGAACAAAATCAAAACTCCCCAAACAAACAAGAGCTGTGAGAATTTCTCTGTTAAACACTTGGTCCTGTTGTACACACAGAGTCAGACTGAAACAAGGCAACAAACACTCAATGAAATCACACATTGGTATATTTGTTTCACATATTAAATATTCAGAATATTCACGTTGGAGTTAAGAATAAGTCCTTTTAGAATATTGGAAAAAAACCCAGAGGATTTTGAAGCTTGCCTTTCTAGCTAACATCTCATAAGTAATGACTTGTGTGGCTCCTGGCTTCACATTATTTCTCTACCTATATTATACTTTTACTAAAAGAAGCAAATATTGTAACAAGTAGCAGGAAATAACCTTTCTAGAGGATTACCAGGTTCACAGTTGGAGCAATGAAAAATTAGTTTTGTCTTGATATTGATTTTAGTGGATACTTATCCATGACATGAATGACAGAATGGCAGGTTCAGTATCCTAATCCACTCTGCAGAGCAGATGCTCCACTAGTGAGTGTTTGGCAGGTTTCCTTTATCTCTGCCTGCACTGTGCTGGGTTCTGTCCTGTGCTATCAGCTCCATGTCATTGTGATCACCAAAAATGAGTAATTTCTGTCCTTGGGTACTGAGTGGAGCAAGCAAACACTTCTGGGCTTATGCAGTGGCAGTTTGAATCACTCATTTGTTACAGCCAGACAAAGCCTGGGTATTTAGATCCCAATGTGTCATCTCACAGTCCCTGCAGACAGTTGGGCAAGGGCTGCAGTTATGGTTTAATCTATAGCCATAAAGCTTTCAGGGTAACCTTACACATCTGTGCAGTTCTTGCTAGGGTTGTCCTGTGCTAAGCTTGCACAGTGGCTCTTAAATTAGCCTCAGAGTTTAAAGCTGCCTTCCTGCTCTACTGCTCCAGGGCAAGGTTGGTTATGTGCAGCCTTTTTTGTGGTGTTTTGCAGTCACCACTCTTTCCCCTCTGTTGTTTTGACACAGTTCAGGTTGGAGCTTGTCACTGAATGCCTTGTTCAATGTAACCCTTCTGGAAAACTCAAATTTGTTCACCTCTGTGACCTAACTCTGCACCTCTCTCTAGCAGTGGGGCTGGGTGGGGAGGGGCTTCAAGTTTGAGGAAGAAAATGCCAAAATAACCTTCTCATCTAATCCTAACTCTTGTGTGCCTGAAGGACACAGTAGGAGGAAGATTTGATGCAACTCAAGCCTTCGTTGGGGAGATGAGCCAGTTCAATATATGGGACAGGGTCTTAAAAGCTGAGGACATCATGAATATTGCCAACTGCTCCATCAACATGCCTGGCAACATCATCCCCTGGGTGGATAACAACGTGGATGTGTTTGGAGGTGCTACCAAATGGCCTGTGGAGACGTGTGAGGAGCGTCTGCTTGACTTGTAGCTGTGATCACTCCCCATCCAAGTGCCCCCTTTAGTAGGACAATCTTCTGTGCAATCTGAAGCACTTATTTTTCTCCTTGGCCCTTCCCCAGTCTTAACTCCTTGAAAGAATAATAATAATAAAAAAAAAAAGAGTAAACTGCCTCAGTGCAAAGATAGCTGCTAGTTTGGGGCATTGAGCCTGGCTATGAAAGGAGCACTTCTTGGCTAGTGCAGCCCTTGCTTTCTTATGGCCTGATCCAAAAATGTGCTTTGGCCTGCAGGAGCCTTTTGGCTGGGCCTGAGCTTAGACCATCATCAGTTCTTCTGCAGGGAGGGAGAACAGTGTGCACACTTCACTCTCATGTCCCTGATAATGTGCAGTGCTGACAGCACCAGGATTAACAGGCTAAATGTGAACCCTTCCCTCCAGTCTATTGTCTCCCCTTCGAAATGAAGCCATTCTTTTTTAGCCCTTTTTAAAACAAACAAAAAAATCACTTAATCCTTACACTGCAGTGGTTCTGGTGCAGCTGTGGGTAGAGCAGAACAGCCACTGTCTGAGTGCAAGGCTTTTGCTTTTTAATTTGCAATTAGAAATCCTTATTTTATGATAAAGAGGTGATGTATTTGAGACACATTGTACCAGTTCAATTTGAAGAAAGGGCTGTTTATTCAGCACAGCTCCATTGAAGCAGAGATGCTTCAGGTGAGGTTCTGTCCCAAAGCCTGTCCTTTGCTAGCCAGGATCCCAGCATAGGTGGGTGGATGAAAGATTGTACTTGTATTTTCTGTAAGCTGAATGTACTGAATTCCTAGTGACCTGGCTTGTACCCTTTTCTCTATTGTTTCTCTTGCTTCAATGTCTTTATTTTTTTAAATATACAAGCTGTGATTAAGTGAATTTCCATTTCGTTTTGCTTTGAAAGGCCTTTTTATGAGCAAGTGCCAAAGTTCAGTTTTCTGCTTGCTGAGAATTGCTATCTATTTTTCCAGCATAAAAGTCTTCTGCACTGGTTTATATGTTATTACAATGGTCCTATGTAATATGAAAATGTGCTGCTTTTTCAATTCTTGTTGACTGTCTCTTCTGTAAGCACTGGGCTGACTACTATATTTTTTTATCATTTTCTCTCAATATTTTGCAAACACTGTTGCTGTTTCCTTGGCGTTGATGTGACTACTTGGTTTGTGGCTCGCAGATAGCAAATGCACTGTACTGGGAAAGAGTTAATACTTTTGTTATTGAAAAGAAAAAGGATTTAAAGGGGGGGAGGGGGAATTTATAAAGCTAAATATCATATTTTATTTTTCATATGTTTGAATTGTAAGAATAATATGGTGACAGTCCCATTTGTAGGGTAAAGTTACATATTTCCATGAATATGTAGTATGCTGTTCTTAAAAGAAAATTCTTATAATGAACTTTTAATTAAAATGCACTGTAAAATGAGTCTCTTAATTCTTTTATAGTCACACAAGACACTGAATATTCTCCTTCATAGCTTCTATGAGTTCACCTGCTGTCTCTCTAAACTGGTAGAAGTACAGTCTTGTAAGAAGATTTCTTTATTCCCTAAATGCCTTCAATTTATTCCCTAAATGTCTCAAGTGCTCTCGTTGTGATTGGCTTTAAAATACACTCACACACTGCACCCCCAACCTTCAACAGTACTTTCCCTGCCCAAAGGAAAAACAAACCACAAAACTCACTTCATATCAGAAGAATCTGTGTTGTGAGGAAAAGTGTGAAATTCTCATCTCCCGTGGGCTCTCCATGGTGCCCAGAGGAGGCATCAGCCCTCCAGTCAATCCACCTTTATTTATCAGCTTTTTTCAAAAGAGCCTGGAGGAGCTAAACTCTGGGGTTACACATATTTCACTCTGTTCTTAAAAGGTGCAGCAGTGAAATTGTCCTGGACACTTTGCTGGATGTCCTGGAGCCCGTGTGGGTGGTGGGGTCTGCTGTTTTAAACACCAACTCAGTGCTTGGTTGAGGGAGGTCTTTACACATCTGTTGGCCATGCTGATCTTTATTCAGAGTTACTTAAACACACCCACAGCCTTTAGCCATAGGCACCTGAGTAAGAACAGGGGAAGGTGTTAATGGTGGGGGCTGTACTTTGTTGGGTTGGTTTGGTTTTTACTCATTAAATAGTTGAGATGGTAGGGGTTCTGGAGGAAGGTTTTGGTTTGTTGGGGTTATTTTAGACACTAACTCTTCAAAGGGTATCTATTCCATTGAAATGGGTTTCTTTCATTATTTTTTAATACATATATATATATACACACACATATACATATTTTTTTGTGCAATGGTACCTTTTCATTAAGAAGAAAAGATGTGTTGATATTTGTACCTTTACCTTGGGAGTGGAAAGCCATGGCTGCTCCACATACTGGGAGTCACATGTTTTATATGAATATACAAGCAGATGGCAAAACAGGAGTAAATATTACCACATTCCAGCATCTATATTGTTTATGGAGTGTGGAACTGACAACACAACCTTCAGTTCCCAAACTGCTCTGAATGCACAGAAGTAATAACTTATGGAAAGCTGAGTGACAGCACTTTGGGACATGCAGTAGTGCATATTTCTAGGAAATGTGGTTTTGTTTAAATCAGGCAGAGCTGGGACTCCTAAAGGCAATATCAGTGATCCCACCATCCTGGGAGCTGTAACTGGCCAGGTCTGCAGTGGCTGCTTGGCTGTGAGTGCTCTTCAGTCTCTGAATTGCACCATCCTCTCTGTACATCCTTGGTGCTTTGGCTGTTGGCTGACAACAAGTTGAGCATTTGCTGTGTTTAAATCCAGTTCTATTTCTTCAAAGATCAGTTGTTTGCCTGTATGCCTGCCCACTAGAAAATGTAGTTGTCTCATGTGTTTTGAGTTTGCTTGAGGGCTCCAGCTACACACTTGCTTTGTGTAGGTGAGGGGAGGAGGATCACCTCTGCCTCTGGGATCCCCAGTGCATGGGAGAGCAACTCCTGCATCCAGGCAGCTTCTGGCTGGGCTGCACTTGCTCACAGAGCTGCTGGTTTAGGTCTCAGAAATGCAGGGAAGACCAGCAAAGCTCTACCCCCATTTTTACACGCATCTCCCCAGTGAGTAAATACATGGGACTGCCAGGGAGAAACTGATTCTGCTTTGCTTCGGAGACCTGATTTCCCTCAGGCCTTTCCCAAAGGTGAAAAGCAGGTCAGCAGTGAAGCTGCTGTGTTGTATTATGTGCTCAAATCTGGCACTTTCTCAATCAGGGTAATGGTTCTAAAAAAATGCTGCTGTAACTATAGATTTATTTCTTCTTTGCTAATGGCACCTGACTCTGTGTGTAAGGATTCTTCATCCAGCTGATTTTAGTTACCCAGGTTGGGAAGGAAGATCAGCCTTCTTCTATTGCATCATCCTGAATCCTGCCAGGAGTGCAGAAGCCCTAAAAAGAGACACTGATCTGGCTGAGGCTTCTGCCACAGATAATGATCCCTTGATGCTGCTTGGAAATCTGTGGCAAGACACAGCAAGGGCCCTGCTGATGGAGAGAGTCAGGCACTGCCAAACTCCTCCAGAAAGGAAAGGTCTCTTGGTAGCCAGGGAATTGGGGTGGGAGTTGAAGGTGATCTGGGATTTTTCCAGAGATCTTTTGCCAGAAGGTCTCTGGATCTCTATTTTCCCCTTCACAAAGAAAACGTTGAACCTTGATAATGTTCATGGTTAGCTGTGAGGCTTAAATAATACATGAGTTTTTCAGAGCTCAAAATCTTCTGGAAAGAATTGAATTAATTGCCCCCCTGGCTATGGCTGTTTCTAAAAGGCTGTGCTTAGAAAAGTATAAATTTGCACAAGGAGTTCAAGGGGCCATTTCTTTCTCCACAGGAGGGCTGGGCTGATGTTTTGGCAAAGCTTCAAATACAGAAGCTCCCTGATGGCTTGATGCCAGCCAGATAAATCGTTTTATTTATGAAGGATGCTTTGGTGTTGCACCTGTGCTGGCTCCCAGCACGTGTGTCCAGGCAGTTCAGCTCCTGGCACTGCTGCTCCCAGGGGCCATGGGAAGGATGCTGAGTCTTTGTGGTACCCACTTGTTCCCTCTCTGCCACTCAGCCTGCCCTGAGTCCCCGGGGCAGAGCTGACCTCACACAGGGCTGGCTGGAGCCTCTGTGGCACTGCCTGTGCTTCCCTTCTGTGCTAAAAGGAGTTTGCAAGAGGCTTGCCCTGGTTTTCATGTCACCAAGCTGTTCTCAGCAGCAGTTCTGGAGTGTTTTTTAAGAATAAGTAACGATGGCTATTTCTTAGGAGGATTTCAGTGGTTTTTAAGGTACTAGATGCTCTTTTACATTTTGTCTTTCAAAACACTTAAACCAGCTTATGAGTAACTTTAAATCCTCATGTTACTGTAACAGAGTTCGTCACCCAGGCTTATCTCCACTACTGGAGATTGCTCTGCTGACCTCACCAGATGAAAGGAAACCTCTTTAAAGGGCAACCTCATTTATTAAAAACAGGATGTTAAAACCTCTGGGTAACAACACTAGCTAAGCAGGGGATTTATAACTTTCCTTTTGTTTAAATTTTTTATTTTACTTGGTGTTGGCTGTTGATTTGCAGTGGGAATCCTGATGTGCTGTCCTGCTGTGGTTCTAGAGTGGCTGTTTGTCCTGTATCAGGCAGCAATTGGTTTTCCTCCCATTTCAGAGGGCACAGAACAGGCAGCTGCCTCCTCCCTGGTGCAGAGCTGGGAAGAGATTGTCCTGTGCAGCTTTATTCTACCTCTGCAGCTGCAAAAGGGTCTGGGAGAAGGGATCTGCACTGACTTTTAATTTTATGTGAGATTTCCCTGCAGGATATATTTGTGTTTGACAAAACAGGACAGACCTAGATTTGCTTTCCAGGGATGGTGTAGCTCACAGCAATGAGCTGTGTTTTAGGCCAGGGTTTCTTTTTATTTATTTATTTTTGCTTTCCTGCTTTCTTTATGGTAAATTTTAAATGGTTGATAAACACCTATAATAAAAAAGAGATATACATGGGCAAATCATCCTCTTTTTTTCTATTAAAGAAAGCTGTTACTTACTGTGTAGAGAGTACATATCCTCCTAAGAGATCAAATTATTTATGGCAGTGCACTAATTAGCTTTTTCGAGGCTTCTAAGGTCTTGCAGATACTTGGAGCTCCAGGGATAACTGCAGTAGGTAAATACCTCTCTGCATAAAGGATAATTTCATGTAAATGGCCAACAGCTGTCTGTATCTGCTTTGGAATTCTGGCCTGTTGGGGGCTCTGGTCAAGTGGAGCCCTGGTACCTACAAGGCTTTGCAGGGGACTGGTCACCACTGCCTGGTTGGGTCACTGTGGTGGCCACAGGTGTCCAGACAATTCAGGAGGCTCCCAGAGCTGCTCTGGCCCCCATTTTCACTTGTGCTGCCATATAAATTCTGAGGTTGCAGCAGCACTCTCACCTGCCCATCCTCACTCTCACTCAGGGAAGAGCAGATCCAGCTCCATCCTCACGTCCATCAGCAGCCCCAGGCTCTGTTCAAAAGTATTTGGCATTGTTCAGATGTGCTGCTATGGTTACTCAGACACCACTGACTGCACAGGTCAGCCTGGAAGAGCTTTAGACAAAGTATTTGGGACAGAATGCAGCTCTTGCTTGTTAATTGGAGACCTGGCACATCAGTTTGAACACACTACGTGGGGGATAATGTCTTTCTTTCTTCCCTACGCTTGGGACTTGGAAAAAAACCACAAGAAAAATATTGCCTTGACGTGAGCCCAAGCAATGACAGTGGCTCCTGCTGAAAATAGCAGCCAGCCTATTTGTTCTGGGAACTGCCTGAAGGCTGGCTGGGCTCTGTGTGCACAAGTGGATGGAGGATGCACAAGGGCTGGGGAGGAGCAGAGGCTTCCTCAGCTGTGGTGAGGGAGCCCGAGGGGGACTGGCTGCATCTGACAGCCCTGGGCAGGGCAAGGGGCTGGGCTGGACTCCTGGACCTCAGGCTGCCCTCTGATGCTTCAGGGCCCAGAGTCAGCTGCTCACTCCTGGAGACTGTGATTGCCATTTTCAGGGTGTGAAGATACAGGGAGCTGCAAGATTGACCTGTTGAGGGCTGTAGCCATGATTTTAATCTTCCAATCCTGTTCAAATCTGTGAGCTGAATTGGCACGAGGTGTTGTTCAGGTCCCAGAAATTCAGTGACATCTGTTCTGTGCTTCACCATGGGCAGAGTTTGAAAAAGGATGACTGTAAAGAGACTTTAGAGATGTGTAGTGGTGCCCTCACTAGGCTGTGTCCTTTAATGTCTTTCTGATTACTTTATGAGAACTCAATATGCCTGATTTTCTTTTTCTGATTACACTGGAGGCAGAATTTCCATAGACTTGAATGGGAGAAGAACAGGAAACTGTTTGAGACAAGTCTGAACATGCTGGTAAAAAATGAAACAAAAAAATCTGGTGTGACTTTAAAGCTATTTTTAAAAACACAAGCTGGAGCGGGTTACTCTGAATCACTGGAGTCTGTGATTTTCTTTTTTTCTTTTTTTTTTAATTTTCACTCAGTAATTTTAAGGATACAGTGAGAAGGCAAGTTTTTAGAGATAGGTTATATGTGTTAAAAGGGGAAATGTGCTGGCATTTGCTGAGCACAGTAAATATTACTGCCAAATGAGCAGGTCCCTTTTCTGATAAGACAAAAAGAAATTGTAGATGAGAATTTATACCAAGTAATTTCAGAAAACAAGAGAGGGTGGAGGATTTATTGCTTTAATTGAAATATTAGCTTTGCTATCTTCCTTGAATGTTCATGTGTGAAACTGGGTGTTGCTTGGCATCTGCAGGCAAAATCTTGGACAACATCTTTGGTGGATGTGTTGTGTTAGGCATTGTCTCCCTCCTTCTCTCCCATCCCTTGGGGCAGGTTTCTGGCAGCTGAGGGGGGCACTGAAAATAAAAATTATTTACCTTCACTGTCATAGGTAATAGCAGAATCTTGCTAGTATCTCTTGGCTTGTGTCCTGGTTTTCCATTCAGTGCTTTAACTCAAAGGCTGGTCTTTCATATACTTGTTTTTCCATTGAAGGGTGCAAATTTCAATGGTGTTCATTGAGCTAAGATGTAGCAGTTCTCTCCATGTAGTTATTCTTCCTTGCTCATGGGAGCAGATTTCTTGCACTTGAAGAAAGACAAGCAGGGGGTTGAAACAGCATAAACCACTGAGGGGAGAAGTGAAGGGAACTGTGCCTATGGCAATAGGTGAGGTAAGGGGGAAGCTGTGGCTGAATTCACCAGTGGGTATTGGGAATAATGTTTGTTGTGATTGCTGTAGGTATGGAAAGAACCATCTTCCCCCTGGACTTTGGCAAAAAGTCAGATTTGTGCTTTGGGAGGCTGGAGTGCACCAACTGGCTTCAAACATTTTTTTTTCCCATTCTCTTGTCCTTGAGGGGTGTGAGTATCAAACACCTTTCTCTTACCAGAAGGACAATCATTTATTTTTCCAGATGAAGACAGGAGTGCTCTGGAGCAATCTGAATTAAATGCCAAGGTGAAAGAGTGTTGCTGTAGAAACCCATGTCAGACTTGCAGCTGGTTCTTGTGTGCTTCTGGGGATATGTTACTGATAAAGACTCTCCAGCTATTTCTATTTTTCAGTGATATGGAGAAATGAGTCTTCAAAGTTGCTGTTTAGTAGATGTATGGTACAGTTCAGACAGGCAGGGAATTGAGTGTGTGATGGGATGATCAGGAATCTGCTAAAGCTCTGGGAACCATCCACTGGCTTTAGAGAGCTTTGGGTTTATGTCTGTTCACTGCAGTCTATGCAATAGACAATGTGTTGCATCCCAGGGTTTTTTTATCTTCTGGTGAGGACTTGTTAATGTGGGAAGGACTCCCAGAACTGTTCCATAGCACTGTCTTCTCCTTTCTGCTGGGCATGCAAGGCTGTTGATGGCAATTGTTCATAAATTGTGTGTCTTGAAGAGCTGACAGAGACGACTTGATGCTAAAACATGGCTGTGGCACTTCCTCAGCACCCCTTTGATACCTCTGCCCCTCGGATTTGCAATATTGTAGTAACAGTGCATGGCACAAATCCAGTTACATGAGCTCTCTGTTATCTGAGTGTACTCTGAGCAGCATTTCAGATTTTATTGAAACTTTTCTGTATGCATTTTGGCTTTGAAAAATACAAATCCAAAACAAAAGCCCATAAATCTTTGTTTAATCAAAGTGTACCTCTAAGAAGAATGTACATAGATATTGTATAACAAGAAGAGTGAATTCCAAATAGGACTTTGAAAATCCATCTGGAGCAGAAAATCAAGACTGATGGGAGATTTTTAGCGAGCCTTGCTTTTCTCTACAGAAAATTCACTGTACTGTGTTGCATTATCGATGCTTAAGTGACAACTGCAAGATGATTGAATTAAGTGCTCTGCTAAGGGATATTGTATTTGCTAATGCACAGTTTATCTCTGAAGTTGTGGATGTTGCTATCTCATTGAAACTATGTTGGTTTGAGTGACTGAGACTTGCCTGCTGACAGCCTTGTCAGTCGAAAGCATTAATAAAGAATGAAATTACACTCTGGGCTTTGCCCCAGATGGGAATTGATGTAGTATTTTAGACCTCAAAAAGGATGGGAGTGTAACAGAACAACATGACAACATCAAGATTTATTAGTGCTGCTTTGGTCTTGGCTTTGGGTCATCTCCTGTCTGCAGAATTCCTGCTGATGTCCCATCTGGATTTATATAGAAATTGATGGTAGGGGAAAGCTCTCTGATCCTATCACTTCGCATTTGCATCACTTTCTGTTCTGGATGTGCTGTGAAGGGCTGGGAGCACCACTTGTTAAAGTAGTTTGCAGGCAAGCAGAGGAGAATGCAAGGTCAATTTAGCACTTGCGGAATTCAAATTATTTTCTGAATTGGAAGGATGGGGGAAGGAAATCAAAGCCTGTGTCTCTGAGTTCAGCTGTGTTTCTGAAACACAGTCCCTTAAGAGATAAAAGTACTTGAATAGAGCCATTAAGCGCTACTTTGCTCTATATTTTGGTGCTCTAATTGTCGCAGAGGTCATACTTAAATGCACACGATTTGGGTTTGATGTCTGTCTTCCTCTAAACACACGCAGTTGCTGAGAAAAAGGAAACTTCATTGTGACTATGATTGCTACTGAGAGCAAGTGGATGAAGTTTCCTAATCTTAGTCTAACAGCTCCTTTGGATTCGTCTACCCAAAGGTTTTGTGTCCCCTGAAAGACTTTGTTACCCCAAGACTTCCTACCGGTAGGAAAATCAGGACACTGGTACCTGTTACAGCTTTTTTCTGCCCTCCCTATTTAGGCTGCTTGTGTCATTACAGTCTTTAACCACTGCATGTGCTAAGAACTAAAACTAAGGGGGACCTGCATAGACTGAAACAGCAGGAAGGAGGGAGTCAGGGGGAGTCCTTCAGCAGGACCTGGGCGTACAAACCACCCCAAAACGGAGATTTTGGGTGCAGGTTGCATAAATTAACTTCCAAACAGGGAGATATGTGCTTTGGGCATCCTCTCTATCCTCTCTACCTGCTGGCTGCATTGCCCAGGTGTCCTTCAGAGGGTGTCCCCTCCTTCCTTCCAGCTACTGACAGGACAAACAGGCTCATACAGGGAGTTCTTAACTTTAATCAGATGCTGCACCAAAAACCCTGGCATTCAGGTCATGTACTGCTCCATTCAGCTTCAAGCTGAATTAGTTTGCATTATCTGCTGTTACTTTTGGACTAAGACAAACTGTTTATGTGTATTCTGGGCCACTGATGCAAACAGAGCATTATTGTGGGTCTGAATCAACACTGCAGCACAACCATCAGCAGCCCTGCTCTCCTTCTGGGTGCCCATTTATTCTCTCGATGAAGCTGTAGTGAGTGAAGGCTCATTCACCAGGAAAGGTGATTGAATGCAACTGCAGCTGGTTGATTAAGCTGGACAAAGAGAAACACTCATGTGTCACTCAGCACGCTCTGCCACATGAAACAAGGGGATTAGATATGGTGAATTTCTAGAAATGAAAGCAGGCTATAGGGTTCGTCATAAAATCAGCTTAAAAGAGCTTTCTAGATTCCAGAGAGAACTAAAATAACTTGACCTACCTTGGTCCTGTAATCTTTAAATGCTGCTTAACATCTGCTCATCAGCACTTGGCAATAATATTTATTATGAAATTTTTTACAGCGGATACCATCAGGTGTTGAAATTAATAATGCAGAGGGGTGCATCGTGGAGGGAAAAATATCATTACACAAGGGTTAAAAATGAAATGGACATACTTGACTTCAGTGAAAAAAAAATCTTTGAAGCTAATTACAGGTAAAAAAATCTTAGTGAGGTCACCAGCCTGGCTCAAGCACATTTCTAGTCCCCTGCAGGTGGTTAGCACAGAACCAGTTCTGCCTAAGGGACCTAATTTGGTAATGGGGAGCTGTAGAAACTCTCCTTAAGGGGTAGAAAAAAATCAGATGTACAGGAGATGCCTTTAAGATTTGAGATGTTATTTGGAAACAGCTTTCTTCTCCCAGGACTGGCTTTTCTGACTATGTTATTAACTTTGGAGATACAGAAGGTGCCTAACATTAGGCAAACTGGATTTGAGCCATTATAGGCAGAGGAAAGAGTTTGAATTTCCTTACTGCACACTGTGTATTCTTGAAAACTGTAGTACAGGAATTTGAGAACTCTTTATTCCCAACAGTTACAAAAAAATAGTAAATTGCAATTCTTGGCTTGAAAGACCTTCCAAGTAAAAATCTCTAGACCCTCACAGGTCCCAGTTATTTCTCTACTGAGCCTGCAATCTGCTCTGTAAAATGGATTCCTTAGAAAATGGTCTGGAGATGTCAGCAGGTGCTGAATCCACATTTCCCTTTGCAGTGTGTCCCAGTCAGTTCCCCCAGGCCTCACACCACAGCTCTTTTTGTCCTATTTTGATTTTGTCTGGTGTCAGGTTTCACTTGCTGGAAGGTCCTTGTCATGCACCTTCCTTCCTTGAAGCCAACTGTGGCCACCTTCTGCCTGTGGCATAAAGGCCTGGGAACATTCTGGGCTATTTCTTGCCCTGAACACTTTTGTGCCTTGTTTTTTCTCTGCTATCATGACTCTTTCCCCAGCACTGGATCTGAAGCAGGAATTGGTTATTGCCAATCCCCTGTAGTGAAGTCAAATATCATCTGCACTCCCAGACATTGTTCTTGGATTCATATATTCAGGGATGATATTAGATAGCTTTGCCACAGGGAATTCCTAACAAATTGGTTGTTCTTTTTGTTGTCCAAATCCTTTATTCACTCTGCTTTCTAGCACGCAGTTTCTCCTGTTGAATTCTTCTTGTTCCTAGACATAGAGCTTTGTGTCTTGGCTCTTTGGCTCTTTTGTTGGAAAGAGCCCAAACTTTTAAGCCATCCAGGCCCCTCTATTGGCCTCTTTCCATCCTAATTTACTGCTGTGCTGTCCTTTGTACAGTCTGGAAGGTCTCTGCTAGTAGAATATATATTTATTTCTATATTGAGAGTGGTGAGTATGCCAGGCCTGGTGTGAATCCATGTGGAGCACCCAGTTGTTTGCTAATGCTTCCCTGTAGACATCTGCTTTGGAAGATCTGTCACTTACTCCACCCTTAATTCTTTTAATATGGACTTTCAATTAAAACTACAGAGTGGTACAATAAATATCTTAAAATTGAAATCCCAAGCCTTCAGCTACCTAATTTGTGTGTGTGATCTTTCCTCCCAGCAATTCCCCTAGAGCTGATCAATACCTGTTCACTTTCACTTTCTTTCTTTCTTTTTTGCCCCCCTTTTACTTAGGGGTTGGATCTCAGGCTGTTCAATGCAGTGTTTCCCTACAAATAGGTAGTCCTTGACATTAACATTCTGCTGAGGCTTTTGCAGCAAGCTCAGCTTTCAGCACTGAACTCCTCTGTAATATGCCTCTGAACTTTTCTACCTGTTTTTTAAAAACTTTCGTGATGTACATGTTAACTTAGTCTTTCATGGTAGATGAAATAGAAGGGCTGCTTTGCATTTCTGGTAAATGGCCCCATCCTAATTCAGGGCAACACTTCAGCATGTCCTGATTTGTAGAATTGGACTGGAGATTGGTATTTTGTTATGGTAAATGCATAATTATCAAGGCAGGAGGTTTTGTGGTTTTATTTTTTGTTTGCTTGTTTGTTTTTGTTTTTTTCTTCCTCCATGAACGGCAGGAGTTCTCTCCCTTCTCAGGGGGAGAAGATTTTTTTCTGGAAGAACCAGTGTGATTTTTGGTCTGCAAAGCCATGCAAATTCTACATGGAGTAACAATTCTGCAGAGTATCTGCACTGAGGATAACTCGTGGTTTTCTGGTACACAATATGTACTGTCTGGTTGTTGTCCCTTACTCCAAAGGCAATTCTGTTAATGTGCTATTGTGTGCAATAATTTAAAAAATAAAAAATCTGGGGTCATTAATAATGTTCACTGCTAAATCTGGGTGTGTTTTTCTTTTGTGTGCCTTTATTTGTGAGGTCTTGGATTTTCCACAAATCTCATTTATGGGAGAGTGATGGGCTTGTGTTCTCTGTGCTGGTCTAAATCAGTTGGCCTCTGCAGTCCAAACTAAGAGCCTCACACTTGGTCCACAGGCAGTTCTTGCATCCTGCCAGGCCTCTCTCCAGGGCTGCTGCAAACCAGGATTTACCATCCTGGGGGGAAGACAGAGGCATATTCAGGGAGGGAAGTGCTGCTGCCCCAGATGAAAGCTACCCTGTCCCTTGGAACCCCACCAAATACATGCATCCCTAGGTTTTGCAAGAAAACACTCATCAAATCACTTATTTTAAAGCTGTTCTATCTCCATTGATATGCTCAGAGAAGCATTACTTTGTCCTCCTTGTTAAAAGTCAGCATTTCTTTCTTTGCTTTGTCTCTGTGCACAGCATGTCTCGTTGTTACATTTAAGTTGCTCTAAACTCTAAATCAATAATCCCATTAAGAAGAAAAAAGGCAGCCTAGTAGCAATAAGTACAATTGCAGAGTTAATCAGATCATTTTTATTCGAGTTGTAGACTCTGTTTCCCAAAGATGTTCTGGCTCTGCAAAATCAATAAGGGTGCAATAAGTAGGTTTATTTCCTGGGTATCAGCAGCTTCAGGGTGGGGGCTGGATGCCTGGAGGGAACCAAGGGATTTTGCTGCCTGTGAGCACAGTGGCTGTGGGAAAGAACTGTTGCTGTCATGGAATCAAATAACAGAAAGCAGTGTATATTTTGGGCACTCAGATGTCTGGGAAATGTCTGGGGGAGGCATAGATCCAGGAATTTCTCCCTTCTTAGTCCATCCCCACCAATTTCGCAAACAAAATGTGTCTAAAATAACACTGCATTTTAAATATAACATTTTGAGTTGGTAGCTACTTGTTTTAGAGTGTAAAACCCACCTGATTTTACAAACATTCCTCAGAAGAGATGGATGACGTTTTTCTTACCTCCTCTTTCCATTTCAATTTCTATACGTGGTGTCCTTACTGCTGATCTCTTCTAGTTTTATGCTACATAGCTATAGAGCCTTCAGTGGAGATGCACCTGGCTGGTCTGTACAATGAGATTTAGTCTTTCCTAAACCAGGCTTCGCACAACTTCTTTTGAGTGGAGCTGAACCCTCTTCTCCACAGCCATTTCCCTGTAAATAGCTACTGAAGACAATAAAACTGGAGCCACAAGAAAGATGGGGCTCCTTGTTGTTTCATTATTGTTAAATATGAGCCCTGCTGTGCTGTGAAATAACCAGTGCCCAGCACTGCTGTATCTCCATTGTTACTCAGTGATCCTTTAAACTGAACCCAGCTGTACATCCAACAGATTAGTGTGCTGCTTCCTCCTTGCCCTGTGCATTAAGCTGTAGGTTGTGGAACTGGGCCTTAAATATTTAGTATGCTTGTGTTGGCTAATAAAGACTTTTTAGGAGAAATCATGTTTCACGTTGGCACCCTAATACTCAAGGGCAGCTGGCTGAAAAGTTCTTGAATGTTATCAGAGTTTAAATTATTATCAAGGCATTCAAATGCTGTCCTTGCCAGCTGGTCTTTCTGAATTTTATAGTTTGCTTGAGCATCCCAGGCCTGATTTTGCTCCAGGTAAAGTACCTTACAGTGAAATGTAGCAGCAATCAGCTGTGCTGTGCTGTGCACACTCTGTTCACCTAAGAGAAGTATCAGAGAGAGCATGGTTAAGAATAAGTGCAGTGGTCATAACATGAAGTTTGGAAAGTTTGGAGTGGTTATAAGATAAAAAGAGTTTCAGTGACACAGACACTTCTTTGGAATTGGCTTTAAAAAATTGACATTTCCCAGAAAAATAAGAATCTGTATATGAGAGATGGTCTACTTGCAAGAAGACTTAGGGCTCAATGGATTTCTTTTTGTTCAGATCTTTACAGTTGTGTACCCAGTTTGAACTCTAAACTAAACTTTAAGTATCTAGAAAGATTCTTTTCTTGATAAGAATACTGTGACCTGCACTGTTGTGAGGAGTGGGAGGTGAGTCCAAATCTTGAAGAGCTCTTCGTGGTGACAGTTCTGACTTTCAGCCACACTATTGCTTATAGTTTTATAAATTTCTATTTTCAGTTTATTTACCACCTGCTCCTAAGATTTCTATGAAATATGCTAGGACAAACACAAATCCAAATAGCTAGCTCTTACACATTCCCAGAATGTGATCTGAAAAGAAATGCTGCAGAAAAGTGAGACACAGTTTATAAATATTACTGTTTAATAACTATATGAGCTATATAACTGTATAAGCACAATATATAAAAATGCATATATTTTGTACATGCGTGCAGGTATATATATATATATACACACACACATGTATTTTATCATCCTTTTGACACTTTATCCCTCAGCTGACCAAGGTGGAGACTTTGGTTAAATCTAGCAAGAAGTTTCTGAAGTTCTACTAAATAGTTAAAAAACTGCTGAGATTAAAATGCAAAACTATTGCTGTTATACCACAGCTCAAGGCTACACAATAAAGTGTACATCTCCTTAGATTCAGTAAGGTTAAGTTGTAATGGCTTAACCCTATTTTTGCATTAAATTATCATAAAATTTTCGAAATATTAAGGTTTCTCCCCAGCAGAGGAAAGGTTGCATGTATTTAGATAATAATATTGACAAAATAGAACATAAAAATAGAAAACGAGCCAGACTATAAATGGCAAAGAAATTGCTGGCCATTATCTCAGAAGCTGGTGCCATTTTGAAGAAGGATAAACTGACTGCTTTTGACTGCTTTAAATGGACTTTGAACATGTATGGGTTTATTTTTTTTAACCTTCTGATTCCTGGGGATTATTTTTTTTTCCCATGGAAAATAACTTTAATGTGCATACAAACACTCTGTGTGTGTGCATGTGTGTCTGGTATGAAGAAATTAATACATACCTGAAGTGTTTGTGTGCACACAGACATGCACACACATCCCCACGAGTGTGGGAAGGGGGAGAGACTGAAAGCAAGGTTCAGGGTCTGCTTTAAACCACTCTGGCAGAGCAAAGCCACCCCCAGAGCTGTGGCTGGACTTCACAGGAATGTTTCCAGGTAACCACAGGAGCCCTGTCCTTTGCTGGGTTATCCAAAATTGTGCTTTATGTCAGTGCACTGTGAATACTTCATGTGGACACCATAGATTCTTTCACATAATTTCAGCTGAGCAGCTGCAGCTGTGTCTGTGCTCTGCAGTCACTTGATCAGCACCATAATATATAGAATGAATAATATATACATTCCTGAAGAAAGAGCACTGGCTGGGAGAAGATTCAAACTGAATCTTGGGAGCAAAAGAGTGAATCCTTGGCTGGATTGTATTTTTTTCTGAAGCTCTTTGAGGCAGTCAGGTGGTGGAACAGAGCCCTAATGTAGTATTTTAGCGAAATATTTAATATGGATCTTGCCCCCCATCACTTCAAGCATATGGCTGTGTGTAGGGAAAGGAGGGTTAATCTTGTCTAGTATAAATTAGTAAGAGCTGTGCAAAAAGAACTTTTCAAAGACTTGCTTGCTAAATAAATTACCGGTCATGTTTTATTTAAAGTGCTCGTGCTGCCAGCAGAGAACACAGCAAACAAGCACACTTGCAATTAAAGTAACAGCCAGGATTTTCCTCCTGGCACTCCTGTGACTTCTGCACTTGTTCAGTCTTATTGCATGTCACAAACAACTGAGCAAATCCCGTGCACACACGTGGCACACGTGGACACATGGCACGGCACGATCCAGCTGTTTATCCCCTTTCCCTGGCAAATGCCCTTCTGCTAGAGCAGAGCTGGGACCCCCAGCTAAACCCCGTTTGCTCAGGGTCTGTAAGGCAGGAGCCCCTTGGGCTGTGCCTCTTGCCCTGGGTCACCCAAAATCCAGAGTGGAGCTGATGGCTGTGGCCAGGGCTGGGGCTGTTCCCTGTGTCCACCCACGTGCTGCAGGAGCTGGGGGTGGATTGGTGCCAAGCTGCAGCCTGGCAGGGGGTGGGTATGGAGGATTTACATTTCTAACAGGACAGATGTTTGCTTTCTTTCCTCCCAAGCATCTGCTCACATGGTCTATTTTGGGAAGTGGTGAACTTTAAGGGCAAGACTGAGGTTACAGGAGATTGTCAGCCTTCTGCCATCAGAGGCCATCATGGGATTTCTGGCTGTTCTTGGTTTAGGACTAATGGAGGAAATGTGTGGGGAAAATGTTTTCTACCTCAAGGATGCTTGAACACTTCTGGAAAAGTTTTCAGCTGCAGGACAACCTGTAGCACCCTCTGAACCCTGGAGATACAAACCTGTCCTTTAGCTGATGGTCAGGCTTTAGATGAACTCTGTCACAGGAGAGCATTTGTTCATTTCTGTGGCAGGTTTTTCTTCCTCAGCTACTCCCATGAGACACGCAAAGGGCTCATTGCCACTGGCATTGGGAAGTGTCTGTGCAGTTTTCAGTAGGTTAAATATAGATTAGGTCTTTGCTGCCTTTACCTTGAGCATAATGTTGATCAGTTCACGTCACAGCTTCTCTCTGAAAAATCAAATAAAAGGCCTTTGTTGAAATGGCTAGCAGGCAGGGGGGATGGTGTACAGGAATTTCTTAGATATGGTGTAGCTGATGATGTGTTTCTTTGTGCCTAAGATGCTTTTTTGAAAGAAATATCTCCCAAGGGAAGGACAGGAGTCTGAGAAGTTCTCCTGGGCTAAAGGAGCAGCATTTTCCAAGTTTGTAGGACTTCATTTGGCACTGATAAAGAACACCTGAGTGAGCAAAAGACAAACATTTGGGGCAAAGAGTGCATGGTTCTGAACATTTGGTAGGGTATTGACACATTCAAGGCATTTAGCATTAAATGCAATGGAAAGAAACCACCAGTCTGTGAGCACTTTGAGATGAACAATTGCTGTGCTTGAGCCTTTCTTGAGGTGAAAAACAACAGGTCAGTGGAAAGCAGAAAGTTCTGGATTTATCCCTCCAGTGCCTGTGGGTGTGGGAGGTAGGAGCCAGCACAGTGCACATTCACTGCCTTGGAACACCAAATTTGACCCTCAGAACGGTGTTGCTATCTGTAACTTTAGAAAATGTAGAGATATTGTAGGGCATGTTTTAATTGCACATGTTAAACCGAGTCAGAGGTACACAGCCTAGAATTCCCTCTGGATTTTCCTCCTAGACTGGTCATGTTCTGCTGATGAGTTACGTAGAGCAGATCTTTGAACTTTACTCCTGCTTGTGCCACTGGGCACATCCCTGGGAGCTGGGCTCCTGCTCTCCATCTGCCCTAGGGATGAAACTAATGCTGCTCCACAGGACCATGGGATGAGGAAAAAGTGTTCTTTGTGATCAATCCCTGTTGTTATGAATACCTGAAGGTGCCTTTTATAATTGTAGCAGGGACAATGTCAGCAGCAGTATCCAAGTGTTCTGTATATATTTCACAGCCTCAGACTCTGAAAGGGATGTTGGATACAATCATCATCTGCAGGGTAGGGTGTAGCCATCCAATCATGCTCACTTGTTCAATTAAGTAATCAAACATGGAGTTACTATTTTTGCACCCTGCACAGAACAGTTTGGACCAAATTCTGTAAGTCTTTAGCCTGCCAGCTTCCAATGTAATCCATCAGAATAAAAGAAGTGTTGATCTTTTTCCTGTGGAAAGAATCCCAGAGAGGCCATTGCAGCAGCAATGGGACTTCTGAGGCACAGAGCACCTAAAGCTTCCTCCTCATGCTCTGTGCTGAGAGGAGTTCTGTGCTTAGGGAGTTTCAAGACAGAACTACAGCTGCTCTTTTGCCTCTTGTGTTGGGAAGTCGCTTCATTGTGGTCAAATTCAGCCCCTCTGTTGTCTCAGTGATAAAAGAACCCAAGTTAAGGTTATATTGATGGAAGTCGTTCTCCCGGATCTGAAACCTTCCTAAAGTTGTTACCAAAAGCCTTTTGTTTCCAAATGTTGTTTCTAATCCATACTCTACCAGTTGGGTCCTTAATAGAGTCACTTGGCCAGTAACACAAGTGAAATGTGTGTTCTTCCAAAACTTTATTATGAATATGAATAAAACATTTCCTGGTGCTATTAAACCAGCCTGGAGTAAAGCAGTGAGAGTGGCAGCATCCAGGAGTGATCTCTGTGTCAGCCTGTCTGCTCAAAAATAGATTGCAACAGTGACAGTTTTTCCTTTTCTTTAATGCAGTAAAAGTTGGAGTTCTCTTTGGGAAACACAGTCAGATAATTAGATTTACAGAGAGCTATGAAATTACTTTTTGTGCAGAATCTAGCATATGACAGTCCCTTTCTATGCTCCCTGTGCTAATATCTAATACAGAATGCTACATCAGAAAAGTTGTATGAACAACAAAAGAAATCTGTGTCCAGCAATCTGTGGTCCTGGCACAGGTCCTTCAGCAGCATCTTTGGTATGTGTTGAGAAAGCCATTCCAAATTGGTGGATGCTTTTGGATTATATAAAATTTTTGTGTCATCAGCATTAGGTCCTCTAAGGAAATCACAAGATTCGTTTAAAATGCAAATATGCACATTATATATATGGTAATTTTACAGGGTTTCTGTCTTCAGATTTTTCAGCATTTGGCCATTATCTGAAGTCTCTTCCCAAAAAGTTTTTTTTTTAAGGAAATTTAAAAAGAGATTTTTGTAAAACCACATATGCCTGTTAAACTCTAGTCCTGGCTAAATATTTTGGCATTAGCCTTGGTGGTAAGTCAATGAACCATACTCAGTATAGAAGACATCCTATATTTACAAACAAATTACTAACAGTCTACTAATTAATCCAGACTTTACTAGGCAGCACCTCATTAATATTTTCCAAGTTTTTTGTAGTTTGTGGTCTTGTTTTTACAGGGCCCAGTTTTAGTTAAATGCTCCCAGAACCAGTCCAAGATCATGAAGTCATTTGGAAGACAAAATATTTTTAATTACATTTCAAAAGCCTCAGTGCTTTAGCCCTGCCATCCCTTCAGCAGTAAGAAGATTAGGGCCCCTGCCAAGGGACTTGCATCAGCCTCTGTCAGGCTGGGGCTGCCTGGGCTCCAGCAGCTTCCCCAGCACTGTGGTTTTGTGAGGCTGCAAATGCAGAATGAGCAACCTTGCACAGGGGAAGGTGAAAGAGCCTTTCCTGAGGGTCTTGCTAAGATATTTGGACATGCAGGATAGAGCAAAGCTCTGGCTCAGGCCACTGAGAGCTGATCTGTCCACCCAAATACTGTGCTGGAGTGCAAGCTGCAGAGTTTGAGCTGGCTGTAGAATAGCTCCACATATTTACCAATATCCTTTCCAAACTTGTTTTAGCTCCTCTAGAAGCTTTTCTACTTTTCTGACATTCCAAGAGTGTGTCTGTATTGCATGGACAAAATCTGATCCTTTAGTCCAGACAAAAACTGGGAAATATTCATGGCAATTTCTAAGTGTGGTTGCTTGATAGATTGTGTCTGACACATGCAAGTCTGCTAAAGAAAGTCTTGATAGGGAATTCACCCTGCTTCCTAGTAAATATTTACCTGATAGGTTTTTTAAAAAATTTAAATTCAATCTCCTGAGGCTTCATTATATCTAACAGTGCTTTTTCTTCTAAGTGTTTATTATTATTATTATTATTATTATTATTATTATTATTATTATTATTATTTTCTAAGTGTTTTAATTTTTTTAATATTATACTTTATATTACTGTGTTCTCAGGAGTAGCTCTACACCTGCAAAGGTGCACACTGAATTCAATTAATACAATGCACAAATGGCATTTGTTGCGTTGGCTTTGTCTGGTGCGGCTGTGCTTGTCAAGTCAAGGGTTTGGGAACTTATTAAATCAACCTGTAAAAGCTGAAGAAATGGTACAAAAAAAGGAAAACCAGAAGAAATGACGTAGCAGAGTAGCATGCACTAAATATTTGCATCCTGATTAGGGGAGCAAGTCCAATTTTAACTAATAAATAAAGATAAGTCTTTAAAACACTTCTAGTGTATAGCAATACAGCAGTGTACCACTAACACAAAAACAAACCCCCTTTGCTCAGGCAAAGGGCAGATGTATCACAAACAACTGCTGTGCACAGACTTGGATTAGAGAACAAGTAGAGGACAGAATTTTTAACTTTGCTTTCGTGTAATGCTGATTTTAATGCTAGTTCCAGTGCTGCAGCTGCCTGACATGCAGAGGAGATGGAGGTGGCATTTCTCACTGCTGTGGTTGGGAAGGCGTGATTGTTATTTGTGTAGCAAAATCCATCTGACAGGTAACCACATGTTCCAGTTAATCTTAGCTGGGCTATAAGCAGATCTTGTATCAAATGTAGTGACTCAGTTACTGAGCCTGATGATAATGTCCCTGACATCTGCTTCAGCCCCTGTGTTCCTTAAAAATGGATTGGAATCAGGCTTATGGGTGAGTTTGTATCAGGGTAACTCCCACTCAAATACTGTAGGTCCCACTGGTATCTGATGCCAGTTGAGGTGCATTAGAATAGATTTGTCCCAATGTGCTTTTTGCTTGTCCATATCCAAGGACACAGCTGCAAAAGGTTGGAAGGGGTTTTCTGATGCATTAAGAAGCTAATCTGTTGTTTACTCTGGGAAAAGCAGTCTTATTTAAGTTCCAAATTTCCTTTATGTGTTTACCAACCATCCAGAAGATTAGGTGCATTAAAATAACGAGTGTCCCTTTTTAATAAATTATCTTCTGCCTCTCTTAGTTTGTGAATAATGGAGTTCAACCCTCCTGTGCTTTGTGTAGCACTTACCCAGGACTAGCATATTCTGTTTTTGGAATGATAATGGGTCAAGATACAATTTCAGCTGCTTTCACTACATGGATCCTTTCCTGAGTTAACCAAATTCATGTCCCATTTGCTCTGTCTCACATCTCACTTTGGACTGGACTCTTGGCTAGTGTATTTAGTCTGTTTATAACCTGGAGCTTGTCAAGGACGATCTAAGGATAAATTGATAAGGAGGTTGCACATTTAGGACTTTGGGATGATCTAAATGAGACACTGAGATCAGGGCCAGCTCCTCTCTGGTAGTAACCAGACTGCAGCATTTTGCCTGGACATCATCAGCTGCATTTTAACTACGAGCTGTCCTTGACACTTGGTTAAAATTGGCTTTCAAAAGCTTGAGATAGAAAGGGGGAAAACCAGATTCAAACCTCTGGTGCCTGGGAATCTCCTGACACCAGAGTTCTTTGTCCAAGTTTTCTGCAGTTTTCAGATCCCCTGCCAGACTTGTGACTAACCATACAAGTGATGCAAACTATTCTTATCTCTAAAATCATGCACAGATAAGAGGTATGTATATATAGCTACATTACTATAGGTTACATGCTATGTGTCTAACACCATCTGTCATGTACATGTGTGGGTTTTGTTTAAGGGAAGATCTTTAAAATCTGAATCATTCTTATCTGAAACTGCCTCAAAATGTTAAAATAATTTCAGAAGTGGACTTTGACTAATGATTCAGTATGTTGGGGAAAATATAGCTTTGCACCCAGGCTTTGATCACAATGGAGTTGGATTGGCATCAACTTTAAATACTAAAACATACCTTATTAGGCTTCAGGAAAGGCTATGTAGCTTTAAGAGCTTGGGAAAAGATCCTCTTGTGCTTTTGCCAACATCCTGTTACAGATTTCTCTGCTCCCCTCATTCTTAATGATTTTAGTGGGAAATATGATGGATAGCAGAAATAAGATCATTCTATTTCCAGTGAAAGTTTTACTACATTGATTTCTTTTTTTCCTGTGTTGCTGTTTGTCAAAAGCAGCTGATGTACAAAATTCAGGTGTCCCTGGGAATTCAACCTGTCACTTCTGTTAAATTTTCACTACTGCTTGCAATGTGAAAAACTTAACTGCTGTGAAAAGTAATTTATTTTTGCTGTAGTGGCTGATCATTAATGGACTCAGTAGAAAACTGCACAACATTAAAATAAAACTCCTGTGTATAACTCTAATAACACCTATTTCTATAGTATAATGCTGTGTTGATACAGCAACATTTGGTGCTTGCATCACTTTTTATTGGGGCATCTGAAGTCTTAAACAATATTATTCTTGCTTCATAAAAGCCCAGTAAGTGCTATCATCCTGGCTTATTAGACAGGGAAGCTGGAACAAAGACAAGCAGAGATTTGGACAGAGATGTGATACTCTCAGCCTTGCAAAGCCATATCTATATGCACAGGCTGGAGCACATGCTTAATTTTAGCCCTGCTCAGTCACTGGGATATTTTACCAAATCTGTATCTATGCAACCAAAATTCCTGGTCAATTTGATTAACTGTCAGATGAGTCTTCCTGAAATTCACAAGGAATCAGTGGGATTTACCTACAAGATTATTGTTCAGCTCTGGGTTAGCTGTTCTGCTGGACGGGGGCACAGATGAGGACATGTCCTTGAAAGCAGCTTATGGAGCACTGAGCAGCATACCTGGCTGCTCCCATCCTCCTTCTGTCATTCCAGGCAGCAGCTTTCATGAGCATTAAACTCACCCACTAACAGGGAATAACCTATTTTTGGACTACCTGCTGCAGCTGCTGGGGCAAGTTGCCCTCTGGAGCTCCAGCCTTGCAAACAAAGTAAATATTTACCTGTAGGCTGTTGTTAATGGAAGGTTCCTTCCATTCATGTTTACACTGGAAACACTTGCAGTAATTTGGTTGACAGGCTTTGAATGCTCTTCATTCATTTTACTGTAGGAATTCTGAGTGAATGGCAGCCAAGGCAGTGGGGAACCATGGGTATTCAGAAAAGTGTGGTTAATTTATTTACCTACCTTCCTGGAGTGTTGGTTTTCTAGTTTTGTTCTTAAAAAATACTGGAGATCTAGACAATATAAATAATTCAGCATGCAAGTATCGTATTTCTGGGAATGCTAGCATGAAAATTGCTAAATATGCATTTAATTTAAGCTTGATTAGGCAACTGATTCTGTCCTAACACAGTCATAATTAAAATGTAGTGTTTTGAGTTTTGAGCCATTACAGGGACCCTGTGCCCCATGGCTAATTAGAGGGGTCCCCTTTTGGGCTGGATGCCTCAGAAATTGAGGCAGCAACTGGGATGCCAAGGGTAGGGCTTGGAAGGGTGACGGGAGAGAGGCTCATCACAATGGAAGAGCTGGAATATTGCAGAGGCAAATGAAGCAAACCCCTCCTGTTCCTCTTGTTTCCCTGCAAGGGATGCCTCAGTGACCTGTGGCAGTGGAGTGACTGCTGCACATCTCCATGCCCTGCCCTGTTGGGAATTTCTGTCGTCTGCTCAGACCTGGAGGATGGGGGAAGCAGCTGAAATGAACCTTGGGATAGAGAAGGCTGGGTTACATCCAGGCTGCATCCACTACAATGCCTTCAGTAGGAGCTGGGCTGTGGACCTCACTAGAGACTCATCAGTGTTATAAATGGAGCGTTGCTGGGAGTAGACTAAAGGAAAGCAATTTCCTAAAAATTGCTTGGGCAGAGTCGTGGGGTCATGGTGAAGTTCTCCTGTTTTCAAAGGTGTTCTTGCTCTGGAGCTCACTTTACCTTTGGGAAATTGGCAGTTATATTATTTTTGATGTGAAGCCAAACTGAAGGCTGTGTCCTGCAACCCATCCTTGCCTGAGACAGAAGATATGCCCTGGAAATGTAGATGATCTTGCAAAGCTGGGTCACTGAGCTGCTTTTCTGGCTGGTAGAAAGGTGAGACCTGCAACCAGAGATGGTTGTGGGTGAAATCCATACATGCTCCTTTGCTTTGGCAGTGTCTTGGTGGCTCTATCACCACTGTGACCTGGCAAAAGGGGCCCTGAGAGGGTCTGGCTGGGCAAACTGGGGACAGGTGTCTGTGCCATGTGACACAGCTGGGTATGAGTACACCATCAATGTGAGGCTGTTGCTTTCCAATTCTGGCTTATTTTTTTTTCTTGTTCTTTGGGTTTTTTCTCCCCTCTTCCCTCTCTAATCACCAGAGCTCCCTGCTGCCTGCAATTTGTCTGGGCAGCTCTCCGAGCCACAGTGAACATGTCCGACACAGCTTAAATCTTGATCTGAGCAAATCTCTTTTAGGCTTTCTCATTTCAACAAAGCCCTTGTTCAGCTGCATTAGTTCCAAGGAGTGCCAGACCACTGCTCAGTCGATTATCTGGAAACCTGGTTGCCTTTAGCACACACAGAGGGTTTTGACGTGCCCCTTATTCATAATGTGGGAGCAAACACTTGGAGTGGGGTGAGAAATTCAGAGTGAGGATGAACACCAAATCCTTGGTCCCCACAAATTCTGCAGGGTCTCCTCTGCATTTGCAGTTCAGTTGCACTGAATTTCACCCCTTTCTTTCTTGATGTCTTGTGCAGCTGGGAACTGGTTGCTCCCTTCTGGTGAACCTTGCTTTAACTGGGACAGCTGGTAATGGGACATCTTCCCTTGACCTACCTGACTGTAGCATTTAAATCCTTTCCTCTGTGGCTGATACTACCCCAGTCAGGGCAGTGGTGCTCTCCAGAGAGCCTTGCTGAGCTCAGCAGATTCCCAGAGCAGGAGATGGAGTCTGTCCTTGCTGCTTTTGGGCAAGGCTGAAATGAGGCAGGCTTTAGGAAATTGAGTTTGTTTCTTCACATTTTAGTTGCTGGTTTTTTCTGGTTCCATTGCCTGAAATATTATTTTCTGAGGGCTTTTTTATTTAATAACAGGTTTTGCATTCCAGTTTTCTGTGAGGCTTTTGTGTGTGTATATACAAGCACCAGATGAAATACTGAAATGTATGTTTGTAATTTGAGTTTATAAGTGAAGTGGGTTGCTTTTCTCTCCCAGAGGTTAATGGTTCTGCACATCTACTGCCACATCTTATACAATTTGGAAGTAATCTCTTAAAGCAAAGATATTTTCCTTTGCAGACTACTTATTGTAACACATTATATTGTATAATATCATTCTGTTCAACAACATTCTTCTGTTGTGCAAACAGCACAGAAAAAAAGGAGGGGGAAAGGGGAATAAATAAGCAGACACACCAGCAGAAATTCTCCTTTGCTGGTGCCCAAATTGCTCTCAGGGAAACGGACACATTTGTATTCTGTCATTGCTGCCATGACCAAAGAGATCTCCCAGTCCCAGAGCTCCAATTTAGAAAATCTTGCTGTACAGCGCTTTGAAGAAAAAGTGTTTCTCAAGTGAAAAACCCAGTGATTGTGGAAATGAATGGCTGATGGCACTGTGGGGGATCCCTGAAGTGGGGTGCAGCCCTGGGGCTGGTCCTGCAGGGCAGGGAGGCTGTGGGTGGGTGGCATTTCTGATCCTCAGCAGTGTGACTGTGGGAGGGATGGGCTGAGCTGGGAGCAGGGGGAGTGCCTGGCACAGGCTGAGGGCAAATCCAGGCTGTGAGGGATGCTTCCCTGGGACAGAGCCTTCCTCTCCACAGCTGTGTCTGTCCCAGCACAGCAAAGTACCAGGGGAAGAAGGGAAATGGCTCCTGGTTTAAGGTACAATCCTGCAGTCCTTGCTGAGGTTCCTCTACCCAGTGCAGAACCTGCTCGCTGAGCTGGGCCCCCGTGATGTGATATTTTGTATTTGGGCTCAAGTTCTCCATTTCTCCCCTATCCAGCATTAAAGAATCATATCTTGCTTTAAACTCGGGTCAGCCTCCATTCCCCAGGTCTTGTGTTTCAGGCTTACTATAAATTATTTAACCAAGAAGGCAGCTTGGCTGTGATGTGGGCAAGTGCTCTTTATGCTAAAGGCATAGATGGCAGTCACGCAGCCTCTGGAATTTGCAGAGATATTTGCATACATTGCTACATTATTTCTTTTCTTTTCTCTGAAAAGGTGGCATAACTGTGAGTCAGCATTGTGATATGTCTGATCTCAAGGACCTCACATGATGTGCTGTGAGAAGAGGACACTCCAGGTTCATATTTTTCCACTGTTCCAGTGAGTTTTTTAAAGCACACCCCCTGCCAAACAAACCATCCATCGGTCCCTTGGCACTGTAGAAACCCTTCCCAGAGCTGCCCCAAAGAACGTGCCCCTGCTGAGAGCCACTGTCAGCCTGAGATTGGAGCTCAGGTGTCCTCATTTCCTGCTCCTGCTAATTGCCAGCTGCTCCCTGGGGCCGTGTAGTGATGACTGAACAATAAGAATTCAAGAAACTTAGCAAAACCCAAGGCATTTCACCGAACTTTCTGTTGAATAATGGTAAAAAAAAGGGTGCTCGGATTCAGTGATGTCAGAAAACGTGAAACCAGCCAGCAGCTGCCAGGGAGCCTGAGAATAAGCAATCTCCAGTGGTTTGCAGCATAGCCAGCTCTTTTTTTTTGATGGCAAAGAAAGATGAAACACTACAAAGATATTCCCAGGGAGAAAATAGATGTCATGCAACATTTAAATAGATCCTTTCAAGAAGGAGAGCTGCAGAAACCCTTATAACTAGCTTATGAGTGTGAACCTGCTGATTTTTTTTCTAAAGACTGGTAGGACAGATAGCAGGCTTTAAATACACTGCTCTGTTGTCTTGATAGCTTAATTCTATTGTCCAGCTTTTGTCTGAATGTACCAGGTAATAATAAAAGCAATACAGGAAGCAGGTCTGTAACTACAAAATGTGTGTTTAAAAGAGCTTTGTACTCTACAAAGCAAGACATTTTGAAAAAGAGAACTGGTTAAAATGGAAGTTTTAAAGACTACATAGGCATTCATGGTAATAGAGAGAACACAAGTGGCAAAGAAACTTCTTGTGTAGTGGAACTGAAATATTGATAACTGGGTGATCAGGGGGAATGTAAGAAATGGAGAGAGCCTAGAGGTGGCAATTTCTTTCCTGGAAAGCTGTATGCACTATGAAATGATGACAGTTGTCCACTTCTAAATCAGGAATGATTTAAATTTGATGTTTGTATCAGAAGGCAGCTCAGTATACCTCCATCAATTTTCAGAAAAATGTAATAGCTGAAAGGACCCCCTGACCCTGAAACATGTGCAAACATGTGCAAACACGTGCATATGTGTTAGGAAAGAGTGCTTTAGAGACAGGATGTCCATTGTGTTTTGGTAAAAAATGCTCTCTAAGTGTATGCAGCAGGGAAGGAACAGGCTGTAAGTTCCCCTTGGTTCTTCCCACCCTGTTCCCACTGCAGACCTGCTGCAGTTTCCTTCTTTCCTCTCTGTGACCCCTGGGGATGGCTCTGCTCTTTGGTGCTCATTGCTCTGGGGGAGCCCAGTGCTGTTCCAGGCTCTTTCCCTGCTCTTGCCTGCAGCAGGACCTGGGATCTCTGCAGGGAGCTCTGACAGTACCCTGAGCACTCCAGTTTTTCTGATTGTCCATAGGAACGATTTTCCCATTCCCTGAAGAGCCATTTCCATGGCTGCTGAGCCTGTCCCAGCCCATCCCTGTGTTTCACTCTCATCCTCCTCTCCCTCCACTGCTCCCTGTGTTCAACCCTCAGAGGCTGACATGACATTGCAGGACACCACTGAGCACAATCCTGCTTCACCTGGTTCTTGCCAGAAAAGAAAAATCCAGCTGGATACCAGCTTGATTTGAAGCAGTTCCACTGGATTTATCGTGGTCTTAGTGTTGAACTCTCATTCATTAGTATGTGCTGAGGAATTTGATTAGAGCTGGCCTGTGCACTAGAAAATCTGAATATTTTTGGGCTGCATTGTGTCTGTGAGTTACAAGGTGATCTGTCTTTATTTATTTATTTCCTGCATTCATCTTGGGAGAAGAAGGGCCACTTCTAAAGGAGTCTGATAACAGCTCTGAGTGTTTCAGAGCAGGTGACCATGACCGTACAAATGACTCATCTCCAGAGGTGCTGTCAGAGACTGACTTCCTTCAAGTTCCTACACAAATATCATTTATATTCCTCTGTCAAGGTGATTTCAAAGTATCTGTTGACTGTGATGGAAGCAAGGATGTTGTGAATGTAGAATTTTTCTGCTGGTAGTAAAGAGGAAAATGAAAGAGGAAGCTTTTATGCCATTGTATAAAATGTTAACTCATAATGAATATTTAAAAGAAAGATATAAACCAAAAGATGCAAAGGAACTCTTTCCTGTGAATTTTTTTGTGAATTCTGTACCCCTGCCTTTCCCATTTCAGTCACTAAATATGAATATTAAGTAAAAATTCTTTGAAACAGCATATTAATTACTGCATCATCATTTTTGGACCCTATTTAATACAGTCAACATGAAGCCTGTGTCTAGGGCTCAGAGCTGCCTCCTTTTCCCATTTAATGTTTCCCAAGGATGGACTTTTCTTCAAAGCTTGCACTAACATTGGTGCAGGGTCAGGACAAAGAAAAGGGGGGAATCAGAGGTTTGCTGCAGAGTTTAGGGGGGTTTAGTTACAAGATGTTTGTACTGGCAATGTGGAAAGAGGCATCCCGTGGATGACCCACACCTGTGGTGTGTCCTTTTCCTGCAGGGAGTTCTTGTTTCTGATGACACCCCCCAAAAAGGGGATGTGGAGCTGAGCTGTGACCTTTGCTGCACTGCTCAGGGCTCCTCTTCTCCCCAAGTGTGTGACACATTAGGAGGGATGTGGCTGGGGAGTGTCAGTGTCCTCGTAAATCAGCCCCTGGGCACCCAGAAGTTGCATTTAAAAACTCTGCAGTGGCTTTTAGAAGCAAAGAGTGCATCAGTTCTGTGACTGCAAGCACAGCTCTGTTGCAATGGGGCAAATCTGCTGCTGATGGAGGACAGAGAGCGACCGGTGGCTTTTACTGATCAAACACATCTCTTCTTATTGTAAAGCTGATAAAATTTTGAGAGGTTTCTTGTACTTACAGGCTCAGCTGAGCAGATTAAACATTACATAATGTGCCTCTCAGGGGCAGTGCATGATTAATGAATGCTTACAAAGTGCTTTGTTAAATATGACATAGTAGTAATGTCTCTCGTAACAGGAAAACCGAGGAGGAGTTAGTAGAAATTATGTTCCCTGAAAAGGCATCCTTTAAGATTTTTTTTTGCCAAAAATGATGTACTGAATGAAGTAAAATGAACTTTGAATTATATGCAGTATCAAGGAAAGCCAGATTTCTCTTCTTGTATTGGAAGAGGAGCTTGGCTGCTCAGGAACCCACCAATACAGTCACACAGACTTTAGCAAAAGCAATGTGGAGGCCAATAATTTAACTGGCAACTTTCCTGTGCCATCAAGGATAAATAAGGAATATAACCTGAAGCTAAAAGGAGACATTTTTGAAATGACTACTGCTGTGATAGCTGAACTTTGATTTATTTTTAATATTTTCCATTGACAAATGAATCCAAGTGGAGCTTTGACTTTCAGATTTCTCTGCAATAAAAAATATTTTTGGACATAATAATTCTAAGGATCCCATTTTGGAAAAACAGGACCAGAAAAAGTATTCCAAGGTATATGTATGTTTCTGTATGAAGCTGGAACACAAATTATAGGTCTATTCAATTAAAAATCAATATTTATAAAGACGCCGCCAGGAATAATTGCACAGGGCCAGGCTGATGGCTGCTGAAAATAAACATGGGTATATTGGCTTTCATTTTTGACAGCTGAAGATCTGGCCTTCAATTTTGCTGCCTCTAATTTAAACTCAGGATAACCTAATATTGGTGTTACATGTGTCTTTCTATACCTTCTCCCAGAGAGAGTACTCTCAGTATTGAGAGGAAAAATCAATATAGATTCATGTTTTGTATCTTCATGACACTTCCTTGCAGTGGCTGTCACTGGGAGTAACGAGGGACTGAGATCAGAGATAGAGGGATGGTAGATAAGCTCAGTTTTGTTAAGGATTTAGAAAATTGACCTTGTTCAGGAGCATTTGCAGATCTTGCCTATTTTCTTCCAAGGACAGGCTACTTTGATTTTTCCAGCTGCTTTGTTTTCTAATTACATTACAGGATTTGTTTGGTTTTTTTTTTAAAATTTCAAAATGTATTTTCTCTTTCTTTCTTAAAAAGATAAAAGGGGAAATAAAAGTTTCTGTATTTGTGAAAGTGAGAGGCTTAAAATGCTGGATTTTTAATTTCCTTGTTAATTTTACACTGAGAGTGAAAAAATCCAGCATGGTGATATTTTGCATCCATATTTTAGTGAGATAAGTGAGGACATATGACACAGTGTAGTAGAGACCAGACATGAATCTCAGTTTTACCACCAGCCTTTCAAGGCACCCCAGACCTGACTTGTTGTGTTTAGTTTGGACAGACAATCAAGTCATTCATTGTTGCCACTGTGTCCTGAGAAGTTGGTGAGTGATTTCCTACTTTGGGTTTCTTTTTAGAGAAAAGATGGGGCATTTGCTTAGGGTAGGGCTATGATTGGTATAAATTCCTTCCTGAAAATCCAGGCTTTCCTTTTGCTCCTTGCATGGGAGGAAATGGACTGGCCAAGCACCAGTGGACTGGTTTGCAAAGAGAAAAGTGGCTGATGGCAATTTATCTTCAGCTGGGAATTTGCCAGAAGAGCTCAGGACACGCAAATAAGGCTGGACTTTCCTTTAGACATCTGATAAAGGAGATTACAGACAGGCCATAGGAGTAGGCCTGGAGAGTCCAAGAGTTTTAAATCCTTGGGAAGACCAGTAAAACTCACAATACTGGCAAAAAAATCTTCAGTTGGCCACATTTTCAACCATGGTATATGAGGGCATTTTCTGACTCTGGAGTTTGCAAATTTCAGACCATAAGAGTTCTTTATGATTTATATTCTACGAACACAAGTTTCTATGGTACTTCATTTCATATCATTTATTATTGCCCTGAATGCTAAGCAGTATTTCTTATTGCCTGTATAAACTATACAACTACAATGATTTATTTCTTGAAAAAGTACCAAAATTTTATTTGATTAAAAAACCCCACAAATCCCTTGAAACTATCAAGTACAGCTTTTGTGACATATTTTTTTAAAAAACTAATGCTCCTGAATATTTA
This sequence comes from Trochalopteron elliotii, assembly GCA_024734555.1. Classification (NCBI taxonomy): domain Eukaryota; kingdom Metazoa; phylum Chordata; class Aves; order Passeriformes; family Leiothrichidae; genus Trochalopteron; species Trochalopteron elliotii. The sequence goes on from JANPWX010000033.1 coordinate 942,789, forward strand.
ATCTTTTAGTAATGTCGTATATAAAGTCAAGTAGTTAACTGACATTTGGATTATGATTATGAAATGCTGTACAGCATAAAAAATGTGATCTTGTTTTTGGAGCACTGTACCCAGGTATTTAAAACTGCTGTAGGACCTTATGCCCCTTCATAAATCTTGTGGGACTGAAACATTCATAACTAAAATTAGTTAGTGATTGTGTTGTTAATGCTTTCAAAATGAAAAAGGGTTTAATACTGCTTTGCTTGGAGGTATTAATGGCTGCTGTTATGGGTGTTGTATGTTTTGTTTATTTGCAGTGCTGCTTAGTGGTGATGGATATACTCACCTCTTTCATTTATGGTAAATACAGAGACCAATTAAGTGCTCCTTTGTGTGGTGATGGATGGAACAAAAGCCAGCTGGGACCCAAGGCAATGAGCTGTGCAAAACTAATGAGCAACAGAGCCAAATGGACACAGGTTTTCCTGTAGATTAATTGCCAAACTCTGGTTTGACTGGTTAATGCTGTATCTTTTTGTATTCCTGAGAAGCAAAAAAATTAAGGACAAACTCTGCAAGAAGAGAGAGAATGGAAGAGCTTAGCCCAGGACAAAGCCAGGAGCAAGAGCTCCTAGTGGGAATAATGTTCATTGGGAAGGGAGTCTTGGGATTCTGGAAAGAAAACTTTACTGTTTGGGGTTTTTTACTTGTGTGTTGAGAAGGCAGAATTGTGCTATATATATATAATTTTTTTTGTGGTAAAAAAGCAGAACTACACCCAAGAAACACTTGATTTGTCTCAGCTTGTTTTCTTTCCTTTGGGAAACAAGTGGGCTACTGAGACCTGCCCTCAGCTTGGGAGCAACCCCTTGGGAGAACAGGGAGCACAGCAGAGAAATGGGAAATGTTCTGCTTTTCCTTTGTATTCCACATGTCACAACACAGACCCGAGTTCTGTGCTAGGCATGGTGGGAGTCAGGGGGCATACCAAAGGTGAGGGTGTTTATGGTTGTATTTGAAGTCCTGAAACCAAAATGCCTTGATTGGTTTATTTGCAATAGTTGTGAGTAACACTGATGAACTGGGAGTGGAGCCTGAGTGCAGCTGGTGACCTGAGTCATGTAGAGCTCAGCAGGCACATTGAAATTATCTACTATAGCATTTCAATGTTATAATTTTTTACTGATTCTGCTGAAAGAAGAGATTCAAGGATTTCTAGGATGAGAGTGCAAAGGGTTCTCTGCAGGGGGAAAAATTCTCAAGGGATTTTTTTCTAACATTGATGAGAGCAAGTTGGACACTTGGGATTTATGGCAACCTCCTGACAGCAAGATAATGCTTTGGGGAGGTGGACTAAAAACTGCCAATATATTCTTTGCTAAAGAATACTGCACTGTGTGAGTCATTGGGAATGAAATATAGGAGAATATTCATTCTCAGCCCACCAAATAAGTTTAATGTTTGCCCTATTGTTAAATTGTCTTCTTTACTCATGGATTTGAGAACATCTTGTTCACTACAACTTAGTCACAAACATGTCCTGGTACAGTGACTACAAAAGTCCAGTTGGATGAGCTGATGGCTGTATCTATTGAAATTCATCTGGCAACTTGGTTTTTATTTTTTATAGGAGTCATTGTTCTGAAGTCTTAAGCACTTATGAAAGGCTGTTCTCATTTGTTCTTTCAAAAATGTCATTGGTGGGGTAAATTGTTTAGAAGTGTATCATAGTCTGCTTTTCTAAGGAATGGTCTCTCTTGACTGATGTAATAATTGCATTAATCAGCTCAGTTCAGCTGTGACAAGGTGTATAAAATATGAAGATATACACAGCACTGTGGCAAGTTTTTTCTTTGTATTTGTATGATTTCCCTTGATTTCTATTTATATGATTCTACATCTATATGTTTTCTCTTCCACTTTTAGCAGAAGGACACCAAAACTTCAGGTGAACAAGCCAGAGATGCCTGAACCTGGGGGGTGAAAACTCTCAGAAGAGAATGTTATCTTGTGATCCCAATAATGAAATGGAAAAAGAGCTGCTTCCATCTGACAGCTGGTAAAGATTTTTGTTTAGAATAAGGAAAATTCTGTTTTGCTCAGAGGGTCTGCCACTTTCTCAGGATATGGGGGTTGCAGAATAGGAAAACCTTCTTGTGAATGGAAAGGAAAAGAAACTGCTGCTAAGCAGCTCCCTGGTATGTACAGTGTCTTTAAAGGCTGACAGTTCACCTGACCAGAGGTTTCAATCCACTTTCACAACAGCATTTCAGGACAAACTGATTCAGGATCCCAGGGCGGGTGGATCTTGGAGAAAGAAAAGAAGCAGTGATTCTGTAGTTGTTGGCTTTGCTTCAAAAGCAAACAAATATTGCTTCAAGAGAATACTGGATTTCTTCCCTTTTAATGGAAACAGCATCAGCATGTCTTGCCTCCCTTCCCGTGCCTGCATTTTCCTGTATTTTCTGTATGAAGCCACAGCCCAGCTCCATTCCCTGAACCTTGCAGGGCACATGTGTGTCCCAGTGCTGCAGGCAGCAGGGATGGGTCCTGTGCAGCCCCTTGGACACCAGCTCTGACCTGCCAGGAGATGGAGGCTCCAGGTGCCTGCAGCCCTGGGCAGAACAGGTTTGCTTTGAGCTCTGCCATGTAGGGAGATATTACAGAGCAGCCAAGGGAGGGATTGTCATTGCCAGGCTACAAGAAGCCTTGTGAATCTCTTCAAGGAGAACAGCCCTAAAGGCAGGTACTCCAAAAGGCACTCACCTGCTGCAGAGATGCTCTTTTGGGTACTCACCCCCCTTGTACATATAAATTCTGAATAACCCCTCCAATATATAACTTTTAGGTCTGATTTCATTAAGCTGGAGACCAAGCTGAGGCTGTAGGCCAAAAATCCCATCTGGCCATTTGGCCCTGGCTGGGCTGCAGTGAGGAGCTGGCAGTGCTGGTCTGTGAGGATCTGCAGGCTGGTGGGTTCTGCATGGCAGTGGAGCAGGTCTGGTCTCTGCTTATGTCCCTGTGGTGTCACAGGGCCACTCAGTGGGGTAAGTGACTCTGTGTTTTGGCTTAGGGGCTTCTGGGGTCAACCTGTGTTAATGTGTTTTGGCTGTGAGGTGGCATCCCAGGCAGAGAGGGCAGAGGAACTGCTGCTGAAAATCTAAATGGTACCTGTGGAGGCTGTGAGTGAGATTTCACAGGTGACAGCCATTGCTTACCATGTATTCCTGCTGCTGGGGGCTTGGAATACATTCCCCCATCCTCCACAGAAGAGGATATAGATAGAGATAGACATGGTGCCTGCTATTGCAGCTAAATATTCAGAGATAAGTATTCCTCAGCAGAGCATTGAGGAGGTGAAGAACAAAAAATTTCTAATTTGGACTGAATTCTTTGGCTTCCTAGGTTGAACAGTGTCTGTTCAAGGACCACGGAAGGTGACCCTTCTCTCCCCATGGTGTCACCTCTCATGGTCTGGACCTGTGTGGTGTATTCTGAAGTGTCTTTTGTGAAGCACGAAATGGAGCCGATCCGTGAGGATCTCGCCTTTCATCCTGCAGGAGAGGGAGGGGAGGGGGTGGGAGGGGAAGGCGTGCGCTCAAACCAGCTCAAAATAACCACCAGAAAGCGAACAAAAAGAAAAAAAAAATAAAATTCCCCCAGACTTAATATTTTTAAGACTAGGTGACTTTTTAAAGCCAGCCACCTGACTTCGGGGAGGGGAAAGGGGCTGACTCACAAGACTTGAATACTACAGATTGGCAATGCCGGGGCTGGCTGTTTTCCGGGCGGGTGTAATTACTGCGAGAGAGTGAATCGCCTCCCTCGGATCCTGGAAGGGAGTAGTAGAGCAGAGGAGTAGCTGTGACTCAGGCGTGGGGATGTGTGTGAGTCACGGTGACTCTTCCTTGGTAATTGCTTGCTTAGAGCAGCACTCGAAATCTCCCCGTCCGTCCCCACGGAAAGATGGATATTTGCAGCACGTACGGATACAACTTTGAAAGAAAAGCTGTTGCTGGCTGAGAAAAAAAAAAAAAAAAAGAAAAAAAAAGAAAAAAAAAAGAAAAAAAAAAAAAAGAATGAGCCGTGACATTTTGCTGTCTTACAAGTGAATTAGAATCTAAATGGAAGTGCTTTGGTTCCCTCCCCATCACATAGGCTGATTTCAGTATTTACATGAACTCTAACCCTTAAGTGCTTCAGAGCTCCGGGTGTTTGTGAGGCAGACATCAACACAGCCGAGACGAGGAGGAAAGTTTGAACAGCAATGTCAGTCTGATGACTTGAGATTTTTATTGTTACTTTCATTACTTTTCAGAAGTATTTGTCAGTCATGTCTGCAGAGCAGGAATTCTAATGAGCAATTGGCGTTGCTATTGTTTATTGCTTTCATGTGAAATCTATTTTATTTATTTGTTTGGATTTCAGCCCAGAAGTGGATTATTGTTTTATCCATATCCAGTTTAAAATATTTGATTTAAGCTTTCAGCATGCAAATTAATCTTCATGTATTTGTAGGTGGAGAAACTGTGCAGGCTTCTATTTATATGATATTAAAGATAAGGCACAAGGAGCAATAAAAATGAAACCAAATATTTACACCTGGGGAAAAGAGAAACAACAACATCTCGAATTATACTCTACATGAACCAAATGAGAGAAAAAAGACCTGTAAGAATGTAAAAGTAGTTGTCTTTGCTGCCTCTATGAGATATTCATTGATGCTGCAGAATTGAAGTGGTTGGTGGTTACTTCTGTAGCATCTGGGTTTGCCCTGGCCCCCAAAGAAAGGCAGAGCTTGGAGCATCTGGTGTGTTTATTCCTGAACATTCAGAAGAAAAAAAATGAGCTGCTAGACTTCAAGGATAATCTAGTCGGCTACAAAACTTCTAGGTAAGCCTGGCCAGCTCCCCAGGTTTTATTTCAGTGAAATTTCACATTTCACTTTTATGTATGTCTGAAATGGGGTCAAAAGCCACAGACTTCAATGTCATTTTGTGGAGGAAATTGCACAGCTCTGAATTTGAGTAGCATTGAGAGGAATGTTCCTGGTGCCCTGGGCTGGCAGGGGCTCAGCAGCCAGGGCTATTCCATGGCAGCTCTCTCAAGTTCCACTCCCACCACCACAAAAAAATTGAGGATTTTCTCCCATATCCAAAGACACCTAGATAAGGAGGGGACATCTCCTCATCTGTATCTCTCACTTCTCGATTAGGAGTATCTCAGTTTTTGCAATTCCTTGGTGAAATCACTGTCATAATGAAATTGTTGTCGTACTGGTCCATCCCCAAGTGATCCAATGGTGCTTCAAGAATAGAAGACTGAGGGAATTTAGAGGGGATTTACAATCAAAGGGATTCTGATGTTTATAAAAGTTTTATTTTTTAAAAGCAGTAAGAAAACAAAATGTCATCCAAATACTTTATCATAAGATTGCTTGGCTTATGGTTGAAAAGAATGAGCTGGGGAGGAAAATTTATACATTTGGAATACAAACAGAAGATACAGGGTGCCTTGTTCATCATTGTTCTTAGAGTCTATACTCTGTTATTTTTAGTAGAAATACCAGTTTTATCCTAGGGGAAATTTCACAGGGACTGTAGTGAAAGTGACACTGAGACGAGAAAAGGTCTCTGTTTTCTTCCACACTTCTTAATTTTGAGAGGTCTAAAACCAGGGTTTTCTCCCAAAAGGCTTGGGTGCTCCTCTTCTTCTTCTTTTTTTTTTTTTTTCTTTTTCTATTTTTCTGTCCTTTTGTATATTTTAACAGCATAGTATTGTGCTTGTTTCTTCATGGTCTCTTCATGCTGTACTTGGCATAACTAAAATGAACTATGTAGATATTTTATTATTACTTGTACACAGGGACTCACTCTCCTGTGTGTCTAGTTATCCACAGCCAAATGGGCTTATTCAATGGCCCTAAGGTAAAATCTTTGTAACATTAAATTCAAATCAGTGTCCTTATGGAGTTCAGTGGCCTGGCATAAATTTCACCAGAAGAAAGATGTGACAGCAACTGCTGATCCCATCAGTGTTCTGCTTTTCCCTAAATTGGTGATAAATATGGGCTGTGGAGAACCTTTAAAACAAAAAGTCCTCAGTCCTCTGGGATCTTGCACATGGGTTAAACTGTGATTAAAACTCTGATTATTGATATTGGCACCTCCACTGCCCTCAGCCATGTCATTAAGAGCTGACAGAAGAACTGTGAAAAGTGAGTGTCTCAAAAAACTGAGTTTCAAGTATTTTGCTGTCTCTCTTGAGATTTTGCTCATTTCCTGGTTACTTTTGTCCCAGTGGGCTCCAAACCCCATCAAGTTTTGTAGGAGCTGAGTGAAGCCCTCGTGTCTGGAGCCAAATTAATCCTGGGGCACATTACTAACTCTGAACTGCAGTTTGGAACCTCTGCTGGATTGTGCTTAATGACTTTTGTAATGTGTTTAACAGTGCTTGGCCAGAATTTAATTGTATCCAGATAAATAAGTGCTGTCCTATACTGTAGTAAGTTTAGTTAAAATCAGTGCAGTAAATATGGACATTACCATTAATTGCTTTTTTCCTCTACCCTTTAAAAGTACACTTTGAAAGTGAAGATATTTTGCTGGTTGATGTCTGTCCTTTGCTTTGCCATTTTCAGGGTGACCCTGGTCTGGTTTGACACTCAAGCTGCTTAGATTTTACTCTGGAGTAAAATCAACTTTTATAGGCAATATTGTTTTAGAGTTTTGCCTTTTATTTGAGCTGAGCTGGGCTGCTTTTCCTGAGGCTGCTGCCTGATGCACAGTGAAACCACCAAGCCATTGTGAAGAGGGTGAGCCTTGCCAGAAATACATCTACCACTGTCAGCTAGAACAGAGCTAATGACACTTCAGTTAATACAATTTCTTAATTAGTGCATTCAAAATGCATTCTTGCTGGACACTGCCTTAGTTTTCTTTTCTGTGCCCCAGTTTACTGTATTGATGCATTTTCATATCTAAAAATATCTGAGCTGTTTCCATGATACACCACACTTCAGTCTGCACAGACATCTAGTCCCTGTTTGACAGAGGAATATCTGCATTATGTCCCCCAGCACAGGGAGCCTCTGGTACCTTCCCTGGATATTTGTGATTGAGAAGGAGATTTGGTGTGAGGGGTTCTCACCTCGTGGGAAAAACAAGTTATGAGGGAGGTTGTGGCTGTGACACCCAGCTTGTCTGCAGCTCACAGGGTTCACTGGCCTCTCCTGCAGGCTGGGACAGGCTCACCCCTGCTCTGCACACTCCTCCTGGTGCTCCCCTATTGCCATTCCCTGTGGGTGCCTCACCAGAACAGTCAAGTCAGAAAATACTCCAAAGGAAAATATATTCTTGAAGACCAATATAAATTTTTAAGGCTTTGGAGAGTTTCCTAATGGCTTTTGTACCAGTGCAGCTTGAGCTCTGGCAGGAGTGGTGGGGTATTTGTCCTCTCTCCTGGGCAGCACAGGGAGGTGATCAGCTCACACACAGACAGCCTGCAGTCTCCAGGATGAAATGTGTCTCTTGAGTGTTGTGTAGCAGATCAATAATAAATAGGCTGCTGCTCCTTAGATGAGTTGATTTTGAAAGCCAGCTCCCCTGCTCTCCTGTTCCCATCTGGAGACTCCTGAAATTGGAGGGAGAGGAGGTCTGGTGAGGTCTCCTGCTCTCAAACAGAGTGTGGTTCATGGCCCCAGTGTGTGGGCAAAGTGGTTGTGCAGAGCTAAAGAGGCAGTGTTGACAGGTGGCAAGGAGAATGTGGGCTTTTCTGGTTTACTGCTTTTTCATTTATTTTAAAATATTGTACCCCCATGACCCCAGGAGCGTGGTAAGCCTGGGAGAGCACATGCTGCTCCAAGGGCTCCCACCTGCTGAATCTCAGCCTTGGGTCTGGTGTGCTTGGCATGTGATCCCTGAAACTCTCCCTGCACTGTCACAGGTCTTCAACAAATCAAGCTGAGTTCAATGGAATTAATTTGAGTCTGCTCCAGGATAGTTGGCAGGATAACTTGGTCTAAAATAGCATCACTATTACCACCCATGGTACAGCTTTATTGGATGCAGTGCTTAATTTTACAAGTTTAATATGGGGCTGAGTAGGAAAGGGTTTTCCTGTCCTGAAAACTCATTGTGATTTCCATCCCTCTCCCAATATACTTCTTTGATGAGACTCTTATAGGGCTTTTCTGGGAACAGTGGGGAGCAGCAGAAGGGTGAAACATCACCCAGCAGAGAAATGAAGGTGTGAAACTTGGTCCAAGTCTGTGCCTTGTCCCCATCCAGTGTTTAAGTCTCTCTGTTATTGCAGGGTTGTTGCTCAGACTTCATCCCACTTTAAACTACTGACTCACCCAGGATGCAGCAAATATTTCCTAATGGAGAGTCCTAAAAACTCCTATCAGTCCTACTGAAAAAATGTAGCAAGTTGACATGTCTAATGGAGGTAAAAAAACCCCATCAGAAACTTTCTGCCATCTGTGATTTGTTATTCCTACATAAAATGTATATTAGCTACTTGTTTACTTCTGGTGTTTTGGGATTTATAATGAAAAGTGATGCCAGCACTCTGGCCCTTAATAAGCAGAGGGTGATTGTCAGCAATAGCAGCTTGATCCAGGATTTCAGGTACCTTTAGTGCTCCTTACAGTTGTAATTTATGACCAGCATTCTTCTGTTGGTTCATGCAGGGCTGCAGATATAAAATACCAACTTAAATATTTATGTAGGTAGCACATCTTTGTGAATATTTCTTCGTGGTAAGGAAATGCTGTTTAAAGAGCAATACATTTCATTACAGTGGGAATGACTATGTGAAAGCTGTCAATGTTTTGAACAAAATCTGTGGATGCCATAAAGTGTTAGGATTACTCATTCGCCAGATCTGTGCTTTGGAAGGGAGCAAAATGTGTTAATGATACTTCAGTAGTGACAAAGAATTTGTCTAGAAAATTGGCACATCAGTTGAGAATATCTGGTTATTGAGCCTAAGCATTAGGGGTTCAGTGTTTCTGCAGTGCATGAATTAAATTTCAGCTAAGGGGACAGAACTTGTGCACGAAGCTGAATAAGAGACAATGACAACTTACCTTGCTATCACATATAATTGGAGATGTGATGGTGCTCACTTTTCCTCACTTGCCAAGCCTGACAATTATGATTCCAAGTGTCTTTGCAAAAGCTCCCATTTCATTCCTGCTGACTGACAGCTGCCCAGTGCATTTGCATGCATAAATCCATTTTGCAAGCAAGCACCTCAGATGAAAAAGAAACTAATTTCTGCAGAAATTTTGGATCTGCAGCAAGGCAAGAGTTGCAAGAATTGATTTGTATCTCTGCTCTCCTTGGCCCCTCTTACCATGAAAATAGCTAGCAAAGAAGGGGAATACAGTTTAATAAAGTCTTGTGAAAAAAGTGAGAACAAAATCAATCTGGAAAATTATCTTCCTACCACAGGTTTTATTAGCATTTTATTTTTTAAGACAGTGAATTACTACCTACTGATTGCATAATATTAAAGTTTAAGAATACATAAAAATTTAATGAAAATGTCTTAAATATCAAGCTGAAGAGCCAGTGCTATCTGATTTTTTTTGTCTGATGAACCTACAGCTGAAATCTGTGCAATTCCTTCCCTTGTCTTTAATAGATATCTGAGCAGGCTTTTAAAGGAGTAGGTCTATTTACAAAAGGTCAGGCACATTTGTAATGAAAATTCCATTCATCAAGATGCATTCAGGTTGTGAAAACGGCTTATTGCTTCAGAATGGATTTTCTTCCCTCTATGGATAAAACAAACACCCCTGGAAAGAAGGATGGATACATTTCTCATGGCACTCAAAGGTCAGCTCACAATATAACAGCCCTGAGGGCTTACTCAGCTGGATGAGGGAGCTGTGCTCTTGCCAAGTGCCAATAAACACAGGGGTATATGTGGGCATTAATATCTGTTTGAAATAATCCATCAAACCTGCTACTTACAGGTTTGATAGTAAAATGAACTTGCTGCTGAAGAACCTTGTGCAAAAAAGCTTGCTGGTGGATTGTCTGCTTTGAGGGATTGAGGGGATGTGGCCTTGGCTCTCTTGGTGTCTGCAGGATCATATAATTTTTGTAGTTTCTCCTCAGAAATGGGTTTGCTGAGTTTCTAAAAGGTTTTTTTCATTTTCCAGCTCTCCACCCCCAACTCTCCAAAAAAATGCTTCTTATCATGTTTTGATTTAAATAGGTGAAGAAAGAAAATTAAAAATCAAAGCTCCTGGACAGCAGTTGGAGCCTGTTCAAGTTCAAGGAGCATCTGGGTGATGCTCTTAGCCATGTGGTTTAGTTCCTGATTGTCCTGTGAGCAGCAGATGATCCTTACAGGATCTTCCAACTTGAGACATTCTGTGATTCTAACTCCCACAACAGTTCAGCAAAACCCTGAATTCCCTCAAAGGAGTTGCAGATTTGGGCTTTTTTTTTTTTCCCTTTGAAATTTTCTTTGCTGCCTCACTCCTCATAGTCCCTTTGCACTCTCTCTCTCCAGCTAATGGAAATGGGATGGACTGTGGAAGATGCAGTCAAAGGAAGGAACATGGTATATAGAGTAGAATTAATGAGTTAAGTTCACATTACAGCTACTTCATGCAGTAATGGTATCTTTAAATTAGTTTATTTGACAGTCAAGATTATGGTGTAGCTACTGCAGGTTAAACAGGGGTTTCAGTGGTGTAGTCGATGTAGTTGGGGGAAAGGAACCCAGTTTACTCTTTCCTCACACTAAGCCATTTTTAAGGAAGGTGGGTTATTTCCAAGCTGTGCTGTCCTTCCCACTCTCTCTGTCCCTTCTGCAGCTGCCAGGGGTGCCCAGCCCTGCCCTGGCCTTTGCTAACAGAGCACCTCATTCATTATAATGCCTTCAGCCTTGCTCCTGCCACCAGTATTGCCCAGAGAGGTGATGCTGTGGGCATTAAAGCCAAAGCCTGTCCCAAGGGGATCCTGCCTCTGCCTGGTGTGAGCTGGCTGAAGCCTGTGCTATTTTCACAAATATTTATTTTGTGTGTGATTTGGAACACAAAATATTCTTGTGCTTCCCTGCACAAGCAGCTGCCCCTTCTCCCTCCGGGTGCCTGTGCTGCACAGGGGAAGCAGGAGCTGGTGATGAACAGCACAGGTTGGAAGCAAACACTCAGCCCGTGTCCCAGCCGTGTCCCCTCCCTCCCTCTGGTGGCTCCCCCAGGGCAGGGTCAGTCCCTGTGTGAGGGTGGGGACAGGCGGGGTGGGATGTGCAGCCTTCACAGAGCCTGGTGCCTCCTCCTTCAGTGCATTCTGCCTTGTGTCCCCAGGTACAGGATGCTTGTCGTGGTTTGTCACCCCAGGACATTGCTCTGGGACAGAGCTGAGCCATGCTGAGGGAGGAGGGCAGCCCAGGGAATTGCCATCTCAGAGCTCTCCGAGGTGATGCCCACCAAAGGCGTTGGTGCTGGTGGTAACTGGAGCTGTTTGCTTCAATGCATCTTGAAATGCACTCCTCCCCCTTGTAAAGAGAATATTTGTTATGCATTTTATAGTCTCAGGCATGGCCATCTGCTAATATAGTCAAGTAGACACAATAAAGGAGGTTTATATCTTTTTAGGTTCTGTTACTTCAGGTTCTATTTTTGATGCAGTAGGAGCCGGCACAGCTGAGCTGAAAGACTCTCAGGAACATGCCATGCATTTTATAGTGGATGTGACTAAAGAAAATTTGCTGAAGGATTGGAATTAAAGGTGGCACATAACAGAGAATTCGAAATTGCTATTGGCCTGCCTTTAACCAGGGGTAGTTTAGAAGCTCTTTTTAATGCAAGAGACTCGAAACACTTTTATTCTGACATTGTGTAGCCTGTGAGGTGCAAATCTGCATGTGAACTGCACTGAGGTGTGAATGGTCAGTACCAGCACATCTTTCACCTGTATAGGTATGAAAAGATTTTAATTACAGTCAGGAGGAGGGTCTGTCATCTTCAATTTGTCTCCTGACACGTGGCAGACTTATACCTGCATTAAATAAATAAATCGAAAAAGCACACCCCTAATTTTGTGCATAGATAAAAGACTAATTTTGTGCGTAGATGAAAGACTAATTTTGTTCAGTTGTCCAGAGGTTCAGTATCTTGCCTTTACTATGAGGTAATCCCTTGTCAAAGTTGGGAGCTGAAGGCTGGGAAAGACTCCCAGATAAATGAGCTTGGAGTGAAGCTCTTGCAACCAACCCCACTTTATTCTGTGTTTGTCTAAGCTGCCTTTGAATATGAAGTGTTTTTCACTTTCCACAGAACTTGCAGTGGGGCTGACTCCAACCCAGCCCAGTGTGGGACAGGTCAGGGGGAACGTGGCCCCTTTCTGAGCACAGTGGTGTGTTGGGGTCACTTGGGCTGGGCAAAGCAATGCAGTGACCCATGTGCCTCCTTGGCTGCTGGGCCGGGCAGGAAGAGGGACTGAAGGCTGTCAGTGGATTTTCTCCCATCTCTGTCTTTGCTGCCTAATGTCCTTGTTTTGGTTTTAGTTTTTTTAAAATTATTTTTATTTTATTTTAACCTCTCAACCTGTATGCCAGAAGATGTTTAGTCACTTGTTTTAAAGTCTCTTGCAAGATCTGATTCAGACTGACTTTGTGCAGTTCTCTTGTGTAACTCTACACTTCTCGACCTCCTGCAAGACATCATTTTCTTCAGTTGATTTTCTTTTTCCAACCCACAATATGCACTAAGTTGTTTCTGAGATGCTTTTTCTTTTTAAATGTGATTATTCAATAGGGAATTTGGAAGTGCTCTCTTAATCTTATGAAGTCATTAGGACTTGGGCCAACAACAAAATTTAAGAGCTGAAGCTGAACTTTCTAGATTGTCTGGGGAAAAGTTGTGGAGGATGAGCAACAATTCCCCTCCTGAGAGCTGTAACTTCAGAGTGCAATTTTCATTCATTTTTCATCTTTGCTCTAAATTGTCACAATTCAAAATCTCTTGCTACCTTGACACATCTCCAACATGTTTACCTGTTTTACAGACGCTCTTCCACCTTCTTTTGTTGCCAATTTGGGTGGGTAACACCACCCAGACAGTCATTCCTAGGTTGATAACCTTGCACAGAACGTGTTGTTCCTGATGCAAACTTCATCACTGATGGCAGGCTTTGTTGTTCATTTGTTTGCTTTTTGCTTTTTTCACCTTTCAACCTGTGTGCCAGAGGACTTCTACTCACTTGTTTTACAATCTCTGGCAAGTGTGATTCAGTTTGGCTTTTTGCAGTTCTCTCCTGCAGAGAAAGTGACTGATGTGGGCTGGTGCCCTCCTGCTTTGCTTGGGGGAAGTTGGGGGTGAGGACTCCTGGCTCAGCACGCTCTGGCACTATGAATTTCATGTTAATTATGTATGACTGCCTCTCTCTGCCATGTTTCTAATTATCTGTGGTTTATGCCAAGCCTTTACCTGCCTTAATACTTCTCTGCTACTGTTTTGAGACTTGTCTGATAACCAAGCCAGATGAGTCGGTGTATCTTGTGATATCTGCTTTACTGCATGCTTTGTTTTCATTTCCCTCATCCCCTGAAGAGTGCAGAAAGAAGTGAGGCTCTGAACAAGAAATGGCAAAGAAAGATGAGCACAGAAAATTGCCTTCTCCTTTCTGATGCTCTTTCAGAATTTCTGCATGCTTGGGACGGGTCCTCCTTTATCCTTTATTTTTCTGGGTTTTTTCATTATTTTCTACCAGCAATTGGCTTGGGCTTTTTTTCTGAATTCTACACACACCTACATGCTGGATTTGTACAATCCTTTAGTATTACGTTTTTTGTTTTATCTCATGTTTTTCATTTTATGCAGCTTTTGCTTTCAACTGTGTGGTCATAAAAAATTTCTTTAGTACTTGATGTCTGATTCCACAGCAGTTACATAATTAGATAGCAAGTGTTTAATTAGATTTTGGCTAGTTGGCTACATATCTTGGTATTTGTGATGCCAATCTGGTCACAATTAATAAAAGGGAATATACTCCTGTAATTATATAATCTTGTTTAAATATCCTTAGGCAACAGCAATAAGTAGGTAAATAAGAGTATTAGAGTATTACCTCTGTGGGTGGAAGGATCTTGGAATTATGGTGAACATTTTGTCATTAATAGCATAGCAGGTGATTCTGCAATGAAAATTTCATATAGTAATTTTCTCTATTTGCTCTTTGTAGCTAATGCATTTTCAGCCGGTGCAATAAATACTTCCAATTTATGACAAATGTTCAGGAGAAAAATCTCTGGTAATAGAAGCTGTTCCATTATCATGTGCTTTAGATATTTTTGATATCTCCTCACAAGGCAAGTACATTTACTGAAGTCACAGCAGAAACAAATGACCAGGGTGAAACCAAAAATAACATGAGTGTACTCAGATGATGCTGTAGCCCCTCCAGTATCAGTAATTCCTTCAGATACCACCACGCCCAGAAACAGCAGTTGGAAAAACAACTATGGGAAGAATTGTAGTGTGCTGACAGTCTGGGCAGACATCTCAGAATGGTTTCTGCTCTCTCCTCTCTCCCATTTCCCTTGAAGGCATCCCAAAGCACCCTCAGGTGCAATTGTTGTTTTCTTGACTATCATCCATGTTCTGGAAAGTTTGTAAAAATGTATGAGCTGTGCCAGGAGCATTGCTTAATGAAAGGACAATTATTGCAGCTTTTGTTCTGGTGAGAGATGTGTGAAGATGTGAATGAGAGTGGGCACTGGTGGACAAGCACCTGGAATGAATTTGTGTCTGTATCCAAAGGGAGCCTGTATCCAAACCTGTCTGACCTGGTGATTTTCATTTCCCCATTACCTGAGAAGACTTCATCTGGGAATTTTACAGGTGTGAGAAGAGGAGAAGAGTTTTGGAGGGCAGATGAGAACAGGGTGTGTTTAAAATGTCTGATCTCAGATTTCGTGTGGAGTAGGAAAAGTGTCTGCTCCAGGGGCTCAGTTGCTGTATTATTAAGCATTTGTGACTGGAGTAAGTCTAGTCCTGGCAGCAGAGCTGACTGGAAAAGCACTGTTTCATCAAAGCTCAAGTTGTGGGGATTTCTTAATGAGTTTAACTGTTTTGACATATTTTCCTGAGGGGAGAAAATTATCCAAACAGAGCATACTTGCTTTGAAATAGCATTAAGTACTGCCTTGAAGAGTTCAGCCTGGAGATGAGAGGTAGCTCTGATTTCTGTTAAAACATGTGTCTGAGGAGGAAAATGGGCCCCAGATTATTTTCCACAGGTGATCTGTAAGGATTCACAGGGAAACTGCACGAGGCAGTGGGAGGGTCTGTCAAGGGGAGATAACTTTGCTGAGAGAGAGAGACACAGGGATCATGAGGCTTTAGGAGAGATGAGGGGGGAAAAGAGCAAAAATAAAATTGCACAGGAAAGTGTATATTGTGGTGGGAAAATAGAAGATAAAAAGTTGTGCTATGGTTTTTCTTGTAGTGATTCTCTTTATGTAACTCTTTTCCTGTTGGATGTGCAGAGGGACAAGGCATAGATCTGTCATTCACCTTCAGAGCTCTGCCTCTGCTCTGCCATCCCTCCTTTTCAGATTTTGGTGCAATAGCATCCCTCTTACAGAAGCATAATTTCCATGTGTATCGTGCATGTATTTCTATAAAATACAAATTTTTCTATAAAAGCAAAATATTAAGTGCACACGGGTAACTTTGGGGCTAGTGGAAAAAAAACTAAAACCACCTTTGTGTGTCTAAAGTCAATTTAAATTGAAAACTGTGCTGGAATATTTCAGCTTCAAAAGAAAAATGTTGACCAGGTTGGGATTTTTTTTCTTTTTTTTAAACTCCCATTTCTCTTTTTGTAGGTAGCAGCTCTGATACTCCAGAGAGCTGAGTTGGGCTGTCATGTCTCCATCTTGCTTCATCACCTTTGCATGGATTCTCTGGGTCTTGTAAAGGAAGAAAAGGCACTTTGTGGCATGCTGAGCTCTTCCAGCCGAGGTCTCTGCCTCAGCTGCTTGAAACGTTCTCTCTGGCTGTCTGAAGATCCTTCCCAGCCTTGAAATCCACCTGGGTATTTTCCTCCCACTCAGAGCTGTGCGTCCTCACACATCCTCTGTTTCTGTCTCATTGTTTCAGATCTTCCTGGGGGAGTTCTCAGCCTCTTTCTGTAGATGTTTTTTCATTTTGTTTTGCATTAATAATGCTGGAAGAGGTTGGAGGGGCAGGGGGGGAAGGAAGTTTCATGTCTGCTGGAGTTTTTCCAAATCGGTTCATCATTATTAATCTTCCAGTGCTATTTCCCTCCCTTAAAGCTTCTTGGTTCGTTATTGCCATGAAAAAAAAAAAAAGGGAACCCTTTGTTCAGTAACAAGGGAATTTGTGTCTGTCAAGGCAGCAGCTTTTTGCTCCAAATACCATATCTAATTTTGCAGAAAAATACTGTCAGCAAATTGCTTGAGGTATTGCAGTGAAACATGGGGCTTATGTTACCAGCAAACATTCATGCTATTATGCAAATCTTTGCAGAGCTATATATCAGAAAAATAAATAAACAAATGGAGTGACCAGAAGATATACCTGAAATCAGGATGCAGTGGGCACCAAGAAGAGCTGGCTGGTGACACTGTGAAACGATTAGCCATCTGCTTAAATGACACTTCCATTTAATTATACACAGAGAACTTAGCTTTATTCATTAATTATTAAACAATAACTTTGAACAGGAGAATAATGCTTTCCCCTGTACGCTGAATCCGTGCCTACAAATCACAAAATCCCAGAGGTTCAAAATGGAAATGTGTTTGCTGGCAGCCTTAGCAGCTCTCCTCTGCCAATGTGTGAGTACTCAGTGTCTGATTTTCTGCATCTGGGATTCCCAGCTCCATTTGCTGGGGAACCACCAGCAGTGGTGGATGCAGCAGCCCCTCACTGGATGCTTGTGGCTCTCCAGGTGCCACCCACAGAGTGCAGTGTCACCCTCAGTGGCACTCACAGTGAGCCCTGGGCTGCCTTGCTCTGGGATTCATTTAGCCAGGGCTGAAGCACAGTGACTCAAAGGTTTCTATCTGGAGGCCAGTAAGTCCAAAAACCATTTTTGCTTGCACAGAGATAAATACCACTCTTCTGAAATTCACGTTTTCTCCTGCTTCTGGAAAAGAACTCTGTGACCATCTCTCTGTTCCAAACGTTGTTGCATTTATCAAAATTGGCTTTATACTTAGAAACTGGGTTGTCGTGTTCTAGCATTTTGAACTGTTTGTCTTCAAGTCCTTTGGAGTATTGCACAGATCCCAGGAAAGACCTGGATCTAGAAAAATGAATCAAAATTGCCAAACATCACTTCTCTGTCACCAGAACTCCAAAGAAAAAAAAATTAGTTTGAGTTCCACTTGGATTCTTCTCCAATTATTTCTTACTGGATGGGGCCCAAAGAGCCTAATGTCCCGAGGACTTCACAAATCCAGTAAAATACTCACTCAGCCCAGCCCACGTGCTACCAACTGCCTCCCCCAGACATATGGTGATGTTTTTTGCCTATCACTATATAAGGTTGGAGCAGGGCAGAAATGCTTCCCCCTCCTGCTCAACGGAATAAGTGTGATAGTTTTTCTAAATTAAAACAAAACAACTTATACTCGGGAGCGTGACTAATGCGATGTAACCCAAGTGACTTATGAGATATTGCCAGGGGAGTAGAGGCTGCTTTGGCTCCACTGGGCTGTGCAGTTGCTGGCTGTGACCTGCATTTCTGTCACTGTGGCTCAGACACATCCAACAACTCCCATCAAAGGTTGATGTCTCAGAGCACACGGTCAGACGTGACCCAGTAAGATCACAAGTGACCTTTGTGATCACAAGATCACTGGACATCACAAATCCCCTTGAAAATCAGTGTTGAGTTTTCAGTATGTGTTGCTGGTGCCTGGGATGGAACTCCCTTATCTTCTCTAGCAGTGACATCCCTCCAACAGCTGCCAGTCACACTGGGTGGCAGAACCAGAGAGATGGCAAGGATGGTGCTTGCACTAAAATTTTGCATTGTTTTTCTCCTTACTGACACTTGTTTGCTCTGGTCTTACCTCCAGTAGTCTTGTATGCCTCAGAAATGCTCTATACAGAGATTTTCACTGCAGCCATTTAAGCCATTTTGCTGCTGGAAATGAGAAGGACAATGGCAATAACTCTGTTGCATCGTGGGCAGAAGAGCATTGTCTCAGGCTTGGGCTGCTGCTGGGAGATGGGGAGAGGCTGAAGGGCAGAAAGGGCCTTGCTGCCTTGGGAAGGGCACTGTCTCTGCTGGTCTCTGATCTCTGCTGGAGTGGGGATTTGTGGCCTTGCACATGGACAGAACAACATCACCTGACTGCAGGGAGATTTTCCTTCACAGAAACTGCATCTCCAGGCATTGCTGAGTTTCTCCCAGGGCTCTAACTGCCTCACTTTGGGAAAGCAAAACCACCCTGTGCCTTTGCAAAACTCCCAACTTCTGTGTTGTTTAACCACCTCTGTCAGTGTCTGCTGAGCCCAGGCCATGGGGTTGCAAAGAGCAGCTGGAGCACAGGAGACTCATGAATAAATACAAATTGTAGGAAAATGTTCAGCCTGCCTTAAGAGCTGCTGCTGCTCTGGAGAGTGACTGGCTCCCTCCTCTGCAGGTCATGACTTGGTTCTGCTCCCTCAGCATTATTTCAAATATTTGGGTTTTATAAAGCTGCTGGTCAGGCTTATTCTTGCAAGCTCTTGGGAACAAAATGGCTGAAATTGCACAGTGCTATGGTTAAGAGGATTTAGCACTGGTTTTGAAGATTCGCATTCTTCTTCAGCCAGGGTCTTCCTGTCCAAGCTACAGAGGGTGTTTTGATCTCCCTCTGCCTTGACCCACCTTTGTGAAAACCAGTTAATGGCCCCTTTTCTTTTATATATGTATTTATACAGTATGTGCATGATAAGGACATGGACTTAATGCATGTAAATACCCAGTAATGCAAAATAGAACTTTTGGTTACCACTGTACTACAAATAAGTAACAGGAAGGCAATTTCTCTATAATGAGATTCCAATTGTAATTTTCATAAGAAAACATTCTGAGGTTCAGATCTATTTGTTGCATGCTATTCATTAAGGATGATACTGTTTTCTAGTCAGTGATGTCCTACTTGAATTTTGAAAACATTGTATTCATTCGGGGCTGGGTGGGAGGGGAGGAAGAGAAATTTTAAACTTTTTTACTTAATTGGTCATGCATAAATCTCATAGGTTTTACTCAAAACTCATCATTGGTTTTAATAGATCTGCTTAACAAGTGTTGGTCTGAAATGCCTCAGGGTAATTAATGCTAATTCTTACATGGCCTTGACACTTCTGTAAAATTCCTTCTAAAAGAAATAATCAAGGGATAAGTTATTATTTTAGCATATATAATAATGCATTTCAGGAAATATCATGTTAGAAACTAGATAACTAAGTTGAGAGAATTTTTTTATTAGATTAAAGCACTAGTGAATGAAAGTTCCCAGATGTCTTTCTAACTAACCTTACAAAAATATAATGTGACCAGAATCTACTCTCATATTCAGCCCAGAGAGTAAAGTAAAGATGCTTGAAAGAAAATATCTGGTTCCCTTTCCTATCACTGATAAATACGGGCCAAATTAGGAAAGCATTGAAGCATACACTTAGAGAAATGCTTAAGTGTTTTCATCAGGGCCTAAGTAGTGAATTAGAGCAACTCTCTTACCCTCGTTCAAACCACACTGATGTCAGTGGAAAGACTCTCATTAACCTCTGAGGATTTTGCATTAGATCTGTGGGTAAAATTCTGGTTCCTTTGAAGTCAGTGGCGAAGTTTCCATTAACCTGTGCCTGGGACTTCATTTATTCTGCAGAAGGAATGTTCCCAGCATAAAACATATGATCGTGTCCTGATAAATATAAAGAAAATTGATGCTATTCATTTAGGAATATCCAGCACTAGCAATTAGTAGGAAGTATGAATACAGGAGAAAAACCCTAATCTAATTATGTGAAAATCCTTGCTGTGTAATAAAACTGAAGTGGTTTCTGCATGTCTTACTACAAATGAGAGAGATCAGTATTCAGAAACAGGTTTGAATTTATTTCAATATGTATTGAAAATACTTTTTCTTTCAAGCTTCTTGGTAACCATTATAGTCCATCAGCCATAAAGCTTCATTTACCTCACAGGCTTTACTTGTTTCTCTCTCCCCAGTAATGGCTTGGAGACCTGCTCATATTTTGAAAGGTGTTATATTGAAACCTGGAAGTTCTGTTCATTCCATGCTTCTGAGTCATTTTATTTGAAAACCTGTGAAAAAGAAAAGGAGTCTGAGACATTGAGGACAGATAAAATTGGTCTTCAAAAGTTCAAGAAGAGTAATTGCATCAATCTGGAAGAACATGGTTAGGGCTAGAACTCACAAATACAGACTGAAGGAATTGAGTGTGTTAAGCATAAAGAAGGCACAGTGAAGTGATGAAATGGTACCCTGATCTGTCCTTTTCCTTCTGAGGTGAAAAAGCCCCAGCTAAACACCAGTATAACAATAGAAAATGTATGAAGGGCTGTAAATTATTACATAGTGAATAGAAAATCTTTCTAAAACGAGTCTAGAATGTGGCTTAAATTATGGGCATGTTTGCTAAATTATCCTATAGGGAAACCAAAGTATAAATATTCCAGATTTATTTTAAACTGTATTCAACTTATTACCTTAATGGAGAAAATGCTATTTCATCTAAGAAGTTGAATTAAAAAGGAAAAAAAAAAACCAAAACAAAACAACAAAAAACCCACAACAAAAATAGCCAACCTTCAGAGATGAGCCTTTTCCATTATGAACAGTGTATCTAGAGGACGAGATTTTTTGAGACCCTGTAAAGCTTTGGTAATCCTAAACACAAAAATAAATAGAGCTTAATATTCCAAAGGGCTCATAAGCAATGTTTGCAGAGGAAGTCTGAGGGCAGCCTGCAGGGATCTCTAAGAGTGGGGCTTGAGGAGACCTGCAGCACTGCCTCCTCACTTCTGGAGAAAGTGTTTATGGAAGAAGGTGCTGTATATACTGGGAGCAGGGCTGCATCCTCCAGAGGGGCAAGCCCACATGGCAACTTGGCTGTGAGTGTTTGTCTTCAAGAGAACACATTTGACAGAGCAGGCAATGTCACATCAAGTCATGGTGTGCTGTGGCCCGTTTTTACAGACCCTGTTTCAAACAGGAAAGGGCAGAAAACTTCCTGCACTTTGCAGGAGACTCACCAGCACTGCACCAAGCATCAGTGAAATCAGACTCAGTCACTGACTCACTCCCTGAGCTCTGGGGGTGATTGCAGGGTGCCCTAAGCTGATGCTGAATATTTTTGGACTTGAGGGTACTCAACAGTCTCTGAGATTGTGGCAGGATGATCTCAGGTGAGCTCATTTTGACACACTTCTGAGGTAGGGACTGTCACTGCCAGCTCTGCACTCCCTGCCAGCTGCAGGTGGGAAACCTGCATCCAAACAGATGACATCACATTTGAAAATATTGCTGTGAAATATTACATGTTTTGTAGAGATGATGAGTATTATCTCCCTGCATGAACTGGAGCCTTCTGTATGGAGAGCTCTCCCTGCAACCCTTCCCCACATGTCCAGTAAACTCACACATGGAGAAATACAGGTCTTGAGAGAAGGCAAACAACTAAAACCAAACAGCCAACTAACCTGAAAGCACAATTCCCAGTTAATGAAGTGTTCCTGAGTTCTTGAGTGCTGACAAGGAATCTTTGTTGGGAAGTGTGCTTTACTCCAAGGCAACCATGTGCTGCAGAAGCCTTGAATGGCAGCAATACTAAAGAGCTTCTCAGGCACCCTCTGGTTCAGTGGAATAGTGCTCACAGCAAGTTGTCTTGACCAGGCCAGAGGAAATAGATCTAGACTGTGCTTCCCAGGGTTTCTTATGAACTGTCAAATAGAACAACATAAAGAAACTCCAGAGAAAATGAAATTACCTTTGCTTCACGTATTTGTTCTTCGCAAATCCACGCTGGCTATTACTCATCTTCACGTCACCTTCTGGTTTCCTACAGGCTTTATATTTCACTCTTTCTCTGCATACTGAAAGATGTATAAATCCCTAGGCCCTCTCTTGCTTGTTTTATAGCACTCTGCATTCTCACCTCTCTCAACTCCTGCTCCAAAAACTGTACTAGTTTCCTCAATATGCCTTTGATTTTTTCCCCTGAAAAACAGACATAAAAACTTCCAACTTAGCCAAGTATTTTTCAAACTCTTTTGATTTTTGTCATGGTTGGTATGCTAATCTCTCCGTGCCAGCATCAATTTTGTTATTCATCTGATCACAATTAACCTTTTTAGTGAGGACTGAGGCAGAAGAGAGAGTGGATGCTTTGGTCTGCTCAGCATCATTTATTGAGCCATCCTTGCCTGTTGAGGAGACTGACTTTCCTTGACCTTCCCCTTCCTACCAATATAGCCTCTTGGCTTGTTTCATTTTGTATCTTGTTAGCTGTGCCTTTGTTTGTTGTTTTTCTTTTTTTTTTTCTTTTATTTTCTCTTTTTTTCTCTCTTACACACTGCAGCAGTTCTTGGACACAGTCTTAGAAATCAGATGAGTAAATTGTAAGTTTCCTGACGCCTCTTGACTCAGTCTTTGCAGGACTCTAGAAATCCTCCAGCTGCAGCTTTACCCACAGTCTGCTGTAAAATCTTTTACATTAATATTTAGAAGGAATAATAATCAGAGGATCAAGTAGTGTTTGATGAGTCTTCTGTGGAATGTTTGCTGTAATTGTTAGGGTACTATAACTGAAACTTTCTAAGCCACTAAAGGACATATCCTCTCCTGGATTTCTAGCCAATATTTATAATTCAGGAGAGATGTTTATTATATCTGAATATATATGAGGCTTACCTAAAAGAATATTCTAGCTTGTAGAGGTGTATTGTGGTTTTTTTGGTTTTGTTTTGCTGACAGATTTCACTGGTTGGGAGAATTTTGTATACATTGATATTTTAGTCCAAATTTTATCCTTTCATTATCCTTCCATTAATGCTGTGCCTGCAAAAGCTTCTTCAATTTTTTTCTGTCACCATTATTTAGTTTTTATAATGAGGATAGTGAAGCCACAAAGCTACCATGTTATTATAACAGAAATCATTGTTATTGTGTATGTATAAACACTAAAAATTCTCTTCCTAAAACTGACACCATCTTGATGATCTGGTTATTGGCAACTCTAGAACCAAATTCTGTATAGCTGAATAGTACAAAGCTTCTATGCCCCCATGGGCTGATGAAAATTAAAGGTAATACAATTTTTGTGTTTAGCTGCCTGTGGTATGAGGGGTTTGGAACTTTTTGCCAGATGATTAATTGTGGTTGTAAGTTGAGTGCACCATTTATACAACCATTGAAAGTGGTATTGGGAGTTAGTGCCCAAATCCTACTGAAACTCGTCTGATCCTCCTTGGCGGTAATGAAAATCTCTTCCTCCTAAGCAGGAATATTGATAAGGGTGTAATGAAATAATATTTACTTGATTCTGATTGAGATTTTGAAGACTTGGAAAAGTGCTGTGAGACCAGTCGGTGTCCATGGAATTAAACATGCTAAACTGGAATATAGGGGTGTCTGTGAAGAATTATCTTGGAAAGAGCCAGTGATATTTGCTGAGAATGTGGGTATGTGACATTACTGATACAACCCTCTTTGCAAGAACCTGTGCAGGTTTGGGGCATGCTCTTCTCCAGCACCTGCACGGTTTGGACTGGAGTATTCAACCCCTACCTCCCAAAACCAACCCAACCTAAATATGACCCTAAACCAAACCCAACATCAGCAAAGAACCCCCAAAACAAAAAAAAAACCCCAATCCAAACCAAAAAAACAAACACAACCCCCCCCCAAAATAAAAACCAGCCATCCAACCAAAACCCCCTCAGCAAACAAATAAAAAAAGGAAAGCAAAAAAGGGGAAAAAAATAAAGAAAAAAAAGTCTAGGACTGGATCCAGCAGAAATAATCACCTCCATGAAAATGAGAGCCCCCGGGTACTTTTCTGATGGCTGTTGAAGGGATGATGGCTTTGGGTAATAAAAACAATGGTGCCCTTTCCCCCTTCCTGTTGCCACCCCACTGGTGACATTTAATGCAGGAACAGGACCCGTGCCCTGGTGAAATGTCACTCCTGTCACTTCGGCAAGTGACACCAGCGACGCCGGGGGGACAACGACAGCACCAGGCAGGAGGAGTCATCCTTCCCAGCTGATGAAAGATAACTGAGAAGGGGATGCATAATTACTGAAAGAGGCTTCTCAGAAAGCAGAGGTGGAAAGAGTGACAAAGGAAGAGTGACAAAGAAAGAGCTGCTGTTGAAAGGAGCCCAGAGTGACGTGTGTGGCTCTACGTGACAGCGTGGCTCTTTCACGGCGCTCACGCATCCCTGCGCCCGGGTGGAGCTCCTGCAGCTGGAATCAGGCCCCTCTCCACTCATCAGACACTCTCTGCTGATTTTAATAGGCAAGATGAAACAGAAGACAGCTCAGTATGGGTTTAGATTGAGTCATGGTTATTGAATTTGTCCAAGGTACAAAGGTGCTGTTTGCAGCAAAATGAAATAAGTGATAAAAAAAAAAGAAATCCGCAAAGAACAAAGGGAGAGGAGAGTAATATTTGTCACACTCTCAACAGTCTTCTCTTTGGTGTATGAGGGGAAAAAGAGTAAGGAACATGCTGCAAACTTGCAACAGTGAAGTGCCTGAAAAGGAAAGAAGTTTAATGCAAGCATTTTTTTTAACTCAACTCTACAAAAGTTTGGGTGGGGGTGGATAGTTGGGCTGAACTGAAAAAACCTCACAAATAGCAAAGCAACAAAAAAAGGAGAAATGAGAAGCAATGGAGAAGCTTTCAGAGTCCCCGTGTGGGAACCCTATGGGTGTACTTACTGTGTTTCACTGGATGCTGTGCCTGGTTCTGTCCTTGTCCTGTGAGTGCCCATGTAATGCTGAGCTTGGAGCTGTACTTCCAGACATGAGGCTCCTGAACCTCCTGACCTCTGAACTATTTCTACCTTTTGATTTGGAAAGAAACAGGGTTGTGTGAGTACTTCAGCATCTGAGATGTAGTCTGTCTGTTTTGGCTCTTAAAGACAGGAATAGTTTTCTTTATCTGTCACAGGCCCCTGTGATGATAAATAGGTGATGGCAAAGGGAGAAGGGTAAGTAGGTGCTTCCATGGGTAAGGTGGTTGTGATGGGTTGAGGACATAAGTGCAACAGGACTTGCAGGTAGAAATGTCTCATAGGGAATATTCTGTATAGTTACTTTGCATGGGTAGTCCAGGTTACTGTGCACAGGCTGCCCTTAACTTGGCCCTTATACAGGTTGTTTAATCTTTTATGAAGAATTTACATCAGAAGAAGATGACAATATTGAAACAAATTGGAACGGAAATCAAATGAGAGGTACTTGCAGAGGAACCCTTTGCCCTCTCTTCTTTAAATGGGTATGTAATCAACCTCTGCTGACCTTTACCACTGAATTTCCCAGCTGTGGCTTCTTTTCCAGGAGGAAGCAGCCATAGGTAGAAGACTCTTGGGCAGATGTGTGCCTTTGCTTTGTGTGAGTGTAACCTCTCTAGAGTGACCCATCAGGCTGCTGCTACCCCTATGTGCCAGTGCTGCAATTCTGCAATACCAACTTCCATCTCAGCTGCTGTCTGGAGCTGTTAGAAATGACTAAACCTAATCAGGAAGGAGCAGGAGAAGGAAAATCCAGCTGCAGGGAGAAAAACTTTTCTCCCTCTGTGTCTCCCATCTCCCTGGTGCAGTGCCACCATCCCTCATTAAGGCTCAGGCTGCCCCGTTGCTCCCCAACGCCGTTGCCAAAGCTACAGAATCAGCTGCTCTGGCTGTGGGTGAAAGGGAACAGTCTCTGCTTTCCTCATAATTTACAGTGGGTTTTGTTCCACTGTCCAGGCACCACAGCTGAGTCCTGACATGATCAGCTCTTTCTGACTCTGTTGATTCTGATTTATTTCCCATCTCCAAAATCCCCCACCAGCATTTGTGGTCAGAGGGATGGGTTTGTTCCTTGTACCATGATTCTGTAAATACCATGTCCTGAGGAGGGATGTTGGTGAGGGAGGAAGCTCATAGAGGAGAGAGCAGTGATAACCTTTAGGAATTGCTCTGGACTGTGCAGAAGTTGCATTAACCTGACAGATCTGCTCTTGACAGTGAGGAGACTCATTCCTCTGTCTTGATGCTCCCCTACTTCTGTATTTCCATGTTTTCCCTGGGGGCTGCTGAGTATTTCTGGTTCAGCACACTCCTCCAGCACTGGTGCCCAGACACATTTGTATCAAAGCAGTTGGAGAGGGTTTTCTGTTGTTCTTTTGGTGCAAGTTGTGTGTATTCCATTTCAGAGGAAAGCCTTGATATTCAGATTGTAATAATGCAATTTTTACTGATATAAATTAAAGGCTAATCACTCATCTTCCAAAATAGTTGTCTGCATCTTGGACTGCATCAGAGTAGTAGGAAAACAAAACTAGTCCTATTGTTAGGGCACCATTTTTGTCAGTAAATCAGCAATAACTGTGTTTCTGTCTGGTCTATTATTTTTATTCCAATATTATAGATCTGAAGTTCTCTGTTCTTACTCCAGGGAAGCAAATAACAATTCTGCTGTGCCATAACTTTTAGTTAAGTCTTTTCCTACTGAGCCATCACATTGTTACTCACTGGCTAAGTGTGCTTAGTGAGACATTTGCTGTGGGCATTTTTCAAATAGTCATCCCTTAATGCAAAACAAAGCTTGAAAAAAACAATGCAATATAGTTCTGCTCTTTTGCACAATTTTCATTTCTGTGTCCTGACCCTTGTAAAAGAGCAGACTTTGGTTACATTTTCTGTCTGTGTTGTTGTACCATCTCTGTGCTGCCAAGAAGAGCCTGGCATTCCCATCTTCACCAGCCTCACAATGGGTGAATTAAAAATAACTTGAGAAGCATTTTGGGTAAGATTTCATCTGTCAATATTGGTTTCCTTGCAAAATACAGGATCTGGGTTATTTGGAAATAGATTTTGCTGGACAAAAAGAGGGGAAAAGTCTAAATGTTTTCTTTTGAAATTTCAAAATGCTGGGTCTATTTCTGTCTACATAAACAAGTGATTAGAGTTGCAAGAATTAAGCTGTAAGAGAAATGTCTCTGATGGAATTAATGTGAGGATGGTGGAAGAGCTGAAATAATTATAAATTTCTGTAACTGAAGATGAAACAACCATTTCTTTATCTTGAGTTTGCTCTGGCAGGTTTTTATGGGGGTATTAAAAAGGGAATTTGTCCATGACCCTTCAGAGATTTAATTTGTCTTGATGGTCTCAACTATACATTTATAATTAGTACTCAGAATGAATGATGTTTCTAAGCAACTTGAGTATGAACAACTTCAGTCTCCACTGGGTCTTTCCAAGCAGTGCTTGGGGATTTTTTTGTGTGTAAGGACTGTACAGTGTAAAAAAGAGAAGAAAGATTTCCGTCAACCTCTCAGCCAGAGTAGATTCATGATTTAACAGCTCCCTCTGGAATCTTGGGTTTATCTTACTCCCCAGTAATTAAATTTACCAGGTTCAAGTCAGATTTCAGCCTGTGTCTTGGTTGATGAGAACCTACAAATACATTCCTCTTACAAAAACTTCCTAAAAATCTCCAATGTAAATAAGAGATGTATTTGAAATTCATACTGTGACCTAAAATTCCTCTTTGTTGACTGACAATTTTTGCTGACATCCTGTTACTTTGTTCAAGTAGAGAACACAAGCCTGTACATGGAGGCCAATGACCTCTCTTCAGCATTAGGACACCTGAGTGCTTGGCTGCTGTGCTGGGCTCTGAATTTGCTCTTGCAGGCACCATTTGAAGATGGGCTACATGAAACTCACTCAAAAACTGTGATGGACACAAAGTTCCTTTTCTCCCACCTATTACCAGTGCCTTTCCAGCAGAAATTTCTTACAAAATGAAGATTTAATTATTCTTGCGAAATGTAATGTAATACATTAGTTTTTATCATAGGAGGTATTATCACACTGTAAATAATTGAAGAAATCATAAATTAGAGTTGACAATCTAAATGAGAGAAGCACATTTTCTGATTATTTTTTTTCCATGGGTTTCCTTGCTGAATTCTGCAAATTAGCAAGTAATTTGTAATGCTTATCCTGAACATTATGTGAATTAGTGAGAGTCCATTGTAATTAGATTTTTTTTAAAACCAATTAGCAAGTGAGAAAGGTCTCATTGTTTATTTAGGATTACTCAGAAAAAAAAGGAGCATAATTTTATTTGTACTGTATTTTTTCAAGATTTTAATGATTTCATTTCCTCCTAATAAAAGAACTATCATAAGGGCACAGAGAAGAGGGATGACAAAATCCTAAGTTACCTCCTTTTGTGCTAGATATGTAGGCTCCTTCTATTTTCAAAGGTTTCTGAATGAGACCCGATGTGATAAATGCAGTATTCTGTAGGGCAGGGAATTAATTCTGTTTTCTGCAGACACAGTCTAATGCCTTCACTTTGAGATCATTCCTTTCCTACATGTCTTCGCACACATCACGCTAGAATATTTTTAATTTCCATTTTAACAGAAGTGGAACTTCCTTTTCACTTCTCTTTCATTTAATAGTAAATGAATTGCAACAGAAACAGAATTTCACGAGTTTTCAATCCTGTCCATAGGAATCTCAATTTTTGTTGTATTTTTCCATGAAGAGCCTTATGATAAGAGCCTGTTTTTCCTTTGCTGTTGCTTCATGATGTCAAAGTGGAAAGGATTTGGCTGCTGTATATTCATGAATTGCTACGGGAGGTTGGATGAGGTTCTTGGCAGAGATTCATGGAACAGCTGAGATGTTGACTTCTTGGCTGCTGCAGGAATAATATGGACACCACAGCAGAGTGCACAGCAGGTCAGCAGCCATCAGCACCAAGAAAAGGTATTTTCCCCCAGTCCAGAGCAGGGAGCTCAGTCCTCTCCTTCTGTCACGTTGCCGTGCACCAGCACGCCGGGTGATAATTGGAATCTGTGTGTGATGAAGGGCTGGTGATCCTTGGTGTGAAAGATGTGACCTGAGGTTCAGAGCACTGAAGCTTTTCACGTGGTGCCTCTGTCTGCACTGGAAGGCCAAGACCAGCTGAGGATCCAGTTATTCCTTTACGAGCCCCTCTGTGGATGGAAGTCTCACGTTGCAGCACAAAAACTTCTATTTTTCTTTTCAGTCTGATTTTATTTCCCAAGATCCATAACGAGATGAAGTCCTAGAGATGTTTTGTGCATTATTCAGCTGTAGAAGCATTCTCCTTTTCTCCTTTAAGTAAGGTATTTAGTTTCTTTTTCTATTTATCCTGTGCAAAAGACATGTTTTGTAGTTTAAGTGTAGTTTTGTGGTCTGTGTGTGTCCTCTTCTGCACTGCTTTTGCTGGGTTCTTCTCCTCTTGGATTTTTTACCATCTTCAACAAATCAGTGAGAGAGTTCAGAGCTGAGATGCTCAGTAAATTACAAGTTTATTGATGGGACCAAGCTAAAAAAACCTCAGTTAATAACCAAAGCAAAGTAAGCATTTCTTGGGTAGCCATCAGCAGGAGCAGAGAGAAGCTGGCTGGTGCTGGAAGCACTCAGGGCTTCCCTGGACCAGGTTCAGCCCCTGCCAGAGCTGTGTGGCTGTGAATTACAACTGCAGAAAGCAGTGATTTCAGTGCTGGGATTCAGGCAGTGTAACTAACCTGCTGGTTCTGACTATAAAAATCTAGAAACAAAAGACAGAAAGCTGTGGTAAAGCTTTTCTTCCCCAGTCAGAGTGTCTGTAAGAATAGGCATTAATTGGCAACAGAGGAAATCACAGGAGGCTGCAGAGAATTGTGGAATAAGGCAGATGCATATAAGGCAAAAAAATTAACCTGTGCCAGAACAAATTGAAGCATGACTGCTGTAGCATTTCTCATGTTTCATTACAAGCTGACTTACTGACAGCTTCTTTGCTTGAGATTCCTCTGATGCTGAGACTGAGCTGCCTGACTCTGAACACCTCACACATTTTTAACAGTTTTAGCAGTTTGTTTGGTTCTTGGGTTTTTTTAACAGCTGAACTTTCCTTGTGGATTATACAGATACTACTTTTCTTTTTCTGCTATACTTTGAAATACTCATCAAGAATTCTAGGTAGTTTTGGAAGAAAAGTTTCCTGAGTACATCAGCCATGGTAATATCTGAAAGTCTTGCTCAGATTTGGGAGGGAAGAACAGGTGGGGTTGAAGATAGATAATTATGTGACATACACAGTATCTGGCAGAAAATTGCAGTAATTTTCTGCTCTGATATACACCTATGAATAAATATATCTTCTAGCTAACCAGCTGTGGACCACTTCCTGCTCTGCATAGAGGTAACATCTGGCTTAAACGAGAGGAGGGAGAAAAAGGAACAAATTATCCAAGAAGTAGTATTTGTCTCCTCACATTTTCCAGAACAGAAGTTTCAGTAGTAGTTTTAATTGAATGGCAGGTACTTAAAACGTTTCTTTCTGAAACATGGGCTTTAAAAATCTAAGCAATGCATGAAAATTTTAAAGACAGGAAAAGAGTTTCAGTTCTGATTCCGAGCTCCAAATTACTCCTGTATTCTTAGAAGGAGAAAAGCCAACCCACTCTTTAAAACATCAGTAGGATGTGTGTGTCCCCTGGTACCTCTGAGCAAACCAAGAGATTTCACATTACATTAATTAACATAGTTTGCAAATATTTCTGGAGTAGCCTCTTGGCTAGATTTCCCATTCCTGAGTAACAGGATCTTTTCAGGGTCCTTAAGAAATGTATTATTGAGAAAAATACCTTAAATTATTTGCTTAGCACATGAAGGGAACTATTGAGAGAATATGGATGCAATGTAAATATCACCTGGGCATATATGGGTAGGAATTTGTGTGAGAGAAAAGGATTTCCCCACGCTTACTCCTCTCAAAAAGAGATTTATTTGTCTCATGTAACACTGATAATAGTGGCAGCCTCTTCCTTCCTCTCAGCAGGAATAGCTATAGAAGATGAAAGTATCTTTGTAGGCCAGCATGAACTGATTTCCTTCATCCTGTGCATGATAATATTTTAATTAGGCAATTCCTTGTGGTGGTGAGGAGCTTTTCAATTAACCATTTTTAAAAAGCATTCTCACTTTCTCTAATTACATTACTTTAATTTCTTGATGAAGGAATAAATCTCAGCAGATAGGAGGAATTCATTCACCTGGATTTTTGGGTGCTATAAAGTTGGTAGAAAATCCAGAAAGCAATATGCAGTGGATGAAATATTAATGACTACTCTGTTTCTTATCAAGTTATTTGTAATTAGGAAAATGGGTAATGCAGAGTGTGATCTGTGGAATTTCTTACTCTTTGGAAGGCTGAAATATGAGACTTTTTTTTTAGTTGAAAACACTGTAATGCAAATTCCTTTGACTACCACCAGTTGTCAGTTCAAACCTTGAAAAACTGTGAAAACCTTGAAAAACCGAATTATTTCTGATCAGTGGAATTAAATCTAATATGGAAGAAGTCAAAATGTTTACCTGAAGATCCTTTCATCAGTTTTTTATCAACGTTTCACAGAAATTATGTGGGGGTTAACAAGTCACTAGGAGATGCTACAGGTGTCAGGGCATGTCACACATGCATTCAAATGCTTGGACCATTCCAGATGTTGTAGAAGACTATAAGTGAATGAAAATGCTTATTTTATATATAAACTGCTTTTTTACAGTTTATATGTAAATTATAGACAAATGGAAGTGCTTAGACTCCGTAGTGACTTTCTCACAAATCTATGAAACACGTTTTATACACTGTTTCAGTAGAATTTTTATTGTTCCCCTTCTACTTCTGACAAATGAAGTATTTGAGGTTTTTTTCTGCTTTCTGATACACCTAGCAGCTTAATTACTCTTTTGAAACTCGTGAGCATTTATTTCAGAGGAGATTAAATTAAAAGCAGGAATTCTTATCTCAGTGGTTAGTGGGCCTCTTAGTAGTGAAGAAACAGCCCACTGATGAGAAAAATCTCATCAGGCAGATTCAGAAACAACTGAATAAGGCTCAGCTATTCTTCACCTTGGGAGAAGCCCTGGAGGTATTCAGATGATTATTAGTTCATGGTTTTCCAAAGAGCAAGGATCTCACTCACACTGGCCATAACTAGAATCTAATTATTTTCTTCTTTTTTTTTTTAATTTAAACCTTTAATTGTCTTAATTCTTGCTGAGAGATATGAAATATCGTTTGTCTTTTTTAAAAGTTGTAATAGGGAAAGTGTGGACCTGGTAACAGGATACTCAGACTAAACCCAGTTGGAAATGTTTAATGGAAGAGTTTTTCCACTACAAAATACTGCTTGAAGGGTGGTGATCAGGATTAAATATTAATTAGAACATGCTAACGCTTGACCAAGAAATCTGATAAGGAAAAGCCAGATTAAATATAAATCATTTTTTTGTTTTCTTGATTTCATTCATTTCTATCCCAATTTATATTTTAAATAATATAATACATACATTAAACCTTTGATAACAGTATTGTTACTTTATAAAGTTCTGTCACTTTTAAAATATTTATAGTTGGTAACAAACCATTTTATCAGAATTCTCTTTCTGCAGGTAAACTGAAGTTTTGATTTTATATTCCAATTCAAAATAAAACCAGATTTTGAAATGGCAGCTTTTCCTGCAGGAGGAAAATTTATCTTTTTAAGCAGCTGCACATTTGTCTTAGTATAGTTTCAGTATCACAAAGATTTTCTCTTCATTTGACTGACATTAATTGGAGGGGACAGGTGGTGGTGGCACTGAGGAGGAAATCTCTCCAGCATTGTGTAGAATTGATAACAGGACATGCAGGACTAGAGCTGGTGAAAAATGCAGAAATCTCACTAATACAAGAAATTGATTAGTTGAGATTAAAAAAAGGAAAAAAAAAAAAAAGAAAGAAAAATCTGCAGTATGAACATAAAGTAACAGCAATAAGCAAGATACTTTTCTGTTGTCTTCATGAAGAATCCCTAGAAGTTAACTCTTGTCCCCCTGCACTGCTGAGGTCACACCTTGAGTGCTGTGTCCAGTTCTGGGCCAAGGAAGGTGAACCTCACCTTCAGGGAGGTGTTGGAGCAAGTCCAGAGAAGGGCAGCAAAGCTGCTGAAAAGTCTGGAGGGTAAATCCTGTGAGGAGCAGCTGAGGGAGCTGGGGATGTTTTTACTTTGGGGATCCACTGGTTTTTCCAAAGGAGAATGTGATCTACTGAGTTGTCAGGCTTGTGAACCAATGGGGTTGATTCAACAGAAACGAAGTCGATACTGATACAAAGCCATGGTAATCAACTTTCAAATGCCAAGATTCATTACCAGAAATCAGATCTTGTTGTTCTTGTTGGTCTTTAACTCTCATAAAACAAGGCACAATTGAAATTTTTTCAAAATACTGAGGTTTTTTTCATGCTATAAATATTTCTTTCTAGAGAACTTAAAAAAGAAATAGAGAAGAAAACTATGTAAAGTTATATAGTGCAGCGGCCTAGAAATAGAGAATGGTTTTTTGATGCCCCATGGCTTGGAAAACAGCTGCTTTCTAAACATGAGACTCTGCTGTCCTCCCCATAATCACTGAATTCCTCCAGGCACTTGCTCAAAGTGAATCAGCTCCAGGATTAATACTTCTGCACAAGGCTTTTGACCAAGGGTGTGATATCAGACTCTGTGAGCTCGAGCATTGCTGAGAAAGGGATTTTGCAGAGGAGCAATATTGTACCTTGGAAACACCTGTGTGAGCCACAGAAATACTTCAGACCCTTTGACAAACAGCTCCAGAAACAGAAGTGATATCTCTGCAGGAAATACTGGAGAGGAAGACAAAGAGAAAGAGTAAAACCATTTTCCAGCAGTGGGTTCTCAGTTTTCTGAGCTTCTCCCACTTTCAGCAAGGCAGCTGAGTTTGGGCTTGGTGTCTGTGGTTTCCAGCAAGAATAGCAAAGTTGAATAACCACTTGCTGGTGGTGATCTGGAGTGATTTGGGTTTGCTAGGGCCAGTTCCCAGTTGTGATGTGTGTAGGTGGAGCAGATGCAGTGATTTAAAAGACTCAGAGCCTACATCTTGTCCTCGTTGTCTCTTTTTGGGTGAGACATGGCTAAACCCTGTGGTGTTAGTGGTCTGTAGGAGCCTGGCTATGGTGGGGAGAGACTTTTCATTCCCCCAGGGATCCCTGCTGAAAAGGGCTGCCCTGCAGCAAGCCCACGGTCAGATCCCTTAATTTATTTGACTTTTGTTTGGCAGCTGGATCAGGTTGAGGGCTGGGGTGCAGGCAAGGCAGGATGGAGCCTGGTGCAGTGCCCTACTGCAGTTATTTATCACCCCTGTGCAGAACCTGCAGCACTGGAGCAACATTATTACTGACTTATCTAGGGATTGTGTGCTCAGAACACTTCCTTTTTTCTGCACTGCAAATGAGAAGCTGATAGGAATAAAGGAGAATGGTGCAATGGGCTCTCCAGGGCAGAACTGACAGGCTGCTGTTCCTGCAGGGGTGCATCTCCCAGTGGCAGCTTCCTAGTGCATATGGAAGAGAGGATGATCCATCAGTGACTCACTGGATGCTTTTCACTTCATCATAGCAAATGATTAAAGAAAAAAAAAAAAAGAGAGAGAGAGAGAGAAAAGAAATAATACAATTTCCATGTCCTTATCAATGCAGTAGGAGCCTGTGATTAGAAGCAAGCAGTTTAGCATGCAAAGGGTAAGGGCATGGCAGCAGTAGCAGCAGGCTACATGTTATTGCTGTTATTGAACAGAGCACCAGGGTGACCACACTTTATAAGAGTTTTATTGGTTCACTCTAGTAAAAATGAGTCACACCTCTCTCCCTCAGCTCCTCATCTTTTTTCCCTCAAAAGAGTGATAGGAAAAAGGATGATTAAAAACCTCCAACATGAAAAAAGTTTGACTTTACACGTCAGTGCTGTGTACAGATGGATGATTCACCAGAATCCATCTCCGTGTTTTTGGGATGTTTTTTTGTTTGAAGTGTTAGCATGTCAGACTTTATAGAGACTCCAGGTTTGAGCCTGTGCTAGTACCTGCTTTTATCAGGTAAAATGTTATGTGGTGGCACAGAAGGGACTCCTGCTGAAAAGTGCTCCCCTTTGCT
This sequence comes from Trochalopteron elliotii, assembly GCA_024734555.1. NCBI lineage: Eukaryota > Metazoa > Chordata > Aves > Passeriformes > Leiothrichidae > Trochalopteron > Trochalopteron elliotii. The sequence goes on from JANPWX010000033.1 coordinate 978,023, forward strand.
AGTTTGATGGAAAAGTAAAGAGAAATCTGCGTGGAGTCTCCATTTCTGTGCTCTGAGGCATTATTTCCATGGAGGTTTATACTGGGCACTTAAATGGCATCTAGAGGGGCTTTTCAATATCAGATACCATCCTTTGCAACATTGGAGGGGGCAAACTAGACAATTTTCCAACTCTGAATCAATTTTGTGACTTTCCAGCCTCTGTTAAGCAGCTTTTAACTTTTGTTACCATTACAGTCTTGGGAGTTGCAGGCAGCAGAAGGCTCAGCTATACACCATTCACCAGGCAAGATGTTTCATGCCAGGGAGTGCAGGGGCTGAAAGCCATTATTTAGGAACTCATATCATAAAAGTACTTGCAGATGTAAAAAAGGATGAGGTGCTAACCTGTGAGCAGCAAAGAAAAATTGAGTTTATAGTCCTGTCATATGTGCATTTAAACTGGGTTTATCATTGTTGCTACTTGCAACAAAACTGTACTAGTCAATGTTCAGCTGCAGCAGCACCACTTGCCAAAGCAAAGCCATCCTGTCTGTGACAGGAACACGTCTGTAGTGCCTGGCATCTGACAGTCCTGAAGCATTTTGCAGTACAAATGTTAATTAAGCTTTACAACAGCTTTATAAGGTAAGTAAATGCCATCAGCAGGCATTTCAGCTAAGGCACAGGGCTCCTTCTCGTGTGGACGGGTATCAGGGTGTGAGAGGGGGCATGTCGGGTGAGTAGCCCAGTGTGTGGGGCCAGATTTGTGCTCAGGAGAATAAGTCTTCAATTGCTGCATGACCTTTTGTGCTTGAAAATTGGGACCTGCACCACAGCCGGGACCTCTGCTGTGGTTACAGCAGGAAAACTCAATACAGCGATAGAAATGTTCTGTAGAGTGGAGTAGCACAGTGGTCTGTCTGCCAGGGAATTATTTTGGATTTCCCCCCAGATGAGACTATAATTCAGCTTTTGATATGCATCACATCTCCTCTTGTTCCCATGAACCTTTCCTGTCCCAGGAGTGTGACCCTGCCCCTGGGCTGTGGCACTGCCTTGTGTGGCCTGGCTCTGCAGAGCTCTCCAAGAGCAGCCACATGCCCTCTGCCGAGGTGTGAGCCTTCATTTCATCCACACACTGCTGAGTTGTTAGCAGTGTGCGTGCCTCCTGTCAGCCTTTCATGTTCTCCCTTCAGTGCTCTCAGTTTCCTGGCAGGAGGAGAAAATGCCCCTGGCTTGTAGCTGGAACCCTTTGCTGTCACATGTCCTTGCCACAGCCTCTCATCCGAAGGGCGAGCGCCGTGTCCCACAGCCCACCCCTGAGCTGCAGCCTGACAGCCAAGGCTTGTGCCGAGTGTTATTCAGACCCAGCTGAGTCTTACGTGTAAACACTGCAGAATTTCATGGCAAAAGGGTGGGAGGGAGGAGGAGGAGGAGGCAGACAAAGTGCCCAGTGCCCTACTTACCAAACGCCTAAAGCCTGGCCCGCTGCGTTGCCTTGTCAGGCTCTGCATGCTGCAGAGCTGATTAAACAAAAACCCAACGTGTTGGGGCCAGAAATTGCCCGGTTCAATGTTAACATCGTGTAAACACTCTCCAACTGACTAAATTCTGGCAGATCCAAAAGTTGCCAGGAGCATTTTCATGCTTTCCCTCTCTGCTGAAGCTAAGCCTGCAGCTCCAGCTCCCCGGGTCTCCCTGGGACTCATTAGCATGGCACCGCCGTCACTGCTGGCAAAGGCAGCCACAGGGGACAGTGTCACACGTGCAGAGAGTGGCAACCTTCACACAGGAGCAAAACAGTGAGGCAAAACTGCCGTGGAGGGAAAGGATCATGCTTAATAATATGCAAATTTTGCGTTCAAAGATTTGATTTGATTTGCGTTCCGAGGCAGCTGCTAAAAATATTGTTTTAACCCCTCTTGGGAGCGTAAATATATCCACTAGACCCAGGCTAGATGGAGGATGATTACATTTTCTAATAATTTTAATTTTACAAGGTAGAGCATTTGAAAGCTGACATGTCTTTCATCCTTGGGCTGAGTTGGGGAGATGCCCGTGTAAGGGTAATTGCATCAGTGTGAATACAGCACAACGCTGCCAACAGCACAAAGAAATGCCCTGCAGATTTGTCAGGACGTGAGGAAGTTTTGCTATACATAATGAAATGTGAAATATCATTTCCCATGCACAAAGGACATGCTTTCTCCTGGCTTTTTATTGTTTCATCACAGGCAGCCCAATGCTCAGGGATGCTACCTGGGCTCAATCATTACGTCTTCAGGCCGTGCATCCTCCTCACTGAACCCAGTGCTTATGTACTGACTCAGGAGAGACAGTGGAGCCTATGTGTTTTCCCATTTATGAGAGCAAATGATTTGGGTCCTTTGCCTTCCTGTAACCAATTCCACACATTGTTAAGCTTGTGTAACTCAGGTGGCTTTTTATTGCCTGTGCCTTGCAGAAAACAACACTAGGCTTAATGCAGTTGTTTCCACATGACACAGCCCTAAGGAAAAGCAATATTATGGCCCAGTGACAGTGAGAAGCAGAGAGGTGCCTCTGGAGGCAGAGACCTACACGAGGGCTGAGGCCTTGGAGCCAGGAAATGAATAAATGAGCAGCACACTGCTGTGCTAGCACTTGGGGAAGGGTTGTTTGTGTCCTGCTCTGCTAAGTTATTATTCAGGAGATAGAAAATTGGTATTTCTGTGGCTTGGATCCATTTTGATTTGTTTTCCTGTACGCAAATCATCTGCTTCCAGCTGCTTTCTTGGGCTGAGTTTGACAGAGATGCACAAATTGTCTCATGGCTCATCAGATCAGATCGTCAGATCAGATCTTCTAAAGAAGGTCTGTAATTCTTCTCCCTTTAGTTTTTGCTTGGGGCATTTGTGGTAGCAATGTCACTGTAAGGGGCCAGGATTCCCTGCTCTGCAAACACAAAACCAAAAGGTGAAGTGCTCAGGGAGTCTCCAGGCTCTGCTTTGTTTAGACACACGATGTTGATTGGAAATACAAAAGTATTGATGGGTTTCATTGTACCTCGGTGCTGCCCTTGACAAAATTTTCTTCACAGTTAAAATGAGGCCCTATTGAGCCAGGAGAGGGCTGCCCAAAGACTGTGCCATGCTTGGGCCATGTTTATATCAGTCAGCCAGGAGCCCATTTCACTTCAGCCACCCAGGTCTTGTCCCCTCCTCATCCAGCCGCGGGGCAGGGAGCAGTTGTGATGAGCTGCAGGATTCGTGCTACTCTTTGGCTGACATTTGGTGCCTCCTCCATCACAGGAGGGAGGGGGGAAAGGAGGGAAGGAGATTCTTATGACCCTGAAACAACCCACTGTTTCCCTGGTGCTTGCTCAAACATTTAATTATTCTCTGTTACGTGTCTTGCGTGGCACCTTTTTGAATTTGTCTCGTCTCATCAGATGAAGGAACCTTTTATTAACAACTATCCCCCTTCTGCCTCTCCTTCTCTGAGATCTCCACACACTGCAAATCAGACAGACCTTGGTCTCTATTTTGGGCTCTAAATCTTACAAAACCAGGCATGTTCTCTTATCCTCTTTGCACCTTTGCTGGTTCTCAGTGTTATCTTTTAAAATTGAGGTACTGAGGGATTATAGAATTTTCATCACCAGTCTCATAAGTGCTTCAAATGGAAGTATATTTACCTATTTGTCACTTACTTGTTCATACATCTAAGGATCATTTTCTAGGTTGTAGTCCCCTATTCTGTAGCTGTGCCTAAGTACACTTCTTGTTCCTAGATACACAGCCACAAATCTGGCTTTAAATGTACCTGGTGAATATGAAGGGATTTCACTGAGATATCAAGGTTTATTAAAAATTAAAAAGATCTCGTCTAACTCTGCTCCAGCTCCTCTGTGCAGACTCTGCTTAACTGCCTTAAAATGTTTATTCCTAGAACTTTAACATCCTCTTTAGTTACTCAAGGATTGGAAAAAATTAATTTTCCTACTGCCCTTTTCACAGATGGAATAGAAATATGTATTGAACATTTCACCTCTTCTACATTTTATTGAAAACTTTGCTGGCTGTGTAGCTGCTGTGCTACTGAAGTTCCTTTGCTCTGTTTAATTCTGTCCTCAGCCAGGCCCAAAATGACTTTTTTCTCTGTCATTCTTAGTTTTCCTAATAAATATTTCATCTTTCCTAACATTGTTTACAGCAATTTCTATTGATTACCACATTCTCAGTCATTTTATATTGGCTTTTTTTGTTCCTAATTGCCTACTTTACTTTTCATCAAATGAGAATTTGCTTTTAGCCAAACTTGGGTCTTTTAAAAAATTTTGGTATTGTGTCTCTTGTCTATTCCATGATTTTTCCCCAAGAACTCCCCAGTCTCACCCTCTCTACTTTTCCAGTCAATTTTTTTGGCATTTTTTGTTCTTTAGTTTTTGGGCAACAGTTCTTTTGAAACTTCAGCTATAAAATTGTGCATGCCACATTTACCCTTCTCCTTTCTCTTTTGTCCTCATTTTTTAATATCTTTTTTTTTTTTTTGGTCACTTTTTGCACAGTGTGACATTAAACTGCATTATTCAGGTCAGCAGCAGTTTTACCTATATGGAACCACTTGGAAAATCATGCCCTATGTTTTTGTAGTCCAGAGTCTTTGGAGAGACTGTTTTCTGTTCTATGCTTTTCTCAGTTAGTGCAGGGAAGTTGAACTGGAATTTTGTTGCCAGTTTGTTGTTTGCATTTCAGCCCTGAAGAAGTACCCACTCAGGTTCTTCAGGCCATAACTGTGTTTCTTTTCTATATACATCACTTGGAATAACAAAAGATATTCCTCCTTGTACAAACCTTGCTTGCATCCTTACTTTCCTACAGCTACACTGTTGGAAAATAGGATTCAGTTACTATCCTTTTTAGCAGACTGCACTAAACAAGGTTTCCTGACAGTAAGAATATACTTCTGCAATGGTAATTTTATAAGTGGAAGAGACTATCCCAGGGATAAAACCTCTTGTTTGAGGGCCTGAGTTATGAGACCTCTTACTGTGAAATGCTGATAGTTGGCATAAAATCAGCATTTGCTCACAGACCTGCATCCAAAGCCACTGCTGCACCAACTGCTATGGAATAATGTGCTCCTCTTGTGGTAGTGATTTTGGGTAATGTCTGTCAGCCCAAGCTGCCAGGATGATTTTGTTCTCACTGCATGGCTGTCCAGTGAGCTGTGCAGCAAGCTGTAAAGCCAGGCACTCAGGGATTGGCAAGAACATGGCAGTTTGAGTTGGCATTCCTGAGCAGGGCCTTGCTGAGTCACCTTGCCTCGTCATAGCTGAATCATTGACAATTAACTGATGGAAAACTTTTCTTACACAACAGATGTCAGGCCTTGCACAGAGGTCTGCTGAGTGATCCTGGACTCCAGGATTGATTGGGAAGGTTCCTCAAGACAAACCAATCTACACAGAGACAACTTTGCTTCCCCCATAACTGCACCCAGCCGTGCACCCTAAAGGATGCTTTAGTGGCTGAGTGTGGTCACATTGAATGCCACAATCAAAATTTCCTGCAGCAATCTCCCCCAGAAGGATCTTTCTTGAAGAACTTCTCTAGGATGTGAGAGGGCATCATGGTTTTTCATGTGACAGAGGACATCTGGTAGCTCCCAAGACTTGAGTGAGGTCATTGTGCTGTGCATCACGAGCTATACACCTACCTAGAGGAGATCCTGAAGCACAACCAGGCTGTATCTGAGAGGCTGACAACAGCCAGCTCAGGCTTACAGAGCATTCACAGTGTGGTTTTCAATGCCTGGGAGAGCTCCTACTTTCACAGAAAATTTCTTGGAGCCTCAGACTGGAAGAGTGTCCCTGATTAAGGTCTGCTGCCACTGAGCTTCTCCTCTCCCCCTTTCCTACCCCACAGCTGGAGCTGGAAAGGTAGAATCTGCCCAAACTGTCTGTGGTGATGTCATGTTCTATTTGACATTTTTGCAATATCTCTCCCTGTTTTTTCCCTCCCTCAAAACACAAGTCCCTACATTTTTAAGCACGTCCTACCAAGAGCACTCAGTGAGCAGGGAGCGGATTGACTGCAAGCCCTTCTGAGGCTGAATTCTGCTGACAATCAGCTCCTAATGCCAGCAGCTATTCCTGACTTGTATCCTCTTCCTTCAATCTGATGCCGACAAGGTCAAGTGTAGAAACTTCTAACAAATGTTACTTTCTCATTAACAGACAGACTGTTGGGTGGCAGCTTCTGTTTTGTGTGTGCCAGTTGCCATTTCAATCAGCTCTGCTCTGCAAGCTTTGTGTTTGAAGAGTTGGCCATGCCAGAGCAGTGAGTGGTGTAAGGACCAGCAGGTCCCTCTGCACGTGTTCAGCTCTTCATGGTTTTCATAGGAATTTGTATTTGAATCCCATTTTCCAAGGGACCCTGACTGTTCTCTGCTCTTTGAGAAAGAAGGGATGAGGTGGCAGAGCAGTCAGGGAAGGGAGGAAGGGAAGGCTGGCTGGCTGGAGAGCATCATGAGCAAGTTGCAACTGGTCCACAAGGCCATGGTGTTACAGTGAAACTTCCTCTGTGTGGAGGAGTCCTGGGCTTGGATTCTGTAATTCCCATTTTCCTAAACTGCACCTTCAGCATCCTCTGCTAATCCAACATTGGCTAAGGGCCTTTGAAGTCTGCAAGGGACTCCAACTCAGCTGAGAACCTTCAAATTGTGATCCTGCACAGGAAGGAAAATAAACTCCCTGCTGTATTGGTGTTGGATAATAGGCTGAAGTGAGAGTCCTGCTGTATTGTGACCTGATGGATGTCTCTTCTCACCTAATGATCACAGTGATCTCTAACCCAGTGCAGCAGGCCTGGCTTTGGATATGCACCCATAGCAATTGTATAGGTGAATAAATCAACTATATATATATAAAATATATATAATAGGGTGATCTAAAATTGTATTGTGAAGATGTATATGGAGTTTTACAGTTCTAATCAAACCCATTTTAGGGATTTGGGAATATTTCCACAGCTGTCATAGAATCATAGCATCATTTCAGTTAGAAAAGTTCTCTAAGATCGTCCACTCCAACGGTTGGTAGCCTTTGGTTTGGCTTCCTAATGATTTCCCTTTGTTACTGGAAGTTATCCAGAGGCTGTTTTCCCATGAGCAGTTCAGGGCTATCAGGTTGGAGGATGCTCTGCTGGGGTGATGGTGCTGGCAGTGAACATCTGTTGGTGATGCAGGAGGGTGGGTGAGTTTGGTCTTTGTGGTGCAGTCTGGGCCGTTTAAGGATGAGTGAGGGTGGAATGACTTTCCACAGACTGGAAAGAACCTCTCCAGAGCAATGTTCTTATCCAATATGCCTTGGAATTGATACCCACCATCAGCTGCAATGAAATGGCCTCTCATTAATGCTAATCCCCCTTGCCTTTTACTTTCATATTAAATAATGAACATAGTTAAGTGTGGAAAGCCTGCTCTCTCTTTTTCTGCTGTGACAGCATTAGATGGTTGTGATTTATACTCTTCATATAGGTAGTAATATGATTATTCGATTAATCTATTATTCATTTCACTCATGATCTATTCTTTTCACATTCTTATTCTGTGAGTCAATTTCTCTCTCTGCTATTTTAATAGAGTAGCATTTTAAATTGTGAGAACACCGCATTAAACATGTATAAGATTTAATCTAATTTAAAATGCTTTCTTCTAGCAGGATATGCCTAATAAGCATAAAACTAATAATGTTCAAAATGCTACGGCATATTAACATGGCACATTGTGAGGGATGCATTTTTCAAATAAAGCTAAGCACTAATTAATGAATATCTAAACCACTTTCTTACTCCTTATCCTGAAGCTGTGTGATTGACATGGAAAAAGATCCTTTGACAGAATAACATTGCATACAAGCTGCCTTGAAGTTTACAAATATTTTTTCTTGCTGTCTAATGTGATATCTTTAAAGTAACACAAAATCAGTGTGATATCTCACAATATTAATGTTGTATGGACACTGAAACACTTGGGAATCATTGATCTGCACTTGGCTTAATGCTGGATGTATGTGTGTGACCCACTGGATGAAATGGATTTTATGTTTCCTCTCTGCATCTTTCTGCAGAGATCATGAGTCTGTTCCAGCCTGCAGGGGCACAGCCTGGCTGTTGTGTTCTGTGCTTGTACTTTTAGAGACTTTTGTAAGAGTTTAATCATCTGGGCAATAATTATTTTTGCTTCAAATTTGTTTTACAGAAAAAATGACGTTTTGGGTTGAATGTAGAGTTGTTTGAAGCAAATTCAGTCTTCTATCTGCTTCTGCTGCCTGAGAACTGAGTAATTTTGTTTGATGTTAAATATTTTTGTTTCCTGCTTCGAAACCAGGCTTCCTCTTAGAAGTTAGGTCAATGTACTCTTGTGAAAATAAAATACCTGCCCAGATGCAAAAAAATACATTTTAGTATCAATTGAACAGATACTTATTCTAACTAAAATAGAATTGCCTATTTTGCTTGTTTCATTATTTTCATGACCCCGTTTCATGCTCAGATTTTGATGTGAAGATAGAGAAGATAGTAAACCTCTGATCCTACAGAAAAATGATGGTCAAAAGTAGGGTTTATTTTGCCTGCACTGGCTCACAGGAACCTGTTTTTCCATTCTGGGCCAAGCACAGCAGAGGGCAGGGAGGCAGCAGAGCCTGGTCCCTCACTAGGACACTGAATTTTGGCCAGGAGCCCCCACTGTGCAGATTTGGAAGCCTCCTCAGCAATGCTGATTTCGACAGAGCCAGTGGAAGCTACTTTGTAGCACCCAGTGGGAAAACTCGTATAATTAAGCACGTCTTTATGTCTCTGCAGCCCCCGAACCCGCTTTGTAAATCTCCTACTCGTTATCATTGTATCAGTTTAATTATAGATTTTTCAGCAGAGGCTGGCATGCAACGGGAGGGCAAATTGCACCCTGGGTTTCCGGGATTGCTCACTCCCAGCAGGTGACTGCAGGCACATATGGTGGAATTAGGGTGGAATTTAGGCATTTGCTGGCGCTGCCGCCTTCCCCGTGTGCAGATCCCGGCGGCGGCGAGCCCTGCACTCCCACACTGCCACAAGGGCGAGCCTGGAGTGATGCAAAGGGAGCCTCGGACAGGCAGATGATGCTCACTGACACAGCTCTGCCTCTAATGATGTAGAGAAATGACTAATGCTGCAAGTTCCAGAATACAAACTCCAGAGATGTCAGGAGTGCTGAAAAAAAAAATACTTTTTGACTAAGAGGTCAGGAGGATATTGGTTCTGAGCCTGGCTTGGATTCAGCAGTGTTTTTCCTTAAGCATGTTGAAGTTCTTGTACGGTCAGAGCTTTGCTGAATATTTCTGTTTATTATTTGTGTTTTGCTAGTTGCTATGTACTGTAGTTGTAGTATAGGACCTGTTGGGCTGGTGGTGTTTGCACATGAGAGAGAAAAATAAAAGTATATTTGAAGAATGTATTAGGAGTGTACTTAACCCTACACTATCTCTGCCCTCAAACTTGCATGAAGTAAACTTTTATGGGAAATTAACTTTTGTGAGCTTACAAAGCCAATATTTGAGTGTGTATTTATGGTATTTTTTTTTTTTTAACTGAAGAGGTAGTAGTCCCCTTTGTAATTCTTCATCCCAGGAGACACTTACAGACACTGAGTTACAGGGGTTTGAGAAACCCAGACTGAGGTGCTGGGACTTCAGTGATGTTTCCTGGTGTGCTGGAGAGACTGATGGAAAACTGTGACCATTCTTGCAGACATACAAAGTTAAAGCAATCACTGCTTTCCAGCTGGGAAGGAATTTTTTCCTGTGTATTTCCCAAATACTGTTGGGTGATGCAGATCCCAATGCTGCCCATCCCACTGTTTCTCTAACCCTGCACTCCCAGTGAATTTAGGAAATAACCCAGTGGGTAGATGATTCAGCTTTCTGCAGATGAAATGGCAGAACTTGCTGTCAGCCCTTCTGCCACCAGGAATATGATTCTATTTGCAATTACATCTGCACCTCTACAGCACTGGAGAACAAGGTCAGCAGCAGATCTCCTCTGCCCTGTGACCTCTGCAACGTGCCCCAAACCCACCCAGAAACTTCCAGCAATGAAAAATGCTATCATAGCATTGCTTGGTTTCACAAGATACTGCCCCACAGGTGACACTTTCCAGACAATAAAAAACTTGGCTTTGGTATATAAAGCTCTTCCTCTTTAGCATCCTGGATGCCTGGGCTCATCTCAAGCTGACAGTTGGTGTCAATGACTATTTGAGAAACTTAGGCCTTGGGTACACAGAGATGCAGCACTTTTGTTTTTCATGTCTACTTCCCCTCACATCTATCCACCTTAACAGTGATGTTATTTCTGGCCTTCGTTGCTTTGTTTCTGCTTTCAGGAAATAACAGAAGAGAAAGGTCTGTGACAATTTTAGGAAGCTTTATAGAAGGAGGTTATTGATGGCTGCTACTTCTTCCACAGGCACTTGGAGAAATCCTTGAAATGATGTTTGCTGGCATTGTGAAACGAATTATTACTATGGTAACAGCTGCTGAAATGTTACAGGAAAGTTTAGCTCTACTTTTCCTTTTTTTTTTTGTTTGTATGCTGACATGAATTCTTGTAGCCTTATTGCCAAGATGGTGGCATATTCTTTATGCAGCTAAAAAAAAGGGAAAGGAGCAAGCTTGTCAAAATTTTCATATTCAGGATCTGAGCAGCTGCAGAAATAAACACCCTTCTACCTAAATAAACTAAGAATTGGGGAAGAAGGATCTATGCACACCGACTGGAGGAATCTTATTTTAAATGCTAGTGATTTTTTAAATTAAAGTATTATTTCATACTGGATTGATATCCCAGTCCTACAGTTATAACTGTGCTTGAGCTAAAAAATAAATTGCCTTTACAGTATAATTTTCCTCTTTTTCCCAGCAGGGCCAGATCTGCTATTTGGTCTGTGGGTAAGCAGTAGAGAAAGAAGAGCTGAATGCTCTGCCTGCACATCATGGGGCTGATTTGGCACAAAATGTCACATCCTCCTTGCTGGAATAAATGGCCCTAAAGTATCAGAAGTGTAAATGTCTGCATGACCACACAAGAGACAAGAAAGTAAGCTCTGGGCCTCTGAGTGTAGAATTCTCAGTTTAGTGTCACAGTGGGCAGTGAAGGACATGAAGTGTGGAAGTTCAAAACAAAAGTTAATGAAAGTTTATTGCAGCCCTTTTTAAGTGGGAAGAAAGGGTTTCCTCATTCAGTTCTGGCATGTAGACGATGAGGACATTGAAGAGTCTCCAGTGGCTGGCAGTGGAGGTGGACACAAACAAGTAAATGGGCTGTCTTTAACATCCAGATGTATTGTCCATCATGGATAGACCCCAACCCTGGCAACTCATCCTGTTGTAGTGGTGAAAGGAACCTTGGCAAGGAAGTTCATTTATCTGCTGTGAAGTAGAGTCTGCACTTGTGCACGTGCTCTGCACTCAGGAAACTTCAGCACTGACCTAGTGATGAAAGTGGCTTGAAAAATATGGAGCTGATTTTCCTTATGAGATTGGAGAAGCTTTGTAATGAAAAAAAATGTACCCACTGTGCTGGGTACATTGCAAGCTCTGCACAGTGGTTTTCACTGCTCATTCTGAAAGAGAAGTGGAATCCAAGTCAAGGGCAGGAGCTCTTTTTAGCACAGAGATTGCTGATGCTGGTGCTCATGACCAAAGCAAGATGCCAGTCTCTCAGGTTTTCTCCAGGACTCTTGACTTATTATGTATTGTGTTAGAGGGAACAAACTCATGCATCTCAACAAGGTGGAACGTCCCAGTCTCTGGGTTTTAGAACTCAAGGGTGGGGCCAGTCCCAATGTTGCAGGTGATACCAACCCAGGAACTGACAGTTCAACTTCTTCACTTTCCTTATTTTTTACTAGTATTTTTGGATTAGGACAATGTCAGGAAGATGTTATTGAAGACACAACAATCTCATGAAAACTGAGGGCAGCTCTGACTGTAGTGTGAGCACAGTCCTGATGCTTAACCATGGATGTGGGAAAAACCCTGTAAAGGCACCTGGTTTAAGGATTTAAACCCAGGTTTGAGACAGAGATTTATCATGGCAATGGGGAGAGAGGCAAACTGGAGTCTGCTCCCTGGAGTGTTCTCCTGCAGTGTTTGGGCAAGCTGATGCACAACTTCACATCTTGTGATGCTCAGCCTTGTCTCAGTGGCCCAACCCTGATATGTTAAAAGGTTATTGAGGTGTTTTACCATTTAACTTCTCTCTGAAATTCCAGCCAGACTTACTGTATATATGCAAATTCCAGACAGGTAGAAGCCTTTGTCCCAAGGAATGACTTCTCTCTGTCCTTTCCAAAATCCCATCTTTAGTGTGCTTTTTGAAGTTAAACTTTTTGTGACAGTTAAGATGATGGGCTTGTCCTAAGCCACAATCACTTAGAAATATTTGACTCTGTATGACCCTAGCAAACTTTGGGAAATTACTGGCAGCTTTATTCCATTATTTGGGATCTTAGTCCTTCTGCAGCAGCACAGCAAGTAATTTTGCTTTGTGTAGCAAAGGCTGCTTGGGGCTGTCTGGCTACTGCTAATTTAAGCAATGGATTGAGGAACTTTGTGCCTGGAAAATGAAAAACTACAAGTGGTTGAGACAGTGGGAGGAAAAGTGGGTTTGTGTTTGAGTGTGCACCCACTCAGCCCCAAAGCACTGGCATCAGAGAAGTGTTTTGGCCAATCCTGAATCTTATCTTCTATAAATCCGTGGCAATTAGGAGCAACTCCAGTGAATTGAATGGGATTATTGATGTAAATAGAGATGAGATCATATTAATGCTTCTGTGCAACTAGTCTTTGCAGGTAGTGGTTCCTGAACAAAACTAAAAGATTCAGGTTTGAATGCATTTTAACTATCCTTCCTGTCACTCCTGCCCCTTTAAATCCAAAGTAAAATGTTGCATGGAGTGCTTTCATAAATAATTTACTTTCTGCCTGACACCAGTCAGGGAGGCATAAAGCTTTCTGTGTGTGCATACTGCTTCCAGAGCTCAGCAGTAACTAGATCTGAATTTAAAACAAAAAATCTGAAGACTTTTATTTTTCTATGAGGATGGAAGAAGTTCAGGGACTTTGAAAGAGTCAATTCAGGCCTCACCACATCAGACACTCTCTATGGTGTTTGAAAAAGTACTGTTCATTCATCCTGACCCCCCTAGATGGGAGAGGGATGACGTGAGGAGAACTGCCCTTGTGGTTAAAGAACTGGGTGGAACTCCTGGGATTTTGGCTCAAGCCTCTGCTCTGCTCCAGGTCATGTTGGCCAGGCACAATTCACTCCTGTGCTGAGATTTCCAGGCTACTCCCAAACAAGCTGGGAAGCAGAAAAGCTGCATTGATCTGCTGTGATCAGGAAAGATACCTGCTGCCCACTGGGGCTTAGCTAACACAACAGGTGTGTCTTGTTTTCCCACATGACCTTGCAAAATTGCTAAATTTCCACTTTTCAGAGGGAGAGTAATTATTGGGGAAGTTGTGGAGTTGGGAGGTGTTTTTTCCAGAAGTCTTTTACGACCTTGGGCAAAGCACTTAGGCAGAAATTTAGTGAAATATTAAAGCATTTCAGTCCTATTGAGGGCTTATCTCTGGTTCATTTCAGTGGGATTTAGGGTTCCACTCTCTACTTAAGTACCTAAATCTTTTTGAGATCCATAAAAATCTTAAAATTTCTCTTTGGAAAAAAAGGGAAAAATAAAATATCTTGTCTCAGAGGGGTGTTTTGAGAAGAAATTAAGGATGGTGAAAAAAACCAAAAAAAATTGACTATGAGGCTGTGTGGATGTGATGGAGAGAATGATCATGTATTCCTTAAAACAAATCCTGGAATACATGCTTGGCATGGGTGTTGTACAAGTATTTCCATGCTGGCAAGAGCACCCAACCCATAATGCAGAAAGCACATTCTGTAATTTGCAGCAAACCTCTGGAAAAATATTTCTTTCACTTAAAAAACCCAAAAAAACCCTGCCTGTGGCGTGGCATCTGGAACATGCTTAGCAAGCAGCAGGAGCTCTTTATAATTCATCAAAAAGGCCACACAGATAATGAGACAAGGTTCCTCGCTGTAGCTAAATATTTCTTCCCAATGCTGCTTCAAAACAAAAAGTACCAAGGCAGTGGGTGTGGGGAAACCTCTCTCCAGGCCCTGATCTGGTGTGTCCCAGGCAGGAGCAGTGCCCAGAGCTGAACTCATGTCTGAGGCACCATTTGTTCCCCCACTCCAGGGATGCTCCAGCACAAAGCAGCAAACCACAAACCTTTCCTGCCCGGCTCTGGCATGGAATTTGGGCTAAAGTGCCCAAGCTGAGGCTAAATGAGCTTCAAAAAGCTGTCAGAGCTGTCTTGGGAGCTCTGCTGCTGCCCTCTGCCACCACCATCCTTACAGCTGGGCTGGGGTGGGAGTGTCTCCTGGCTCCAGACAGACCCAGAAATTGTTGTTGGAAGAGAGGGCAAGCTGGGTTTGAGCTGTTTTGTTTCTAGCTGACACTGTGGACAGGGCTGAGCTGAGCCTGCCTGTGGCTCTGGGGAAAGAAAATGTCTGTGGGAAATGATGCTTTCGTTTGGCACCATTTCCAGTGGGAATCAGTAAGGATTTCAAAGATGCTCCCCCTGATGTGCTAAAGCTGAGCTTAGAAAAACACAGAGATGAAAGGGCAGCCTCCTCTGGCACACGCTGAGATGTGACAGGGAGAGTGGCTGCTGCTGCACTGAGCTGTAATGAGCTGTTGTAAGGGGAGTCACAAGCACTAAAAAGTCAAATGAACAGGAATGACTGTGTGCAGGGTGATTCCAACGCTGCCAGGGCTGCCTGTGCACATGGTGCCTTCAGTCCCTGCTCCTTTGCAGGGCTCTGTAATCCCATGGGGCTGGGGGGCCCTGAGGTGCCTGGGGAGAGAGAGAGGGAGAACTGCTGCACCACATAGGCTTGCTCTGCATTTTGGCCACCTTCCCTCACTATTTTTCTTTGACTTTAAATGTAAACTGCAGAGGCTTTGATACTGTAAGAGAAGAGGAAAGTGAGGCTCCTGTACTCCACTGAAAAGCTGTTAGGTTATTTTCTAATCTTACATCTGTCTTTTCCAGTCTGCTGTAACTGTGGCTGAAGCTGTAATGCAGAGATAGGGAATTTTCCATCATGTTGTGTGAATCTGAGAAGGTTGTGAGGCTCTGTAATTCTGCAAACTTTTAGGAGCACAATCTCTTCGTGGGGTTCTGTGTCTCTGTTCTCCCACCTCTATTGTGACAAACTTGTAGGTGTAGTGTGTGTTTGTATCAATGAATCCATGTGTTCCTTTTTCTTTTTCTCCTGTTTACTTTCATGAATCTGTTAGAAATTAGTAAGAAAGGCTAGGAAATTGCCCCATCCCTCTGTCTGTGGGATACAATGTCAAATGGAAGAGGGCACAGAAGGGGGAAACAGAACAGTGGAGAGTGTGAGGGGATGGAAGTGCTTCCACCTGCTCTTCCTTCCCTGCATAAGCTCTGCATCTAACTGCAAACTAAGAATGGGAGAAGCAACATTAGAGAGGTGTGTATGAATGATTTGTTAATGGCTGTAGGCAGAGGTTTCCCTCTCTCTTCCTTCAGTTTGGGGCGTGCCTTATGGTCTTAATAACACTGACTGAGAGATGTGCACTCCTGCCTTGGGGATGATAAATGGCTCTCAGTGACTAGGAATGGGACTACCTTCATCTCTGGGGTAAGCAACCAAGCTAACTGCACACAGTGGGTTGTAGGAGTTATTGTGGCAATAACCTGTTGAGTCACCGCTGTTTATTGTACAATTATTTGTGTTCAGGTCTGATGCCTAAATAATTTCCAATACTGAAACCTTGCAAAAAAAAGGAAATGAATGCAGAGAGCATTGCTTCACATGGCAGAATGTCCCTGCTGAATAAAATCTATAGCTATTTCTCTTAAGCTCTAGTTAATAAGGTTCAAAAAAATGATGGTTGGGCTCCTCAGGGGCTGACATCAGAGTGCAGTTCAGAGGAGAAGCCCGAAGTTCAGACACTTCTCTGAAGCCTCTCTCATCCATTTGAATGTCATAGGGTCTTCAAACCTGGGCTGAAAACCCTGTGAGGACACACTTCTCAGGTACCCCCTGGAGCACAGAAGTGCAAAGGCACACAGGACTCATGCCATTTCAAGCCTGAAAACAGAAGTTTGTGGTGTACTGGTAATAGGCAGAGATTTAGGGTGGAGGAGGATCTTAATGACTGGTTCCAAACAATGGAAAATCTCACCTTTGTTTAAACTATGGAGTGTGCAAGGCTTCTCAATAACAAATGAGGGAGGGCTTTGCAACCTGTCCCTATTTACTCGATGTTCATCTGGCCTATTACATATCCTGCCTAGTGTAAGATTGGTTATCATAGCCCAGCCCAGTGCCAGCACCCCGACACAAAGACAAAACACACTCCCATGTGTGAACTGCTGGGGCTTCTCTAGGAGCTCAAAGAGCACAGGCACATCCTTTGGCACACAGAGCCCCGGGGCACAGTGCTTTTACAGGGACTGAGAAACAGGCACGGCCCTCCTGCAGGGCAGCAACATCCACAGCCCCTGGATGTGCTGCACAAATGCCTGCAGGACTTGACCTGGTCACATACAGATCCAGGCTGTGGCTTTCCATAAGGCAGCACCCTTAGGAGGCATGACAGGTTTCCATCACAGATCCAGTTTCAGTAGGAACCTTCTATTCTGAAGAGAAATACTCTTTTTTATGTGTGAGAGAGAGTGAGCGAGCAAACAACCACACAGAGCCTAGCAGCTCTGGATTTTTTGGATTGCATTCCTCAGCACAAGAGCTGGCAGCCTGTCAAGGATAGTCTTTAAGTATGCACATATATTTTTGCAAATTGGACACTAAGTGTCTTAGCAGAAACCTGGTACAAATGGGAGATGTTTCCAATCAAAAGTCAACATGCTGCTGATCCAGCTCATCGCCATATCTTACCACTGGGGAGTAAACAGTTGGAGTACCTGGCTCACATGAGATGGCAGATAAAGGAACTGGGGGGTTGGGACCATTACTTGTTGACTCATGTGCCCCTCAAGCTGCCATGGTTCCTGCACCAGCCCTGCAGCTCACTGTTCAAAATACTCACTTTATCCTCTTTTCCATCCCTGGTTTAGCTCCAGTCTCCTGTCCTTGGAGTCCTTTGACATCAATATGAGTTTTGAAAAATCTTTGTCTGAAACGTTATTTAGACTATTTAGAAATTGTGTGCCTACAATTGTGTGACTGTGTGTCAGATCTGTGAATGCTGTCTGGGGCTTTGAAAAAAAGTACCCATGAAGGAGCGAGGAGGAAGTGTATGAAAATCCTTAACTTGGGTTTAAACAATGATGACTAAGCATTGTCTATGCAGGAATTTCCTGTGCAGCGAGGTAGGTTTAGAAGTGAAGTGCTTTACTTGGCTTCCAATTCCATCTGCAGTGTCTGGATCTGTCCCTCCCACGGGTTTCTGAGGCAGGAGCATGGCTGAGTTTTCCAGGGACAAGAGAGTGGCACCTGAGATGCTGTTAATGGACACCTTGCACTGACTGCACACAAAACTGGAAATTCATATTCTTGCTTAGAGGTCTGTGTTATTTGTGATATTGCTGAAAAAATCTGTGTTCTTTAGAATATTAGAACAGAGACAGGGAGAGTTCATCTGCAGTGCTTATGGAGTGGTCAGAGACAGGTGGAACATGCCCCTTATATGATCCACATATGTGTTTATTGTTTATCTGTAGAGCTTTGTATTGTGAGAGCATCTTTGCTGCTTGCCATGAGTTACTGGCAGATCTGCAGTGCTTCCAAATACCTGAGATTGTGCAGCTAGCACAGTACTCTGACAAACATTTTTAATAACTTGTTATAGAAGTCCAAAAACAACGAAGAACTGCAAAAGTGAATTCAAAATAAGTGAAATTCTGCAGTTCTGGTTTTTTATTTCATAAACACTGTCTTGATAAGCAGGAAAGTAGAAGGACAACTTTCCAAAACAGAGGTAGGGTTGTTCCTGGCAGGACCCTTCCTGCTTTGTTGGCTTTCAGGACTGCCCATGGCCTTACCTGCTCTCTAGGCTTCTGAAAATCTCCATGCACTATTGACACAATTTTGTGATAAAAGTGCACTTTCCTCTCAATCCACTAAAACAAAGCCCCTTCTTTGTTTTGTTTTCTTGTCAGATTGTCTATGTGACATTCATCCTCCAGCTTGTGACATTAAATGCTGTATTCAGGTATTAGAGAGAGGAGGATAATGTCAACAGCAGCTATCAGTACTTCAGCTTTCAGAATGTTTTGAGGGTTCTCAGGCAGACTGAATTCAAGCTGTTGGAATGTGAGGATCCTTGTTTTCCTCCCTTCCCTCATGGTGTCTCTGACTCTTCCAGAGCACCAGAGCTCATCCTCCTTGAATCCACAGAGGGTGAGGAGTTGTTTCAGTGCACCTTCCTGGATCCTTGCTGCACTCTTGAAGGCTCTTTGATTGCAGTGTTATTTCCTCTCAGTGCTGATGTGATTCCCTCTGTGCAACAATAAAACTTAACAATCTTTCTTCCCTTTCAAGAGAAAGGAAACAATTTTAAAAGATATATAGCCACATATATCCCCAACATTTCTAGGCTAAAAAATATATCACATTTAAACTGTTGGCTTTGGCTCTGCTGGCTTTCCCACATCTGAACAATGCAGTGTCATGCTCCAAAACTTCATGACTTGTAAGATTCAGTGCTGGGTTGGTAACTTATATGTTGTATTTTTTGAAGTGCTGCAGTGTTGTATGTCATTGGAAAGAGAAAATACTTATTTGTCCTCTGATACTGAGCACTGAGTAGTAGCCATGTCATATCTGAATTAGAAATATTTTAAATTGTGACACTCACCAGCATATAAAAAGTATATTAGATTATCTTAGAATGTTTTTATGGCTCCATGTGAGTAATTCGACAGATGGTACAAAGGCACTTGGTTATAATGTTAAAGAAATGTAAAAAATTGTGTTGTTTAAAATAAGAAAGTAAATTCTCAGAAAATTCTACAACAGTTTTACAAGTGTGCTATGTGCTGCATAGAAAAAGAGTGAATGTGAATCCTTAATGCCATGCCTGCCTTGGAAACTCAAGTGAAATCTCATGAAAGTAGTAATGTTGTCCCACATGTACACTGAGAAGACATTTGCATTCCATGGTTCTGTATCTGTCTTGAAGATCAATGTGCATATGCAGGTACAGGCCGTGTTCAGAGAGTACATGAGTTAGGGAAACATATCCAGCTGCTGTGAAATCAGGCTAAATTTGCAGCACAAATTAGGTGGAAATTTTCCAGAATTGTATTTAAAACCAGCACACTCAAGAGCTTTGGAACTAAACAAGCCCCATCTGTTTTAAAAATTATACAGCACTATGAACCAGCTGCAGTATACATCAAAAATTTGGGATGTTGTGTAAGAATTTCTAGGATAGAAAGAAGATTTCCGAAAAATGATTTTGTGTGTCTCTTCTTGAAGCAGTTGATTAAAAGCACTCATTGCCTAAACCAGTGTACTAAGTTTTCATGTTAATTGTGAACTATTTCCAAGTCTGATTCTCTGATGGAAGTGTTCTATCACATCTTATGGCTGAGCTGTATTAGCTGGTAGGTCCTGCTCAGCTAGGAGAGGGCTCTCTCTGGCACCAGCCAAGCCACAGTTGGTGTTGAATGGCAATTTCCAGTGATATGTGCATTTTCCACTGTCTGTGCATCATGTAACTCTTCTTGCTGGGACATATTTGTAGAGACAAGGAGGAGAAGGTGGTCAGGAGCAGTCAGCACAGATTGAGGAAACAGGCCTGCCTGACCTGATTGCCTTCAGTGATGAACCAACAGCATTTGTGGGTGGGTGAAGAACTTGCCTGTTATTTACCTTGACTTCAGCAAGGCTTTCATCAGTCTCCTGGACAGTCCTCTGTGTAGTGTGGGACATTACATTCTGGATGGACAGAGAACTCAGCAGGTGGACAGAGAACTCAAATAACTGGGTAACTTAGCATGTTGATCCCAGGCACACTCATAGGCACATAACAAGTGCAGTACTCCAGCATCTGGTGGGACTGTCCTGTTTGTGACCTTTTCCAGTGACCTGGAGGAGGGGATGGAGCATGCTTTTGTCAAGTTTTCAGGTGACACCAATTTCCAGGTGCTGCCTGTCTGTAGCTTGAGGGCAGGCCCACCAATCAGAGGGACCCTGACAGGCTGAAAGGCCAGCAGGATCAATAAGGATCAATACAAACTCTCCATTGGGGAAGAAAAAGCCCTGTAACAGTAAAGGCTCCAAAAGGCAGAGCCAGATTCTTCACTGAAATTGGTGAAAGGATCAGAGACAGCAGACATAAACTGTACAAGAGAGATTCATACTGAGTGTAAGGAAAACTGTTTTCCCCAAGATGACGCTCAAGCAGATGAGCAGGCTGCCAGAAGTGCTGTGAAGTTTCCATTCTTGGGAGCTTTTAAGACCTGACTGGACAAAGCTCTGAGCCACCTGGTCTGACCTCAGGCTGGCACTGCTTTGAGCAGCAGGTTGCACATGGAGATTTCCTGGGCTGCCCTCCAACCTGAATTACCCTCTGTGATCCTCTAAGGGTTGAACATTTGGGATTGAATATTTTTTAGGCTTGCAGGTGATGTAAACAAGAGCTGACCACAGAGGAGTTTGACCTACATATATTAGCCTGGGATTTGGTATTTCAAGTCTCCCAAAGAGTCTGGGACATAACAGGAGATGCAGTTCTGTAAAATGACAAACCTGGTGTACATTTATTGACTGACTCCAACAGGCCTGCTCAGCTCTGTTTTCTTTCAAATATCTCTGCTGGCTCAAACACTGGAATGTGTTACTGTAATACACAGCAGAATAGTGGCCACTCATCTGGGGTTTGCAGGGGGACATCTGTATGTTCATTTAATCCAGGAGACACCATTGCCGGAATTGACAGTAGATTTGCTGTTCTAGCAAGAGAGGGAAGAAAACAGAAAACGTGACTCAAAGCTCCTGTAATCAATTAGAAGTGAGTAGACCAGGAGACCAGGGTGTGAACTGAGAGCCCATCAGCTAACGCCCTGAATTCCTGTGTGTGAAGCAGCTGACTTCACCCAGAAGGTGCAGCCAGGCCCTGGACAGATGCTCCTCTGCAGGTTCAGCTGAGCAGACAGAAGATGCTCCAGATGCAGGTCTTCCTCAGTGCTCCTGTGCCAGAGGCTGCTGGCCCTTCCTCTTTGGTGGCAGAAGGGGTTTGCCCGAGCACGGACACCTCTGGTCAGGCAACATCAACAGAGCTGGCACAAACTGGCCGTGAGGTGGGTGTGAGCTGCTCCCGGGGGATTGCTGCTCCCAGGGGATTGCTGATGTGAATTGGGCAATGCTCCCGGGGGATTGCTGCTCCCAGGGGATTGCTGATGTGAATTGGGCAATGCTCCCGTGGGCTGCTCAGTGTGGCAGATCCAGTGCAGGGGGAGGCACCAGCAGCATCTCACATGAAGGAGCAGCTACCTGAAAAACGAGTGCCGAGGAACAGATGAGCTGTAAATTCACACCCCTCTGGCTGGGCATTGCCTTTGTCCCTTCCAGAGGGTGATTAGGTTGGTGTATCACTGCCAGTGAACAACGGCACCCACCTACCTCCTCTGAAAACTCCCTGGTATGTTTTACACAGGCCTTGGTTATCGTTGTCTTCCTCATTGACTCTCAAGGGTATGAATGTTTTACAGAAGCACAGATGTTACCCAGAAAATTCCAAAGTTGTAGAATTGCCTCGTACTTATAATGCTTTTAGCTACACTTCGATATTTCCCTGAAGGATGCAATGCCTTCTTAAATCTCTTTCTGGACAGAAAGTCCCTTTGTAATGCCCTTATACTGCAGAATTTTGTTTCTTCTTCTTCTTCTTCTTTTTTTAATTTAAAAGCTTGCTTTGGGAGTTGTTTCACCTTACATGACAGTCAGTCCCCAGGAATTATTTCACTTTTACATAATGTGCACATCTGCGTTCTGTCTGTGGTGTGAAAAGCAGCAGAATGCTGGCTGTTAATAACAACCATATATCCACTGCTTTCCTACTGCCCCTGTGACCCTCCCCAAAGTCATTGGCAATTCATCATCTTGTAGTAACTCCTAATGAGCAGCCTGCAAGGGGTGAATTCCTGATGGTTTAGTGTGGCTGTTAAGTGTCCTCATTGCCCCTTCTGTCCTGAAGAATTCTGTGCTCTAGAGGACACTTTCAGTTCACCTGTCACCAAACTGTGGCCACCTCTGCAATGGACATGGCAAGTATTGAACAGGCTCCATTTGATCAAAAACAAGCCCTAAGGGTAGAATCTCTTGATGATTATTTGTGGCAGACATTTGCCTGTCCTGCAGTGACACGGGAGAACAGCTCCTTAAATCACAGGACTGTCAGCAGCTGCAAACATCTGCAGATGTGGGATCTGTAATCTCTCCTCTCAGACCTTGACATTGCTGCTTAATCTCTTCTATTTGTGACTACAGTTTTGTTTTTATTTTATTTTTTATAGGAGTCACATAAAAACCACTGCAGGAAGAAATCGCTGTACATTTCTGATTTGAATGGCAGTAGGTACTGCAGGAATACATGTATATGCCTGGATGTGTGTGTCTATACACACATACACACACATATATATATGTAAATAAAACCACAGGGAGCTCTAATGCAAACATTACCACATACTGTGAAGCTAAACGGAGGCAACAGATACGGAGGCACGGGAAGGAGGCGTTGAGTTTTCAGGTGTTGAGTTTTCAGGTGGTACAATAATGAAAAGTTAACGTGCCTTGGTGTCCTGGTGGTGACAGCCATGAGACCCCAACACATGCCTCAAGGACAACACGCCCAGAGAGGTGCAATCCCTCCCCATTAAAGTGCTCATTGTTTTGGAACAGAGGATTTCCTTTACTGATCAAAGAGCTGCCTTTGATGAATCAGTTTTGAAATGAACGAATTCCTAAGTTCTTATTTTTCGCTTTTCTTAGGGGAACTATTTCAAAAGCCTTTTGATCTTTGGTGATAGGCATTTAGTAAAAGGCAGGTACACTTTTACAAAAAGAACCCTGGAAGTCTTGTTGTAAAGGGTAACGTGTATCAGAAAACATTCAGAACATGTTCAGCAGGTCTATTGGCTTCAGCAGACTCCTGCACATTCACAGAGTTGCTCTTGTGCTCATTCTTTAACAGGATCAACGGTTCCAAAAGGTAAAATCAGGCTGCTGGTCTGTGAAAAAAAAGGGCAGTATCTACTGCAAAGGTCAGAAAATATTAATGTGGCATCTTACACTCACAGAGTACAGGCAGCACAAATCTCTACAAATAGGCATCCTGCTGGTAACCAATTGAAATGTAGGAGGTAGTTAATGTCTTTCAATTGTAAGTGTCATTTGATCCCCAGGGAGACATTTAATGGATGGTATTTTCCTACTGAGAGTCCTGTCTTTTCTGTCTGTACTTCATTAGTAATAGTTCAGGGTCCTCATGTTAATAAAAAATGTATGCACTGCTTACCTGATTTTTCACGTTTCACACACTGTATTAGGAAAATTGATGTTCCTACAGAACTAAATAGAATACTTTACCTTTAATTATATGGTGTCCTCCTGTCTGCAAGCAGGTTTTCCCCACTACTTATTAACAACCAAACAGAAGGAAAGAACAGAAAAGATAACAGTACCTGAATAAAACAATGGCTATTTGCAAATCAACTTGCTGTGAAAGTTTACCCCCTCCCCATCCAAGCTGTGTGGTCTGGATTAGTCTTGGGGATCCTTCAGAATGTAGGTCCTATCTGAGGTATCTATGGGAAATGAATGCTTCACTTCTGCTGTGGAGGTGAACATGTGATATGAAACACTCATTTACTGAGTGTTAGTAATTTTACCCGTAAGTGGAACCTTGCAGTTGTTTGACAGGGTAGAGCATTAATATCCTACTGCCATTAAAAGGGGAAAAAAATCACTCAAAGAACTCAAAATTCCACAAGTAGAGCTACCTGGAGTAATTTCAGATTCAAAACTCAAGTTGTTTCTCTCCAAGTGTTTCCCTGGTGGCTCAGGGAGACCATACTCTTCCCCAGGATCAGGGGCTGGCATGCATTCTCTGTACCATCTTGGGTGACTGCTGTCATGTTTTCACAATGTTTTAACTCAAACTTACTTTCTGGTAATCTTTATGAACTCCCCAATAAGCAGATAATTTAGTAACAGAAATATCTTACTTTAATGGTCTGACTAAATACAAAAAAAATCACTCTAACATGCAAATATAGAGCCTCCCAGGAACTGTTCTGTGTTGATAGGGTTCAGCTCAGAAGTGCAACTCTATCTACATTTGTGGCTGCAGTGTTCCTGCATGGGGCACTTGCCTGGGATGGCAGAGAACAAGCCATACTGTCTGTAGTAAACCAGTCCCCTGTGAGCCACAAAAATACTCTGGATTCATTTCAAATGAATCCATTGAGGGTGGAAAAAATCTGATAGTGCCTAAAAAGTGCTTTTTTTTTTTTTCATTAGACATGAGCTCTGCAGGTGCAGGAGCTCAGTGCACGTGTTCAGTGTGGTCCTGAGCACTGGGCTCTTGTGCTGAAGCGAGGCTGCTCACCTTTCCATCAGGCACTTCCCACCACCACAAGGAGCTGCTCCTCCTGTGTTTGCACTTACACACGTGTTTGAGTGCTCTGCTGGAGCAGAATCAAGCCACCAGTTTCAATATTGACTTGTTTTTGTAAGGTTGAGCATGTTGTGTTTTGTTACATAGCTTGCGGTGGTGAGAGAAATCCATTAAACTTGAAGTTAATTACTATGGGAAGACTGTAATTTATCGAGATTGCCTGAATGGAAGTAAGGGCATTGCTATTTAATTAGCAAGTGCATTTGGATTTTTAGATTATTTTATTCAAAATATTGTAAGTGCTTTGAATATAATGAAAGAAGAATAGATTAAGGACAGGCGACTGAATAGACATTAAAAACCTATGGCATAATATTAATTTTTTTTTGCTATTAAGTGTGTGCTTTTGATCAGATAAGACAACTTTTATTGCTGTGGTCTATTCTCATTTTGTATCTTAATTATGCCTGAAAAGATTCCTGAAATGACAAAGTCCTAATTTATATTACCACAAAGGACCAATCTTACAGATTTATTAAACCAGAACGTGCCTATTTGTTGCTTCTTCTGCTTCCCTGTTTCTGAGACCTTCCACTGAAGTCATGGGCACCTTCAGGTGATTTCCATAAATGTTTACACCCAGCTGTGCTTTATTCTGTGGGCTGCTTTCTTAGTTTTCCTTAATTTCAGTCATTGTAGATTGAAACTTCACTAACATCACCACTCCAAATTAAAAAGTGGCGGGACAAGAGGAAATGGCCTCAAGTTGCATCAACCAAGGTTTTGATTGGATATTAGGGAAAATTTTTTCATCAAAAGGTTGTCAAGGACTGGAACAGGCTGCCCGGGAAGGCAGTGGAGTCACCATCCCTGGAGGGCTTTAAAAGATGTGTGGATGTGGCACTTGGGGATGTGGTTCATTGGTGGCCTTGGAGGTGCTGAGGGAACTGATCTTGTTTCCACCATAAGTGGTTCTAGAATTCACACCTACTCTCCTCCATGGAGAGTGAAGCTGCTCACAGGACAGACCTGGTCCTTCCAGCTCCTGATCATGCAGCGTGTCCCACTAAGGGAGAGTGGGATGGGGCACTGGATAGAGCAGAAAAAATTCTGAGATGCACACAGCATGCTCAGTCCATCCATCCATATCCATCCATCCATCGCCTCCCAGTGAGGGACACAAGCCTTGTGCTGTACAGGACAGCATTTCGTCTCGGTGATGATCCCGACCTTCGGGCCGGTGATGAGCCCGAGTGTGATCTCAGGGCTGCACGGGCCGCCACCGCACCCTCGCCGCTGTTCTTCGGGACGGCGGCCGCCCCTCAGCCCGTCCCGTCCCGTCCCTCAGCCCGCCCCATCCCTCAGCCCGTCCCGTCCCTCAGCCCGTCCCGTCCCTCAGCTCGTCCCGTCCCGCCCCTCAGCCCGTCCCGTCCCTCAGCCCGTCCCGTCTCGTCCCATCCCTCAGCCCGTCCCGTCCCTCAGCCCGTCCCGTCCCTCAGCTCGTCTCGTCCCGCCCCTCAGCCCGTCTCGTCCCGCCCCTCAGCCCGTCCCGTCCCTCAGCCCGTCCCGTCTCGTCCCATCCCTCA
>JANPWX010000033.1:1020083-1275024 GCA_024734555.1 Trochalopteron elliotii
GGAGGATCCCTGAGCTTGCAGCATCCCTGAGCTTGGAGGATCCCTGAGCTTGGAGGATCCCTGAGCTTGGAGGAACCCTGAGCTTGCAGCATCCCTGAGCTTGGAGGATCCCTGAGCTTGCAGCATCCCTGAGCTTGCAGCATCCCTGAGCCTGGAGCCTGCTGCTGGGGAGAGGAAACCGGGCAAAAGACGTGAATGTTTGTGCTCAATAACCCCTTTTATCTGTTAGTGCAGTCCTGTCACAGTGGGTGCTGTACATGCTTGGTGTTGTGTTTGTAAGTCTAAGTAGATGTTCCAGTTGTGGTTTTTGGAAAAGACGATCCTCTTCAGTATGTCAGAAGAATGGATGTAGGCAATGGGATGGCTGCTGCTAACAAGCCATGTAAACTAACAAATACTTCTGTATTCTTTTGTAGGTGTGTTGATCTTGATTTTATGTACTGAAAGCTGATCTTTCCTCCTCCAAGATGGCATTTGTTTCAGCACAAGGGCCTACGGTGGTGGACCAAACCACTTTGATGAAAAAATACCTTCAATTTGTGGCTGCTCTTACAGATGTCAATACACGTAAGAGACTTTTTTCCTTATTGACAATTGCAGGTCTTCAGTAGTTTGTTTCACAAGTGTTTCAGACTTGTTCAGATAGTTGATAAATGAGACAGTGAAGGCTGTCAAATTCAGTTTGAAATTTGAGGTGTGATTTTTGAAGAAGCAAAATGATGACAAGCACTTGCATGAGCCAAAGTGAGTGAGCTGTGTGTGTGTGTGTGTGTGCAGTTGTGTGGTGGTTGTTTGGGAGTGCTGTGTGCCTTATAATTGGGCAGTGATGGCTAAACTGATAAGATCTGATTGCTTCTTTGATCAATGAGCCTGGTGTTTTCCTTCATGACCTAGTTTTGCACTCACTTTTTTTTTGTTTGAATTTCCATTTTCAGCTGATGAAACCAAATTGAAAATGATGCAAGAAGTCAGTGAGAATTTTGAGGTAAATAAAAAGATAACAACCCCAAGCAACAAAACCCCAGCAAAATTCCCCTAACTTTCTGCAATGGCAGCAGAATTGAATTTCTGACCTTGTGCAGTTAAAATATTAATAGTAGTATCCTGTAACTTATGATTCATATGGTTACAAGTCATTGATTTTGGGTTTGT
Organism: Trochalopteron elliotii; assembly: GCA_024734555.1. Taxonomy (NCBI): domain Eukaryota; kingdom Metazoa; phylum Chordata; class Aves; order Passeriformes; family Leiothrichidae; genus Trochalopteron; species Trochalopteron elliotii. The sequence continues at coordinate 1,021,236 of JANPWX010000033.1, forward strand.
ATTTAGGAATTAACCAGGTTGTTGAAGAATTACATTTGGACTTAGAGAGCTTTCATTGCCTAATCTTTATTCATTAAGCATTTAAATAAAAGTAAAGTAAGAGACTTTTAATCTGGTTTTTTGAATGCTGTGAAATGTCTGTATGTAAAGCTTTCTTTTATTTAGTTCAAATGTGTATTGTACCCTTGTGAAACAGAGGCCCTTCTGATTCCTCTGAGTATTCCATGGAGTGGAAATGAGAGAGGAGCTGTCAGATGCAGAATCTGACATCAGGAGTGGAGATGTCTCCAGTGACATCTTCTGCATGGTGATGGACCATCATTTTACACGAGCAGCAGAGAAAATGTGAAACACAAGTTAACCCAGCCTTGTGTTAACAGAAATTATACTTTAGTTGAATGCTTAGTTGTTATATGCCTGTTATGAAGTTATAGAAAACTAAAAATCATTCTTGTCTAACCATTATCTGCTTAAGCTATTTCTGAAACAATTTATCTGACTAAAATAATAGTTTTAACTGCTTGGTCTGGTGATCCATTTAGAATCTGAAGACTTAGTTGATTCTCTTTGCTCTTCCCTTCAGCAGAGAAGAACTTGTTCAGTATTTGTTTTGCTAATGTTTTCTTGGAACTCACTTGGTTCTGTAGTGTGTCAGCAGATACTTAGTCACTGAATCTATTCAAAATTCACTGAAAGTGTTTAATAGTGGCTTTGAATGGAACTGAATATAATTTGTGTGATGTCTACTTTATGACTCCCCATTTTTTGTTCTTAATTAGAATGTGACATCATCCCCTCAGTATTCTACATTTCTGGAACACATCATCCCTCGGTTTCTCACCTTTCTACAGGATGGGGAAGTTCAGTTTCTGCAGGAGAAACCAGCACAGGTAAACTGTGGAGCATCTCCTGCCTCTTTGCTGTAAAGTCCTTGATTAACCTAATGAACTCATTTAAGACTTGTTAAAAATAGATCTGTCCTTTGGAGTGGAACTGAAAAAGTACTGTTTCTAAATAAGTTACTTACAAACTTTGCTAATCTGGGCTTCTGTGAAAAGGGAGGAAAAGTAGGTGCAGCAGAATTGGCTTTGTTACTGAAATATTACACACTGTTACAAATTACTGCCTTTACTGAAGGTTAGGAATGAGAGGCAAAAGTTGAATCTTTGTCATTAAATACTGAAAATTCCATTCCTTAGAAGAAGTCTGATTTTTCAACTGTAAATTTGTTAATTATGCCTCATTCACATAGGTGGATAGTAAGAAGGGTTATGTCTTTGTATACAAGCCTATGTCTACATGAAATAAAATGGCTTTTTTTCTATTTAATGCAGAGTTATTAAGCTGAAAAAGGTGCTGCAACCAATCGTTTGGTTGCCTGTGTCTACATGAAATAAAATGGCTTTTTTTCTATTTCAACATGTGGAATTATTAAGCTGAAAAAGATGCTGCAACCAATTGTTGGGTTTTGTAGGATTTTCAAAAAGTTCTGTCATATCATTATTTTTCTTTTTCTTTTTTTTTTTTTTCTTTTTTTTCCCACAGCAACTCCGGAAGCTTGTGCTTGAAATAATTCACAGAATACCAACAAATGAACATCTTCGTCTTCATACCAAAAATATCCTGTCTGTCATGTTCAGATTCCTAGAGGTATTTTTTTACTTCCTCTTAAAGCTGTTTGAAATTTTCAGAAATATTTTCCTCTACTTCCTTCATCTCCAAAATTTGCTGGGAGTAGGATTGTCAGTAGCTGTGCTGCTGGAGCAGGAATGGGAGGACCTTCTATTTAAGCTTCATTCATGCCCACTCCTGTCACCTACAGGTTTCCTGCATGTTCCCTTCTGCCCTTTAGAAACTTGTATCTTACAAATGCAGGGAGTTGTTCTCATACTGGGCAAGATTTTCTGGCAGATGACTTATTCTTGGGAGTTTGTTTTCTGTCTTGGAATTCACAGCACTGTCATTTGAAGCTCACGTGGGGGGTCTCTGTTTGAGGGGCAATGGGGACAGATCTGATGGTGCAGAGTAGTTAAAGTAGTAGAGTCTGGGTTTTATTGCCTCAGGGGTGGGTTTAATTTCAGCTGTATATTCATATATTTCAGCTGTATATTAGTTTCAGCCATACTCTAGGACTGCAGAGTATCCAAGGAAAGGTGTCTTGCTCATGCAAACCTGTATTAATGGGACACTTTAGATTGTTGAGAGGAGTATAATTTTACAGGGTTTTGAAGTACCCACTGAGTAGCTGAAGAATTCAGCAGTGGGCTCACTAAAAAGTTTCTTTCTTTTTTTTTTCCAGACAGAGAATGAAGAAAATGTACTGATTTGTTTAAGAATAATTATTGAATTGCACAAACAGTTCCGACCAGCAATCACTCAAGAAGTGAGTCATAACTCTTGTTACATGGTATAAAACTTGCTGCCATAGCTTCAGAATTGCTATTTTGTTCAAGTGGGTGGATTGGTTTGTTTTGCTGTTGCCCTTTTATGTTGCCTGACCTGTTGCAGTGACGTATTTTTAATGTTTTTTCCTTTTTTTTAATCTTAAAGTAATTTTTAAAAGAGGATTGCATAATGCTAGCACTCCTGGGGAAAAATACTCAAACTGTTAAAGCTTAGTTATACTTGGTTTAAGTGTTTATGGACAGTATGATCAGTCAGGAATAAAAAACCCACACAAAGGAAGAGAATTGATGCCTTTTTAGTTTGTAAAGTAAAATCCAGAAAAAGGAATTTACACTGATTGACTTCCCCCTGCCTCCCCTCTCCTCTCCTGTGACTCATCAAGGGGAATTTGGAAGTTTGCATTGTTATTCTCTTGCCTTTCACCTTGATTTTCTCTTTCTGGGAAGACTTAGTTGTTTCATAGTAATTATACCTAACAACACTGTGTTAGAACTATGTAGAGATGATAGATAGATCAGATTCTTTCCAAGTGAAATTTCAATTAATACTGATAGAGCAGAAGGAGGTAGTAGAGCTCTTTCAGATTATTTTCAGTTATCATGAAAAATATACTGTACTGGTGGCTAGAGATTTTATGTGTTCGTACTGTTAATACAGAGATTCTAAAATTGGGGTTTTTCAATTATTTTTTTCAAATTTCTTTATGGTAACTGACTTCTTCCTTCCTAGATTCATCATTTTTTGGACTTTGTGAAACAGATTTACAAGGAACTTCCGAAAGTAGTGGTAAGCTTTTTATTTCTTAAATGGCCCTTGCTATGGTCAGAAAACTAGCCTTTGTCTCTTAATTTTATCTCTAAAAGATAATGACAGTTATTTTGCATCTAGTGATACAAAGTAAATATAGTTTTAGTGAATCTATTTATCAAAACTGTCTAAAAATGGAGACATTTAGATTTTGATTTGGAAAACCTCTTTCTGGCACGCTGTTACTGGTGGGAGAAAACTGAGGTGAGCTGAAGTTGTGGAGCAGGGTGAGGTTGGCTGCAGTTTTCTCCATGTAGCCAAATGTGTCTGTTTTTGTGGAAGGGTGAGGTCAAAAAGGGAGGCTGGGTCACATCCTCCCTGCCTGATACAGAGTAACTCTTGGGGTGTTTTCTTTAGCAGAAGATCTGCCTTGGCTAGGAGAGCTTTTCTGCTTCTCCCTCCCGCGGGAAAGGCTGCAGGGTGTGTGTCTGGGCCAGGCAGGTGCTGCAGGGCAAACATCAGGTGCAGAGAGGAGAAAACTGCCCAGGGGGAGAATTATCTGGAGGAGTTGTGAGGAGATGGATGGCCTTTCCACTATTACTGGCATGATGGTGTTTTTCTTCTGCTCTTTGCTTGCAGAATCGGTATTTTGAGAACCCTCAGGTGATCCCAGAGAACACTGTTCCCACTCCTGAGATGGTTGGCATGATCACAACCATTGTGGTGAAGGTGAACCCCGAGCGAGAGGACAGCGAGACGAGGACAGTGAGTGTCTGGCTGCTCTTAGCTGGGGGACTGTCTGTAGCACAGACCATAAGGCCAGCCAAAAGTAACAGACTTTCTTGTTGCTTGTTTTTCTTATCAAAGCTTTCCTGTAGAAGTCATTTGAAACTTTCCCGATATTTTCTATGCTGCTGTAATTATGGGATTTTTATTTAAGGTACTACCCAATGCTTTTGTGTTTTTAGAATATTATTATTGTTAAATATAGTGCTACTAAAATGAGCAGTTTCTGTAAAACTGTGTTTTGCATACTCTTTTGAATTAATAGTTGGACTGCTTATAAAGGTCTATTCTTTCTTTCAGCATTCAATAATTCCCAGAGGATCTCTATCACTAAAGGTCTTGGCTGAGCTACCTATTATTGTTGTTCTCATGTATCAGGTTAGTACACTTCAGTATTTTTCATGTAAATACTTCATTACTGAATGGCTCGTGTAACTTCTGTTGGCTAATATTAGTAAAAATGAATGTGACATACTTTTGAAATTAAAATGTCATCTAAAAAATAAGCTGATGAGATGTCATAATTTTTTTCTGATTAACTCTCCAGTAATTTGATTGCAGGTATGACTTGTGAATTTCTCTAATAATGCTTTTTTTTTTTAAGCTCTACAAGCTGAACATTCATAATGTAGTAGCTGAATTTGTGCCCTTGATTATGAACACTATTATAATACAAGTTTCTGCTCAAGCAAGGTAAGAGCATTTAACAGTATTTTGATGATCTTAAACCTGTCTCAATATATACTCAAAATATTTTTGTGTTCTGTCTTGTGATTTTTGATTCTACTCTTACTGCTTTTAATCTCGAAAGTAGCAATGATTATTTGAGTAAAAATTACCAAGGTTCTGTAGGTGAAGTTATTGGCATTATACGTCATTGGTAAAGTCCATAGTTGTGCAGTCGGTCCCAGTTTATTATTTGATAATGAGTTTTTTTAAAATAGAGCTTCTGACAAAAATCCACATCATCACAGACAGCAATGAAGACCCTGTGGATGTGGACACTTGCTGTTGTTTAATCTTTGCCATGCCATCAATAATAGATTTATGCTCTTCCAAGGTGCAGCTTACGTAGACACTGCTTTTCCTGCCTCACAGAGGGATATTTCTGAAGAGCAGCAAGTGGTTCTGGTCAGGGCAGTGGGAGCAAGATCTCTGCCTTTCCCTGTCTGCCTGCATGACCTGATTGAGGGGTTGGAGCTTGAGAGACACAGACAAATCTGTGGGAGGGAATATTGCTTGGAGAAAAATTGTCCCCAGTTAGGGCAGCTGAGCCAAATGTGTGCTGCTTTGTGTTGGCTTGGCTTTCTGTAGAAAGGTGCTGCTGGGAATTTGAATGGCAGAGGGCTTGTTGAAAATGGACTCTTCCAGAGAGATTGTATTCTTTTAAGAAGCAAGAGCTTCACTACAAGATGATGTAATTTGAAACTTGACTGAATTTTCTGAGTGAAGCTACTAAAGGGGAGGAGCAAAATCGTAACCACTGTTTGATTTAATTTCAGACAACATAAACTTTACAACAAGGAGTTGTATGCTGATTTTATCGCTGCTCAGATTAAAACATTGTCTTTCTTGGCTTACATCATCAGAATTTACCAGGTAGGATGAATTTTTATTACTTTGGTGCTCGATGCATCAGGTTTCTAGTTGCTTTATGGCAGACAAGTGACCTGCATGACTGCAGTGCATCAGGGGTTGGAGACAGGAGCATATGTGTAGAATATTTGAAGGTGGAGCTGCTTTCCTTTCAAAAGTATCCTGATGTGAATACAAAGTAAAAATATGCCATTCCCCCTTCTTGGGAATTCATGGAATGAGTATTATATTTTAGTTTTAGGACTAGATTTTGGAAGGGACACTAGTGAATTTTAATGGAGTGCTATTTTGCAAATGTAACACAAACCTTAAGAGTAGAGCGTTGTGGTAGTTGTACTCATGTCATTCTTTTTTTGTTCCAGGAGCTAGTGGCTAAATATTCTCAGCAAATGGTAAAAGGAATGTTGCAGCTGCTGTCCAATTGTCCAGCTGAAACAGCACACCTCAGGAAGGAACTCCTGATTGCTGCTAAGCACATCCTGACAACAGACCTGAGGAGCCGTATGTAGCACTTTTTATAAGTGTACCTGTAAACTGGAAAGATTTCTGCTATTTCTGTCAATTTAAGAGGCATATTACCTATTTATATTAGATTATCACAAGATGCCAGGCCAAACAGAATTGTTCTGTGGAGGGTTGCCAAACTTGACATTTCCAGTAACTCATTAGTTGTATGCAAAAAGATTTTCAAAGTTGTAAACAACCTGAGCATTTTTTTCTCTTTGCAAATATAACTGGCTTTGACTGGGTACTGCAGTGTTACTCAAGGGGCAAGTGTCAGTGCAGTAGACAATCACAAGAGATTGTTTAAAAATTTCCTTGTAAGTGGCACTGCCTTTTAAGAGCTTCAGGAATTAATTTGGGGATAAAATCACTTTCTAACTTTAGATTTAAATACCTAAATTAAGTGGTTTAATGGTTAACTATCTTATTTTGATTATTTCCTTTGTCAGTTGTTGTGCATGGTTTTTTCATTTTCCTGTTTTTTTAAATTCTAGAGTTTATTCCATGCATGGACAAGCTGTTTGATGAATCTATACTGATTGGCTCTGGATACACTGCCCGGGAGACTCTGAGGTATGAGAAAGTTTAGAGTAACTATCTGAGTGCCTGCCAAGGGCTGCTTACTTTGAAAATTATTAATATTTACAGCAGCTTCTGTGTAGGGTCCTAAATCTTTGCTTCAAGGTACTAATTTTACTAGATGGTTTTATTGGCAGAGCTTCTGCTGCTGTAATGGGGGCTTTTCTTTAGCACACTGATGGCACAGCATGGTAATGTGAGTGTAGGACAAAATAAGAAAAAATGGGTGAATGGAGATGATTTCAGTTTTTTGAATTGTGGAGGACAATTCAAAACAGAGAAACCAACTCAGTATCTGCCCAATATTTCACGAAACACCCTAAATCTTATGTCCAGTGTAAAATCTGAATGAGATGCACTTCCTTGTCAATGAATACTTCAAAACTTAGTTGTTTGCAATTGAAAAAGTAAATGGAGAGAATACCTAACTTTCTGTGTCTTCAATAGTCTAAATTTTAGGTGAGGTTGCTGACCTAATTAGTCAGTCAGTTGAACTAGAAAAATTACTTCGTTTTGTTTAAGAATTAGGTGTACCTTATTGACGACATGTGTTAGATTTAGAAGTATTTGCTCTGCTAGATTCTTTGCCTGCGATTTGAAATGAAATTATTTTTTTAAATTTATCATTTTTCTTAACTGCTTTTGAAATCATGAATCATTTATGATTAATTATGAAACAGATTACCAGCACTGCTCAAAATGGGGCTAACATGCATGTTAAGTGCATGCAGATGAAAATATGTGGTGGGGTGTTCTGCAGTGAACGAAGAAAGATCAGACAGGCAATACCAGAGTTGTGGGATAGATTGGTGCATCTTTGGTCAGATTGCACAGGTTAAAATTCCCTTGTGTAGCCAGAAAAGCCTTGTGAACTCTGGATTTGCATATGAAAATAGAAAACTTACACTGAGAAATTTGGAAGTATTTTTAGACAGTAATTATTTGTTTAATTAACAACATTTTTAGTTGTGCTCAGTGTGTTTTCCTCATCCCTTCTTTTGGCTGTAGACCCCTTGCATACAGCACCCTGGCAGACCTGGTGCATCACGTCAGGCAGCACTTGCCTCTCAATGACCTCTCCCTGGCTGTCCAGCTGTTTGCCAAGAACATTGATGATGAATCCTTGCCAAGCAGTATCCAGACCATGTCTTGCAAGCTTCTGCTAAATTTGGTAGACTGTATCCGGTCTAAAAGTGAACAGGAAAATGGAAATGGTAGAGACATCCTTATGAGAATGCTGGAGGTATTGATTTGCTTAAAGCATTTGATAATTGCTTGGATATCCTGTTTTGTAGTATGTTGTCGATCACATTTTACTTTCTCCTTTCTTCAGAAATGAGAATATGTAGGAACAGCCTGTGTACTGTATTTCACTTCAGTGCTTTAGAGAAGGGCTCTCTAAAATGCTCTGCAGCTGGGATAATATCTCAAGTGTAGTGGAGATGTTTTGAAAACTCAGCTTCATTCAGTTGCTAGTTTCAAAGAAGGAAATCGAATGCTTGTTTTGAGTAGCTTGGATTCTTTTAAATAATTTTATTCTAAATTTTAGTTATAATCATTTTTTCCTTGTGTAAGAGTGTGCAAGAATTATATTTTTTAATGCTTTCTGGTTATGGGTGTGCTTTTTAGTGTGGATTTTTTTTTTATGCCCTGGAAGAGGATCTTTGCACAGATCCTTGGCATGGCACAATGCAACCTGTACAATTGGAAATATCTGTTCTTTGAAGACCTAATAATCCTTTTAAGGATCTGTATATGGAGGCTTTTTTGTATTTTTGAAAATCAAGGACGCACTTGTTGCTTGAAGAAGGCAAACTAGTTTATTGATACACTTGAAAACGTTTGCTGTCATTTGAATGACTTCAAAAAATAGCTGTAAGTTTTATTGGTCTCAGTATGCTGATTTGAAATATTAGTACTATTAAATTTAGGATGATTTTTGAAGAAAAAACTTATTTTCTTTTTCTTTCCCCCCCTCCTCCCTGCTCTTTGATCTGCCTCTCCTTCTTTGCCTTAGGTGTTTGTTCTGAAATTCCACACCATAGCACGCTACCAGCTGTCTGTCATTTTTAAGAAGTGCAAGCCCCAGTCTGAGCTCGGGGCAGCTGAAGCTGCGTTACCTGGAGTGCCCACAGCAGCCAATGCAGCCCCTGTTCCTGTCCCATCTCCTGCCCCAGCCACTCCCGTGGCTCCTGCACCAGTAGCTGTGTTTGAAAAACAAGGGGAGAAGGAAAAAGAAGATAAGCAGACATTCCAGGTCACGGACTGCCGGAGCTTAGTGAAGACTTTGGTCTGTGGGGTCAAGACGATCACGTGGGGCATCACCTCATGCAAAGCTCCTGGTGGTAAAGCTGCATATTTAATTGCATTTATCTCTCATAATTCTACAGGAAAAAGCCTCTCTAGAATGAAAGCAAATAGTATTTTTAATGCTCAACTGTCTTATTCTTCTTTCAGAAGCACAGTTCATTCCTAATAAGCAGTTGCAACCTAAGGAGACTCAAATCTATATAAAACTGGTAAAATATGCAATGCAAGCATTAGATATTTATCAGGTATGTAACCTGCCCACATAGCACTTCTATTTATACAGTTACTGTCTGTTAGATCTTTTAATAAGGATTTATATGTCAGCTAAAACACAGATTACACATATAGTGTATTTTCAGTAAGTCTTTAATTGGGACCACAACTATTGAGAAATGCCCAATATGAAGAACTCATTTCAAAAGTGAATTTCAATGTGCTTACTATTTGCAAGCAACAGATTATTTTCTCAACAGCTGTTTCTGTCTGTTCATGCAGGCAGGTCAGACTGGAAATAACTGTCTTTCATGCAGTGAATTATATCTTTCCTTGAAAGAAATAGCTTAGCTAACAGTTGAAGCATTCACATGTCTGTGTTTATCTTCTGTAGTTGCACAAAGTGCTAATGAAATATAAGTGTGTTTGATTGGGTATCAAGTAATTTACAAATACACTGATATCTCCTACTGTTGTCCTTCTCCATTTCTAACTTCCTGATTTTAAAATCTGTTCTGAAAACACTCAGTTTTAGTATTTTTGTCATGGTTGGCTCTTGTGGCCAACTTCTAGTTGTGTGGGGCTTGCATGTAAAACCCATAAAATCTCAGTTACTTTCAAAAGCTATTTTAAGAATAGTGGGGAATTAGGTACTCAAATTCTGTAACCAGTGTATGTGTTTTCTCAATTGCTGTAGGTACAAATAGCAGGAAATGGACAGACATATGTTCGAGTAGCAAACTGTCAGACAGTCAGGATGAAAGAGGAAAAGGAAGTTCTGGAGCATTTTGCTGGTGTGTTCACAATGATGAACCCTTTAACTTTTAAAGAAATCTTTCAAACTACTGTTCCTTACATGGTGGAGAGGATCTCTAAAAACTATGCTCTTCAGGTATGTTATTGTTTACTTTTTAAATTGATAATGAACAGCATGTAGGAAAGAGCTTATGCCTTGAGGTACATATGGCTGATGTGGAATTATAAATAATAATATTGAAATTAGCATGTGAGATTTGAAGCAGTCTACATAAAGAGTCGTCTATGAAAATAATTTAAAGATGGATTTTCCAAAAACCTTACCTGACTTAGTGATGCAATACAAACATGAACACTTCAGTTTAGAAGATATAGACTTCATTCTTGAGAAGTACTGAACATTATGGACTTGTTTTGTTCAGGTTGTTGTGCTGATGTTCTATTGTTTTACAGAATTAAATATACATTTAAAATTTAACCTAAGACTTCAAAATTAAGCTACATACGTGGTTGTTTTCCACTGAGAATCACTTGGGTAGCAGTGGAGATGGGGAAAGAAATTTGTCTTAGGGGTTTTTTTTTTAATGGCTAGTGCATTTATCCTTTTGTTCTTTTTATTACAGCAGTGGTAAGTTCTTTGTGGTTTCCTTTTATAGATTGTTGCCAATTCTTTCTTGGCAAACCCTACTACCTCTGCTCTCTTTGCAACCATTTTGGTGGAGTATCTTCTGGACCGTCTGCCAGAAATGGGCTCTAATGTGGAACTCTCCAATCTGTATCTCAAGCTGTTCAAGTTAGTCTTTGGCTCAGTTTCACTATTTGCAGCTGAAAATGAACAAATGCTGAAGGTAAAGGTCATTTGTGTTAAAAATGAGTCTGCTTTAAAAACAACACTCTTAAGAGTTTTGCACAGTCTAACATTTGAGTCATTTAATGTTTGAAGCACTATTTGTGACACATCTCCATTTCTTTCCAAATTCCAAGTACATTGTCTTGTTTATAAGAGATGGTTTCTGTCAATATTTTCTTCATATTTGAAACTATGAAGTGATGTACTAATTCTGGGTATAAATGGCTGATAAATGACTGGTTTGTGATTCCCATAAGCCCATGTAACTTCCTGGTCAGGACATGCATAAATTCTTGCGTATTTTCTCCCTTTGTTTCTGTATTAACTTCAGAGTTTTCCTTGGATGGAAATAATTTTTTTGTGTGTTGGTGAATATTACTCACTTATGTCACGTTCAGTGACATATCTCTTGAGTTAGATTTTTCTGTGGGCTTGGAAAGTCTGAGCTTAAGGAATGCTATTTTTTTCTACTGACAACATATTGTGTATTCCAAGGATCTATTTATGTTGATTAGATCATCTTATTATTCAGTGAGTCTAGAAATGCTGAGCTTGTAGCAAGTGTGCACTTTCCTCATAAAAGCAGCAGCTGCCTGTATCTAGAAAAGGCATTAAGAATTTAATGGAACACTGATTGTTCTCTCATAATTTCTCTTCATTTTTCTTCCTTATACTTTGTACCAAACAAAATTTCTGATACAGGTAACTGTGTAGAACAGAGGGAGGATTACCAATTTCCCAGAATGTTTGAAAACTAACAGTAATATGAAGTAATATTCATATAATCTTGCTTTAATTCTTGCAGTTTGTCATCACAATCAAGGTCATTTGGATTTTATAAGATGGAGATGAAGTTTAAAGAGTGTAATTTACTACCTTCACAGTTTCATGCTTCTGTTACTTTTTTTTCTGTTTCCATAGGATGGATGATAGGGGCCTTGGGCACACAATTTAATTGAATGATGAAGGCTGTTTGCAGCATTTGCATAGCAATGTAGAAAGCTTTTTAGATGTTAATAATATCCAGACACGTTACTGTTTGTCTCTGGCCCATGAGAATATTGATATTTATCAACTAACTATTTTTAATGAATCTTGCAAGGTGTTCATGTCCTCTGCTCTAGAAAGACCACCAGTTCCATAGGCTTTTTTACTTGAGAGAATTTGCTTTCAAAATGAAATTTTAGCATTCACAACAATTAAGAGCTAGTGATTAAATTAGATCAGGGTAAATTAATATTGTGTCCTCTCTTGTCATTCTGACACTTCTCATTTCTGCTCCACGTTCCCAGGTACTTGCGAGGAAATATTTTTTCATTGTGTCAGATTTGCAGAATTTCATGCTAAACTCTTGTACAGTACAATAATGACGATGATAAAATTGGTATTTTATTAATCTCCAAGCTTTATTTTCTTTGTAGCCACATTTGCACAAGATTGTGAACAGCTCTATGGAACTTGCACAGACTGCCAAAGAGCCCTATAACTATTTCCTGCTGCTCAGAGCACTGTTCAGATCTATTGGAGGAGGCAGTCATGATCTGTTATACCAAGAATTCTTGCCGCTGTTACCAAACTTACTGCAAGGTAGAACAAAACCTTCTTTCCCCGCCCCAGCTTCTGATTTTTTTATGTGAATAGTAGTAATAAAGTTATGTTACTTAGTTAAAAACCCCTCAAAACTAAAGCCCTACCCCTGATAAGTAGCTTCTTCTAGTGATTGATTTAAATACCTTGAGTGTGCTTATTTTCATTTACTATCAGCTGCTTCAGGCTCCATAGTTTTGGCTGCTTCACAATTTCTGCTGCTTGGTTTTTTTCTTTTCATTGTGGGGCTGTTGGGGTTTTCTTGTTTGTTTCTTTTGCCTGTTTGGGGTTTTTTTGCAATGGGTAATTTTGTTGGCATAAAGCATTTAGGGATGAGTGAGTAGGTGAAGTAACGTTGCCAGGCCATCGCTGGTTTTGTGGGGAGAGCACAGCAGTGAAGCTCTGGCTGTTCTGCAGTTGAGGGCATGTGTGTGCACCTGCAAGGGCATGGTAAATAGAAATTCAAGTAGTGCCAGACTGCAAAAAGAAATGGAAATAACAATCAGTTTGATTAATTGAGCATTTATGCTTGCAAGAACTGTGTTCCAGAAATACTGAGGGTGAGCAAGGAAATGTGGAGAGCTACTTAAACCTAAGGATAAGGTAATCAGAACTATTGCAGGACTGTAGACTGGTTCAGATCTACAGCTGTAGGGACAGGTTTTATTGCAGTTAGCAAATATGTATGTTATCAATAAATTATGTAAAACTCATGTCAGTAGATTTATGGCATATGTGAAATCTTTATGGGGAGAAAAATCACTTGGGGAATGTGCTTAGTTTGTATGGGGCAATTAATGTACTTGAACTCACTGACTGTTTCTTTTCAGGACTCGAAATATTTTAAAAACAGTTGTTCTGTGTGGGATTATTCTTTATTGTTACAAGGCTGAGGTTTGAGTCAAATTATTTTTTCTGTTTTTTATCTGCTGTACTCAAATGCTGCCTTATTGAGTCTGATATTAAACTTTAAAATATGCATAGGTGCTTTTTCTTCTATATGTGTGTACATAAAAAAGCATTCACTGCATGACATCCTTAGTTGTAAGTTAGAATAATGAATGGTAGTAATATTTTGTAAATCCATTATTTACTGAGCTGTAAATTCTACAGTGTTTAAAAACATCAGGATCTTCTGAATTTAGGAAATAGTAATTTTTAACAGTAAGCTGCAGACTGTCTTTTTCCTGTGAGTGTATAACTTGTCTGTAATTTTCAGGACTTAATATGTTACAAAGTGGCCTTCACAAGCAGCACATGAAAGACTTGTTTGTAGAGCTCTGCCTCACTGTGCCCGTTCGCCTGAGCTCGCTGCTGCCTTACCTGCCAATGCTGATGGACCCCTTGGTGTCAGCTCTCAATGGATCCCAGACCCTGGTTAGCCAGGGCTTGAGAACTCTGGAGCTCTGTGTGGATAACCTGCAGCCAGACTTTCTGTATGACCACATTCAGCCAGTCCGAGCTGAGCTCATGCAGGTAAATGTGTTGTTTCTTCTTAGACCACAAGAGGTCATTGATTTGCTGAATATTATTAGAAATTTGTGTGAAGCTTTGGTTACAAAAATCTGAAAAATCTATCGTGAATTATCAGTCTGATATGAGTGTAGAAAGATAGTTGGTGTTGTGCTGTTAAGCTGAAAACTCTGAAAATTTAGAAGTGAATGAATTGTCCCTCCTATATACTTTGTTAAGTGGTTATATTCTATTTACTTTATTTGCTTTTATATTTCAAAACTAGCTCTGAGCTTAATTCAGTTCAGCCTGTTAACTGGCCTGCTTTTTTAATGAACACTATTGTTTAATATTCATCATAAACATGAACCTACATTCCAGGATAGCAAAGATTTTGTAGCTGAAGACAGTAGTCTAATCTAAAACTGCATTTAGGACAACCTTATTACAGAGCACTTGGGCTGTTGTGAGCTGAGGCTGCTTATATTCAACCTTGATAAGGAACTTATGCAGGGTCAATTACTCAAATACAAGAACAAAGCATTTTCCTTGAGTTTTTTTTTTTACATTACAACTTGAAAAATGTTGAAGTCAGACTTTTTTTTTTTACATTACAACATGAGCAATGTTGCAGTAAGCCTGGTGTGTCCATGTGCCTTTTCACCCCCAGGCTTTGTGGCGAACCCTGCGCAATCCTGCTGACAGCATCTCCCACGTGGCTTATCGTGTGCTGGGGAAATTTGGTGGAAGTAACAGGAAGATGTTGAAGGAATCACAGAAACTACAATATGTGGTCACAGAAATCCAAGGACCCAGTATAACAATTGAGTTTTCAGACTGTAAAGCATCCATTCAGCTCCCAATGGAAAAGGTAGGTGCTTAGGTTACTTTCAGTGCTGAGAAACGAGCTTTAAAAATGGAAGTCTGGAAGTTCTTTCTTGATTTATTCTATAAGCTGTGTAAGATTTCACTCCCAAAATAGCAGATTTAGGCATGCTGTACTGCTCTTATGAAGTGATAGGATAGGGAGCAAAACTGGCCCAAATAAATGTTTTCACTGAATGGGTAAGGTTGGGACTTCTGGTGTATTGCTTAGGTTAGGAGCAGGAATCTCATCTAACAGCTCCTATTTGCTTTATGAAATGTACCAAAAATTTGCTGTAGAAATTCTTCAGTGGTGATTCTTCTCATGACTCCAGTTTTGTTTGTTGTCTCTAGAAGCACTTTGCACTCCACTGGCTTTCATCTGGCAGTCACGGTGTATCACAAGTGCTTAGTTCTCACTAATTACAGCAATCTAGTCTCTGAGAGTGAAGCTGGATTCTGAGATAATTTGGTCTGTAGAGTTTTAATACTTACCTTTTCAATTAGACTTTCATAAGTAGATATGATCTGAATGTAGTAAGCAATTTTCTTCACAGGCAGCTGGCTCTCTGGCTCCATCCAGCCAACAGGCTTAAAAATAGCTTGGCAAAGTGATTCTTAAAATGCAGATTTACTGATTTCTCCACAGTACTGAAGCTGATGAATTGAATATGTATAAATACTGTAGTTGCTGACATTTACCTGTCCTGCTAGGTTTAATTCAAACTAAGTTTTCCAAAGGATTTTAGCATCTAATATTGATATGGAGCAATCTTCAGCTGCTTGGTGTTGACCCAGAAAGTGTTATCTGCTGAACACTTTGTATCTGTGAAAAGGAAATGTCAAAGTACAAAGAAAAAAAAAGTGGAATAAATTGAAAACAAGAAATCTGTGTTTTCTTTCAGTGCCCTGGTAGACTTTTGTGGTCTGTTCCAAACTAATTTTTCTTTTCATTGAGATGCTGTGATAAAAACTTGGGATGACAATTAGTTAAGTAAGTGGAAATACCAAGGAAGCAAAATGCCCAGGGAAATCCCCACTTTGTAGTGGGGGCTTTTTCTGCATAAACTTACTAAGTATGGATGATTAGATTTTACTTTACTAATTCTTTTTTTCATGCATTCCAGGACAGTTTTTATGAATTTACATTTTTTTTTTTACTTACGTGTCTTTTTTTACTTAATGCCCATCTCATTTATCTTCCTTTCTTTTGTGGGAGGAGGATAGAAATTAGACAGTTGTGCTCTTACGTATTTTTATCTCTTTATATATATACACACAAAATAGACATTTCCCAAAGAGATGTACTTCCCTTTTTAATCATCTTCATATCTTAAAAGATTGATTTGAATTATTCTCGAATGTATTAAATCTTCTTGCAGAGGAGAGTGCTATTTCCATTAAATAACTGGTGTTTAGAAGTTGCTTACAGGGACATTTCATCATGCATGGAAAGGTACCATTTATATATGGGCATAAATGCAGTGTATACATACAGTGTAAAGGGATAAGGCACAGCAATTATTGCTGAAGGGAAGGCAAGGAAAATTTCTTTTTGGGGAAGGAGAGAGACACACTGAAGGTTTACTTCACTCATAACTTGAAATGCTGTGTGACCATGGAGGTAAATGTACAAAAGCACAGAAAATACCATGGTGTTTTCAAGCCACGCTCCCAGGCTCTCTCTGCATTTCTTCACTTGGACACTCCAAACTATGCATACTTTAAAATTGACTTTTAGTATATATTAATGATACCATTCCCTTGATTAATGACCATATGGTAAATGCCAAGAGCAAGGAGTATCTGGGCTCTCTCTTGTTCCATTCTAGGCCATCGAGACGGCCCTGGACTGTCTGAAGAGCGCCAACACGGAGCCCTATTACCGCAGGCAGGCCTGGGAGGTCATCAAGTGCTTCCTGGTGGCCATGATGAGCCTGGAAGATAACAAACATGCATTGTACCAGCTTCTTGCACACCCCAAGTATGACAATTCTTTAAACCTAAATGTGTATGTAAAATTTATGGTGTCTTTGGAGCAACCTAGTTTAGAGACGATGATTAGTCTGTGCAGTTCGTGGGGGTTTTTTGCCTGCTGGTGAAAAGGAATTTTGTTAGCATGTTTTTTAATGCCAGTGATGTGTTAATGTTTCATAGTTTAATTTTCTTCCCCTAATTACAGTTCAGTGTATAATCTATTACATATGATCAATATGATTAATTTTAGTTTCATACATTTAAATAATTGGAATATTCTGGTGCTTAATTGTATTTTAAAGATTAATTTAGATTGTGACATTTTGTATGTACATCTAAGCTTTTACTAAAGTGAAAGACAAAATTCAATTTCATTTAGTGAGTAAACTATAGCATAGTCACACATAACCTCTGTTTATCTTGGTGTGGGAGCCTTTTATTGAAGCTTTTCTTACATGTTTTGCAATTTCAGTCATTGCTATTTCACAAGTTTATTGCTTTTAGACAACTTTAACATCTTTGCCCAAAAAGTGTGGGCTGGCTTTGATTCTTACAATGTAGTAAGTGTAGCTACAGAGCATAGTAGCTTTCACAGTCTGGGGTTGTTAAACTTGACATAAATATAGCTTTGCAATGAATAAGTTTTGTTGGGCAGTGATTTGATAAATAATGCTTTGATCGTTCAAGATTAAAATCAAATGTCATTTTAAAAAGGGAAAAATGTCAAAATACTGAAAATGACATTCTGTAATTGAGTTGCAGTGTGATGCCTTTATACCTATTATTGCATATATGTGGCTTCTTCTGAACCACTGGCTTTAAATGCTCCTGATGAAATTGAGCTATCCATCATGCTGGGGACCAGTGGCTGACAAAATTAATATGGGCTGAGCGAACTAGTCTAGCTCTATCAAAATGAGGGGAAAACAGGAGGTGGGGAAGGAGTTAGATACCGAGAGCCAACTTCCAATGAAGTACCTGGCAGTGGCCGCGATGGGGCTGGAGGTGCTGCAGGTTTGGGTTTGTGTTGAGCAGGGTGTTGTGTTCCAGCTTCACAGAGAAGTCCATCCCCAGTGTGATCATCTCGCACCGCTACAAGGCCCAGGACACGCCGGCGCGGAAGACGTTCGAGCAGGCCCTGACTGGGGCCTTCATGTCGGCCGTCATCAAGGACCTGCGGCCCAGCGCGCTGCCCTTCGTGGCCAGCCTCATCCGCCACTACACCATGGTGGCCGTGGCTCAGCAGTGCGGTGAGTCAGGGGACACGGCTCCTGGGGCTTCTGTGAGGGCTGTGCTGTGGAGGCCCAGGGGCAGCTATGGCTCAACCCCGGAGGAGCTGATGCAAACAGGTAGAAGCACCCCTCTAGGTTATGAGAAAAGCCTCCCTCCCTTGGGCCTTTGCCAGCCACGTGATAATATCTTTTAAGTTCTGTTGCGTTATTGGTCATTTAGTTGATGTCACCCCTGTTCAGCCCTGTTCAACCCTGGAGGGATGGATGTAAAGAGGCAGAAATACCCCTCTAGGTAATGAGAAAAGCCTCCCTCCCATGGGCCTTTGCAGCCACATGATAATATCTTTTAAATTCTGTTACATTATTGGTTAGTTAGTTGATGTCACCCCTGTTCAGCCCCCATTCACCTTGTATGTACCCTTTCCAGAATACTCTTCCCCTTCCTTAACCCCCATTGGCTTAATTTTGCCATGGTACTCCACCCCTGTTACCCTGTTGGTTCACCCCAATTCCTGTTTAACCTCTTGCACCCCTTCCCTTTATCCCTGTTGGCCTTTGACCCTCAGATCTGCCCCTTTTGTCTTGTATATAACCCTGTGTCCTTGGCCTGATCCTGGTTCTTCTTCCTGATCCCATTCGAGGCTGTTCTTGTCCTTGATCCTGTTCGAGGCTGTCCTTGTCCCTGATCCTCTTTGAGGCAGTTCTCATCCCTGATCCCATTCAAAGCTGTTCCTGTCCCTGACATCCCTGGACCCCTTTGCTATTCCTGTTTGTGTCCCTGAGTAAACAGTCTTTGGATATCCAAAGGAGAACCTGTCCCTTTGTTGTATCCTCAGTGCCATTACAGTCCTGTGCTCTAGGCCTGTGTTAGCACACACGTGCTGTAACAATGCAGAGAGCTGTGTGCTTTTACTCACTGCAGTTTGTTTTAAACTCACAGTTGGTTTTAAAAAGTCACAATGCTGCAGTTGCTCCTGGGTAACTATGCTGGATTTTTGTTTGATGGCTGAATGATGTTTTAATTCTTTGGAACAGTGGAAATTATTAAATGAATTTTTAAAAAGCAGTCAATCACCTAATAATGCTCTGTAAATGCTACAGCCAATGAAATCACTGCAGCATGGAACAGCTTATGTAGTTCCAGAGCATTTGTGTAACTTAATACTCACAGTACTATTTGCAGATGGTCTTTAATTGGGTTGTTTCCAGTTGTGGTTTTGAAGGACCTTTAGAGGAACCAAGTAAATGTTGGAGCACTGCAGTGTCTTAGATCCATGAAGAAAACTTTTTGTTTGGGCTGTATGACAAATAGTTTGGTAAAAGGCATACTATAAGCATATCACTTTTCATTGTCACATTAATGTAACTGGGTTTTTTATGACTCTTCATTTTAATTAAATCTTCTTGCAGTGCATGGTCTAGTGCAGAGAAGAAAATATTCAAGTAGATGTAATCTTTTTTCTTCTAGGAGTGAAGTATGCCTTACAATCCATTTATATGCAAATAGGCACAGGGCTTACTGGTTTTGCCATCAGCTAGTCCTAGGAGTAGTAAAATCTAATTAAAAGACTATTCATTTTGAAATATCCATTGTTTTATCTTTATTTCCCCTCCCCCTCCATTCCCTGTTCCAAATTCCAGGTCCTTTCTTGCTGCAGTGCTATCAGGTTGGGAGCCAGCCTAGCACAGCCATGTTTCACAGTGAAGAAAATGGGTCAAAAGGCATGGATCCCTTGGTGCTTATTGATGCCATAGCAATCTGCATGGCCTATGAGGAGAAGGAGCTCTGCAAAATAGGAGAGGTGGCCCTAGCAGTGATATTTGATGTTGCAAGCATCATCTTGGGTTCAAAGGAAAGGGTAAGATTTTTAAAAATGTGTTGAAATGATTGAGTTTCAGCCAATGTAATTTTGCTTCTAAAATTTTGGAGGCTACCAGTAAGCTGAGAAAAGGAAAGTGATCCATTTCTTTGTTTCCAGGCTTGTCAGCTTCCCTTGTTTTCATACATTGTGGAACGTTTATGTGCTTGCTGTTATGAACAAGCTTGGTATGCTAAACTAGGAGGGGTTGTGTCCATTAAATTTCTTATGGAACGACTGCCACTGATTTGGGTCCTCCAGAACCAGCAGACTTTCCTGAAGGCACTTCTCTTTGTTATGATGGACCTAACTGGAGAGGTATGTAATGAATGAATTTTATCAAATAGTGTGGGGAAAATTTCTGGCTTTAAATTCACACAGATTGAGCTCTTAGTAAGCTTGATTTTGCTGAACTTCAGAATGCATTTTACCTGCAAGAGTTAGTAGTGAATTCTAGTCATTTTAACTCAAACCAAGATCTGAAGTTAGGAATGAAGTCAGATTTTTCCACACAACTTTGCTGAAGTTTTTGAAATTGCACTTCCTGCTTTCAGAGTAGAAATGTACAGGCCACATGTAGATCACAAAAGAACACAGATTCACTGTCATTTACCACAGAATCACTAAGCTTAGTTGGAAATCAAAATCACAGGGTTCATCGAAATCAAATTCCAAGTTGATGAGTAATGTGTAGATTTGTGATCTTTGTTCTGTACTTAGCTGATAAAAATGATCTCTGATGCCTCAGGTTTCCAATGGAGCAGTCGCTATGGCAAAGACCACATTAGAACAGCTCCTCATTAGATGTGCAACTCCTTTAAAAGATGAAGAAAAAACAGAAGAAATCCTTGCAGCACAGGAAAAGTCTTTCCATCATGTCACACATGACCTGGTTCGAGAGGTGACCTCTCCAAACTCCACTGTGAGAAAACAAGCCATGCATTCCTTGCAGGTGCTTGCACAGGTCACTGGCAAAAGTGTCACAGTCATCATGGAGCCACATAAAGAGGTGAGAAGAAATATTTACTGAACCAGAGCTTGAAGTCGGTTTCCAGTTTGGATTTGCAGAAATGCTTTTCTTAGTATGATTTTCCACGCTAGTGAATTAAGTTGGTAGTGCTTTGATGGCACATGTTTGTCATCTGCTAAGTTTCGTTGTTCAAACATGCACAATGGCTGGAGCACTACAGAGATTCATACAGGCTCTGCCTGATTCTTAGCCAGTATTTATAGAGTCTTCAGGTTGATTTACTTCCTTAAATTGTGGGCTGCTCATCCTGCCACCAATCAGACACAGGCTAGGCCTACATTTTGACACTCAGTTTGGTTATTCTCTAAATATGTGGCATTATTGCTATGCCTTTCTCTATCCAGAAAGAGACTATAAAGTTCAAAGCTGGTTGAAATAACTTTTGGCTAGATACTCCTTAAAGCTGGTATTGTTTAGTCTTTTGGAAGATAATTGAATGCACGTAAGTCTTAAGGGCTGTGGTGATGTTCCAGATTATACTGAGAAGCTCCCTAATTGATATCTTACTTTGCTAAAGATGTTAAATGAGGAAAGTGAGAAGTTGGTTTAATGGAAAAAAGTTGCACATACCTTTTTGGTTTTCTGATGTTTTAGGAGCTCAAAACATTGTTTCTTGACTTCAGTCAAGAATTTCAGTCTATGAATTTCTTTGTTGTTCATGATGTTGTGTGAAGTTATTAAAGATCATAGATCTGTTCACAGAGAAGATCTATTAATTACAACTGCTACACTGTTTTGCAAACTGACTGTGAATCAAAGTAATTCAGAGAATCACTTTTCCTCTTGCTTAATTATTTCTCAAGACACATCTGGAGCCACAATAGAAAACGGATAAAAACCTACAGCCATGACTAATGGTGTCTTCTCAGTGGCTAGGTCTGTGGGGTCATTTCAATAGCTGCTAATTCAGTAATCTGAATTGCATCATGTAGGTTCTCCAGGACATGGTTCCTCCTAAAAAACACTTGCTTCGACACCAACCTGCAAACGCCCAGATTGGCCTGATGGAGGGAAATACATTTTGCACAACCCTGCAGCCCCGATTGTTTACAATGGATCTGAATGTTGTGGAGCACAAGGTTTTCTACACAGAGGTACTTTCTTTTTATGTTCTCATCTTTGAATGTAGATGCTTCTGTATGATAGCATTAGTACTTTCATTGTTAAAAATACATATCTTTCTTTGTGCATTTTAAACTTTCACTGAAATGTAAGAATTTCCCTTTTGAAACATCAGGTGAAGTCTGCTTTGCCTGCAGCAGGCAATGCAGAAGATCCTCTGGTTTTGAGTTAAGAAAAAAACCAAAGTGCTGTAGATGAAAAGCTGTCTGTAAAGGTGGGAGTGAGATAGTGGTGTTTCAAATGTGAGTAACAATATTAAAATGATTGTTTATTTTGTTCCCAGTTACTGAATTTGTGTGAAGCTGAAGATGCTGCCCTAATGAAACTACCTTGCTACAAAAGTCTTCCATCACTTGTACCCCTTCGAATTGCAGCCTTAAGTAAGTAAAACCTCCTATACAAGACTTTGTGCAGTTAAATGTCCTTGTGAGCAATGGGCAGTCTGCTTCCTGAGATCAGCAGAAAACCTGAGCACTGGAAGACTGATGACTGCTCTCCTGAGGTTACAGTTTAATGGAGAGAATAATGGGAAAGTATCGCTGCCTTCTTAATGACTAGAATTCAGTTTTCTGAAAGGAGCCTAAAATATTTTAAGATTAATTATGTTACAAAGCATAGGAAAACTACAGAACGTTAATAGAATTCTCATTCTTTTACTATTTCATGATGCCTGTTGATTTTGGCAATGCATAGAGTGTTTTAACTGTCTGCAATTTGAAATGACATAAAAAGAGACTATAAGAGAAGTGGTGTAGAATTAGGGTTTATTTTCTCCTCTCCTTTGAAATTGAGTTAACAAAGAGAACAAATTTACTTTGATATTTGCAGATGCTCTCGCTGCCTGCAATTACTTGCCTCAGTCAAGAGAGAAAATCATTGCTGCACTTTTCAAGGCACTGAATTCAACAAATAACGAGCTGCAGGAGGCGGGAGAAGCGTGCATGAGAAAGGTGACTGTATTAAAACAACATTCCTTTTGAGGCCATTGTTCTCTCTGCTTTACTTCCTCGGTACAAGACTTCTTGGGAAAGTTCTCTACAGGAAATAGTGTTGCTCTGTTCAGTTTTTGTTAGTGATGCTGATAAAAGTTTGTGTCAGATGTGTTTGTTTGGGATTTGAACTTGGCCGTTAAGAATTATCCAGGTTGCAATTAAGAATTATAAGCTCTTGGATAAGGACCGTGGTAAATCTTTCAGTCTTTCTGTCCAGTCTTTCCCTCTTTCTGTTGGTCTGCTGTTTGTAAATGAGTCTTGTTTTCTAAATAGCATCATTCCTTCTCAGCTGTTTTGCAAATGTGCAGGCTTGGCTTTATTGTAAAAGCCCTTCCCATGTTTTGTCTGTGTTCCTAAAAGAAGTGGTGGAGATCCCAAAGTTGGTTTTGGAAAAGTAAAGTTAGACTCTGAATCACAGTGTGATGGTTACCTTAAGGAGGAGGACCCTGGCTGTCCTGTTTGAGGTCAGAGTTAGTATCCTTGCCTGACACCGCCCTGTCTGTCCTGTGGATGCTACATTATCATGTATAAAGGCTGGAAGGACAGGGAAAGGATATTATTTCATCATGATTTGTTGTTCAATATCTGTGCCTAATTCTGATTCAGCGAGATTTTAATTCCATTCTTCTAAGTGAAAAATAAAGGTAATGAAATTACTTACGGCCTCTTTGTAATGCTGAGCAGATGGGCTGACATGGCACAGAGAATATAACTGCAGTAATGCTGGTGGTTTGCTATTTGTTTGTGCCATTGGCTGGCCAGAGGTTGTGTGTCTTTCCATGTCACTGTGGTCATGAGAGGGAATGTACTTACTATTTATGGCTTGTTAACAATACAGTTGGATTGAGAGGTAGCAAATAAGGGTTGTTCTGACCTATACATCAGATTTGTCTGATTTTTTTTTCCTGTGATAAACATATGCCCACAGGATATTTGGTTATGACAGGAAATATTCTCCCTGACTGCTTGCAGCCAGGCTCTTTTGACCTTTTCTGTTGCTCAGGATGCATGCAGATTATATCACAGAAATTTGCTCTATTGCCTTCAGCCAAATCCACAGGCAGTTCTTAATCTGGGGTCTAAGTAGTTTGTTCATAGCTCTGTATTTAATTTCTAGCTGTAGCAGTTTTTCAGTCTGTCTGTAATTATGATCTTCTACTTGATTGTTTTATGGAATGTCCTACTGTGTGTCAGAAATACCTCAGTGCTTCCCAAATCCATCTTGTCACTGTGTGTATTTCCAGCACTAGATGTTGTTTGAGCTATTGCATTCTGAAGGAATGAGATAGAAGAAGAAAAAATCAAGTCAGCTGAATCTATTTTAAGAAAAATGCTTGCACAAAAGTCACATTCCTCTCCACCTGTATCTTAATTGTGCACTCTCT
Source organism: Trochalopteron elliotii (assembly GCA_024734555.1). Taxonomy (NCBI): domain Eukaryota; kingdom Metazoa; phylum Chordata; class Aves; order Passeriformes; family Leiothrichidae; genus Trochalopteron; species Trochalopteron elliotii. Next base: position 1,045,483 of record JANPWX010000033.1, read on the forward strand.
TGCAGTTCTTGGAGGGAGCTACCATAGAAGTTGATCAAATTCATACCCACATGAGGCCATTGCTGATGATGCTGGGAGACTATCGGAGTCTGACCCTCAATGTTGTGAATCGTCTGACATCAGTCACTAGACTTTTCCCCAACTCTTTCAATGATAAATTCTGTGATCAGATGATGGTAAGCCCATCCAAGTTCTTATTTTAGCTCTTCCAGAGGAAATTTTCTTCTAGCTGCTGTTTTTATTGGTAAAAAATCAGAGAAGTTCAGTAGTGACTCAATGCATATGTTGGAAGTAAAAGGTTTTTGTTTCACAATTAATAAAAAACACCCCAATTTCTTTAAACATTTTGAGTACTTTCTAAAAGGCTTCTAAACCAAAAAGTTAAGAGATTTTAATTTTAGTGAAGACATAATTAGTTATGCTAAGGTTTGCTTGGACAAATTTATCTCTAAGCGAGGTACCACCAGCACCTTTAACAATTTTACTTCCCAATGCACTAAATCTGTTTTGGTGCTTTCTTGAGTTATAAAATTTTGGGAGGTATTGCTCTGTTTATTTGCAGTGTTTAAACTGAATATGTGAATTCTTTATAGCCTCAGCATGAATATTTAAATATTTAAATGCGACATATCAAGCAAGTCATCAAGGAACTGTAAGACTATCAGCCTTAAGTTTTATATATATATATATGTAGTTATAACCCCTGCTTTCTTGAATATGGAGAGGACTTCTAGCAACAGTGACCTTTCCAACTTCAGGGAATAACTGATAATTCTTTCCTTTGTTTTCTTCAAAGAATTATTGCTGTCTCTACATTGTCTTCTTGTAGCCTATGCTAAAATGGAACAGTCTAATTACAAGAATAATACTAATTATCCTTTCTTTTCAGCAACACCTGCGTAAATGGATGGAAGTCGTAGTTATTACACACAAAGGTGGACAAAGGAGTGATGGAAATGTAAGTTAATGAATGCTTTTAAGTGAAAAGAGAAGAAATAAATAGTATTAATGTTTTGGAATGAAAGAAGTAATTCAGTTGTAAATGCTGCAATAACTGATGACACACTGATGCTTTGTTATAAGCCAACAGACTTGTTGAATTGAATATAGAATATTGAATATCTGTTAGAAGTCTCAGTAAGAGGAGCTTCTTATCTGCTGACAGTGGTTACTTTAAAGACTGTTCTAGGTTAGTGTGGGAGCAGCTCAAGCATTTGTATTTCTCTTCCCCCTCAGGATTTTCTGCTTAGAAATCTGTTCTTCACTGGAATGGCTGATGAGCTCAGCAGCATAATCCCCCTTTTTTCATTAATATGTTTGACGTTCATAACATAGCCTGTTGAAAATTATACATAATGATAACATAATCCCAGCTAATTTAAAATTTAATTTATTAAAACCAAGTTCAATATTTACTAGTTGGGATCACATTAAAATCACTCTCCCAGTGAAACTAATGGCCTCAGTGTTGAAGCATGGGAAGCTGATCAGTGCTCTTAAAAATGGAAAACTGTGCAGTGTAATGTCAGTGTGTGCTCTTAGCAATACTGATGGGAATTCCTGCTTCAGTGCAGTTTCCTGTACGTTAGCACAAGTCCCATAATTCTATTAATGTTTTACTAAATGCTTTTATTAAGTGTTCAGATTTATGATTGCACCTAAGAACAAATGGGGGGAATTCTATTAATATCTTTGTTTTTCAAATTAGAGTGTAATTAAATTGCTTTTTATTTCTCTCAAAACATGGAAATGGCTTAATGGCTTTTCATTTCTCTTTCCTGTCATTGCAAAGAGAGCTTTTAATCTGAATTTGGTCATTGCTTTATATTAGACCTAGATGTTCTCTAATGAAGTAGAATAAGATTGGTTTCTTATGTTTTAACTAAAATACTGTACATTCTTCAGTTAACCTCATTCATGTCAGAGTAGTTCTAAGGCCTTCATATACTTTGGGGATTCACTTTTCCTCAAATGTGATGATTACACATATCTTGCAGATCTTTTTTTAGCAATAGTGTTTTAAACCACAATGTGGCACCTCCAGACAAGTTTTTTTTTTATTACTAAGTCATGTTTAGTTGGAAATTCCCCTGCTTTTAATGTTTTTTGTTGATGTTTTCTGTGCAATTATGTGTTTAGAGATATATGTTGAGTGGGGGGTGCACACCAGACCCTTGAGAAAGCATCTACTGTCACATCTTGAGGGAGAAGTCTGGAAACATTTCAAGTTGAAATGTGTTAATGCAAACTGATTGAATATTACTTTTCCACTTCCTAGTTGTTGCTCCAAAGTTTCCTTAAAAATAAAAACTCTAGGGAACTGCAGGAACAGGAATTGGTCTTTGTACAATTGCTGTGGCAGGCTGTGTTCATGTGTCTGTATGTACACTGTGCTGTTCAAAAACTGTCTTCTGAATGTAGAAGAACAGGGATGGTGAAAGTGGTGGTCAGTTATTGTAGCTGGCATTTCACCTTCTCCTTTCTTCACAATCCTAGTGAGATTCCAGCATCTGAGACACTCATTAAACACAGAGTTGGGGGTAGGTTGGATCGTTCAGAGTGTGTGGTTAGGTAGAGGAGGTGGTGAACACTCAGTGGAGAACAGAATTGCCCAGGACAGCCTGGTGTTCCCTGCCTGGACTGGTGCTGTTCCAGGCATTTCATCCTTTCCCAGCAGCACAGGGTGAAGGTGCCATTTGGGGATGGTGTCAGACACTTCTCCAGCATAGTGCAGATAGGTCAGCAAGGCCTCTTGAAGAATAGTTACAAGGTCTGTGGAGTGAATTTTCATAGGTAAATGGTAACTACAGACAAACTGAAAGCTTAGTTAGAAATGCTGCATAGTGATGACAATTGTAAAGATCCACACTGATGCCAGAATAACTCAGCCTTGTTCACCTAAATAATTTATGACAGTCCTGCTGTGATCCTGAGCTGTGATCTGGCTGTTTAGAGAAATGAACAAATTAAAACATAATGTATTAAGTAGTGATTAAAATCTAATGTGTTAGTCCAGGGAATAAAATACTTGATTTAAATCTTTCTTCCTCTCTTCCCTGCCTCTCCAAGGAAAGGCATGGGATATCAGGTCATGTCTGGTAATTGAAAGAATAAGTTTTGAGTAGATGGTTGCCTCCAGCTGTCCCTGGTGTGAGAGGGTGGAAATTTCCATGGTGGAGATTCTGCATTACATCCTAGGAGGACTTTATAGCTCTAGAGGACTTCATAGCTTGGTAGCTCAAGTACTGAAGGTGGTTTCTGTTTCATAATAGATGCTGGCCAAATTTGTCTTCAAAGATCCTAAAATATTGTTTCCCCTGACTTAATAATCTCTATTATCTTCTTGTTCAGTATAAATATTTGAGAAGCTATGTCTGATCAATGTAAGAGTAGAAAAAAAGGATGCTTTTCATCCTAGTTCTTTCAAGGACAGTTTGGAGCATGTGAGATGCTTATTGTCTCCATTTCTTCCGTTTGAGATGAGAAGGTAACTGAGCTGAAGTTAGACTGCAGCCTGAAGAATAGCATGTGCTGATTTATACATTTATTTGATTTTTTTGGGGCTTTTTCCTTTCATGCTGTGACTTCTGTTTTGGTTCAGTCTGCCAAGGAAGGGGTAGAGGTGAGAAACTCAATGGAGGCACCAGGAACTCTTTTTGTTGTCATGGTTTCTTTTGTTGTTGTTTTGTTTGGTTTTATTTTTCCTTTTAATTTGTGGTTTGTTAGTTTTATCGTTGTGTTTTGGGCACAGTGCATTGTGCCTTTGAGTGCAGTGCTGTGAATTGTCTTCTGTTTGTTTGTGGCAGAGCTGTTTTGATCACATTGCTGTTAAGGATGTTGAGCATGTTTGTACCAGGAAGAGCAGGATCTTTAGTTTCTGTGAAGGCACAAGTGGTTTCAAAAGGTTTTTATGTATTCTCAGCCCTGCACTTCAGGCCATGAGAGGAGTCTTGTGGGGTCTGTCTGGGCAGATCAGGTTAAAGGAGTGGAGCCTAATGCTTTGTGTTTAAATTCAGTTGAGAAAATGCAATGCACTTGATAAAATAACTTTGGATACTGTACACTGGAATTTGGTTTTGGAGAGATGGTGAGGGTGGATTTGTTGTTTTGTTTTTTCCTTTCCCTTTCCTGTCCTGTAGGAAATCTACACTGTAGCTAACTGACATACAGTCTCTATTTAAATCACACTATGAAAAAAAATTCAAAATTATTTTGGACTCCTGGAGAATTTAATATCTAGTGAGGGAACAGAGCTGACTTTATAGTAACCACCTGTTTGGGAGATGGGCTGAGCAGTGCTGTGAGAAAGCTGAATATCTCTTTCTTCATGTGTAATCTGGGGGTGTATAGGAGAAATGGTTTAGGGGGGAAGGTCTGGCTGTTTGATGCATGACCCACTTGATGTAGAGCAGTGAGCACTCTGTAATCCCCCATCAGCAGTATCATTACAGTGTTTAGCTCTTACCTGTAAAACACCACTCTACTGGCAAGGAAAATAAAATTCCAACCATGATATTACCAGAGGGGGAAGGGCAGACTCTCACAAGTACAATTTTTTTATGCATTATGGTAAGTAGATGCTGTATATATGTTAACCCTTTGCATTTGGCTGCTGGCTATGCTAATACAGGGGGGAAAAAAGAAAAGTTAGGTGTGTGATATTGATTTTATACATTTTTATACAGCCAGTAACATTTATTTAATTGTGTTTCTTTTTACCTGTAGGAAATGAAGATTTGTTCAGCAATTATAAATTTATTCCATCTGATCCCAGCTGCCCCACAAACTCTGGTTAAACCTCTCCTGGAAGTTGTTATGAAAACAGAACGAGCAATGTTAATCGAGGTAAAAGTTAACATTGCTGAAATTTTTGCTTTATAGTCTTCTTAAACATTAGTATATGATAGCTATAATATTTTAAATATGGTGTGAGAACATTTGATGTAATAAATATGCTCCTCAAGCCTTTAGGAGGTATTAACATTTATCTTACACCCTTAGAAGTGAAGTTTAGAAAGTGTCAATAAATTCTCATCATGCATGTTTTGAACATTTTGTATCTGCATAAATGCCAAGTCAAATGTATTTTTCTGAGTGGTAGTAAATTAGTCAAAAATACTCTATACTCTGCATTTTTAATTTAAGGTTTATGAATTTTTCAGGCTGGCAGTCCATTCAGGGAACCACTGATAAAGTTTTTGACACGTCATCCATCCCAGACTGTGGAGCTGTTCATGATGGAAGCCACTTTAAATGATCCACAGTGGAGCAGAATGTTTATGGTAAGCTGTGTGGGGAGAGGAGCAGGAAAAAACCCTCAACTTGACAAATCTGATGAACAAAAAGGTTTCATCTTTTGCATCTTTTTTTTTCCTATATGACATTGTAGTCCTTTATCATGGTCTTAATCTTGACTGCAGGGTTCCTGTTCCTGGTTTTGTATTTGTTTGTCCTGAAGGGTTGATTTTATACCTTTCCAGATCATGTAAGCCTATTACTGAAGTGTAGATGTTATTTTTATATACATGAAATACAACCTCTGCAACTTTAGTGTGGGCTATAAAAGCTGCAGGATGATACAGTCACCCGGTATTTTGGCTTTTAAAGGTTATTAAAATTATTTCTTCCCCTTTTGCAGAGTTTCTTGAAACATAAAGATGCCAAACCTCTGCGGGACGTGCTGGCAGCTAATCCCAACCGATTTATCACCCTGCTGCTGCCCGTGGGCGCCCAGGCAGCCATGAGGCCTGGCTCCCCCAGCACCACCACCATGCGTCTCGACCTGCAGTTCCAGGCTATCAAGGTTTTCATTTATCCTTGTTTGTCTCTGCACTGGAGAGCTGAAACCCCTTCAGCTACAAGCCTCTTACATCCAGGCTTTCAGTTTGTGTGTGTGTGTTACAGCTCATAGAAAACCACTTGTAAAAACGTGCAGTGTTTGTAGTCAGAGCCGCTCTGAGAAGGGAAAAGAGACTCAAATTAACTGTGCTTTTTTTTGTCCAGTAGGATACAAGAGAAAAGCATGACAGCAGAAAAAGAAATTTATTTTTCTTAATCTAAACTATTTTGTGTTTCACTCTTTTGTTTTGCTGTTGAATATTTTAGAACCCTTAATTGGCCTTAAGCAAGTGCTTGTATATCATTGTTTCTCCTGACAGATCTCTTGTGTGTTGACTGTGCATTTGTCTTGTTTTGCTTTGGACAGATCATAAGTATTATTGTTAAGAATGATGAATGTTGGTTAGCAAATCAGCACTCCTTGGTGAATCAGCTGAAACGTGTATGGGTGAGTGAAGCTTTTCAGGAGAGACATAGGAAGGAGAATATGGCTGCAACAAACTGGAAAGAGCCCAAGCTGTTGGCCTATTGCTTACTGAATTACTGCAAGTACGTAAAAATCCTTATTTCCTAGACCCTGCATGTATTTTTTTTAATTTTAGTTTTGAAAATACTGTAAAGGTATATGGGGCTACTAAAAATGGTTTGTAGTTATTGAAGAGAAAGTGTAATATATTTCATACTACTGCCATTAGCTCTAAAACCATGCCTGTGGTACTGGCTGCTCTTCTCTGCTCCTTTCAAAGATCAGTTTCGTCAGCATAGCAGTTTGTGTATTTTTTTCACAGAGGCTTTGTATTTTATGTGTTTTCACAGAAGGAATTATGGTGATATAGAGTTACTCTTCCAGTTGCTTCGAGCTTTTACGGGTCGATTTCTCTGCAATATGACTTTCTTAAAGGAATATATGGAAGAAGAGATCCCCAAAAACTACAGTATTCCCCAAAAACGGGCTTTGTTCTTCCGATTTGTGGACTTGAATGACCCAAACTTTGGAGATGAGCTCAAAGCCAAGGTAACTAAAGCAATTAAATCAAAGAAGCCTGGTATTTAGGTTTAATTTTCTTCTTGGGAGCTAGGGCAACAAAACTCCCTTACTTAAATGTCAACGAGTTTGATAATTGGCAGAGTCATTTAGGTGAAAATATCATACCTGAAGAAGAGCAATAATAAACAGAGACAGCAATTCATCTTGTGTTCAGTGCTGACTGCCTTAGTTTACACTTTCTAAGAATCTATGCCCTTGGAAGGAAGAAAGAGGGGGAAAAAACCAGTGTGTGTCTTTTTCTTGAGATTTTACTTATAGTTTCCTTTTGTAACTCCAGTGAGTGTGTCCAACAGGCAGGTTTGCATGTGGGAGTACTTGAATGTTGGCTGCCATTAGAAGAACACAATAGTACAGTAAAACTTGCTTTGTTTATATTCTGTAGGTGCTGCAGCATATCCTGAATCCTGCTTTCTTGTACAGTTTTGAAAAAGGAGAAGGTGAACAGCTGTTAGGCCCCCCAAACCCAGAAGGGGATAATCCAGAAAGTATCACTAGCGTTTTTATAACAAAGGTAACAATCTTTGTTTACACTGAAGTATGTGAAAATTAAAACAATAAGTTGTTCCTCTCATTTGATTTTTTCATCCTGATTTGAATTAGTTGTTCTGTTCTGAATATTATGGTCTGTTATGTCAAATTGCTTCGTAATGTTGAATGTGAGTTCCATCAGTCATCAGTAGGATGGGACTACAATTTTCAGTTTATGCTGAATATGTTTTCAGAACTGGAATGTATCTTCAGAAATGGGCCTTACTTGGCTGTAATCCCAGTCTTTTTTCTAAGGAAAGCTTTCCATGACCCAGCATCAGTGTCTTTCTAATTCACTGCTACTTCATGGAACCAGTCAGGAGTTATAAAATAAATGTTGAAGATGAGGATTGGGAGTTTTTTGTTTCTTTCTTTTTATAGGTTAGCAGTTAGGAAGTTCCCAGTTGTGCTCATTATTTAAAGATTCACACTTCAGGAGGTTGTTTTGTGGGTACTAAACTGAGTCAAGAAAGTAATTACAACTTCTTGGTCTTCTTAAAAACTGCTCAAAAAGCAAAAATTTGAGACTTTGCCTTTGTAATAGTAAAAATTGTTTTTATGGTCGACTTAATTCTCTCCTCTTTGATCATGCCTGGAACTAGGTACTTGATCCAGAGAAGCAGGCTGATATGCTGGATTCTCTGAGGATCTACCTGCTGCAGTTTGCCACACTGCTGGTGGAGCATGCCCCCCACCACATCCACGACAACAACAAGAACAGGAACAGCAAACTGCGGCGCCTGATGACCTTTGCCTGGCCTTGCCTCCTGTCCAAGGCCTGTGTGGACCCAGCCTGCAAGTACAGTGGCCACTTGCTCTTGGCACACATCATTGCAAAGTTTGCCATTCACAAGAAGATTGTTCTGCAGGTATTGACCATGGGCTTGTGTTAAGTTCCATAGAGTGCTTCCTTTTATTTTAAGATTCAGAGTAGAAGCTGCACGGTGGTTTTGAATGCTGAGTGTAATTCAAACACCACAAACAAATGCAGAAGCAGCAGGCCAAATGTTTAATACAGATTTACTTGGGATAGGAGAGTATAGGAAGAAGTGTGAAGACAAATGAAAGCAGGAAGGGTGAGTAAAGCAAGTAGGCCTTTTGGTTGAATTAGCAAAATTGGGAATGTTTCTTCATTTAAGAGACAGATACTTCAGTTGAGACACAATGTAGGGACCACGGGAGAACTTCAAATTGGACAGTGGAGAGGGAGGAAGAAAAGGGAATGTAAAGGAAACAGAAGTACATGCTCTGTGCTTCTGCTGCTGCTAAAAATATCATGATACTTTTAACAAATCATGGGCCTTTAGAGAAAAATTGTGTTTTTTAGAAAATGCGTGTTGTAGTTTCCCTTTCTTCATAAATGCTTTGTTTTTGTAAATACATACAGTATTAGTGTTGATGAGAAACTCTGCTGTTCAGGTTTTTCACAGCCTTCTCAAAGCTCATGCAATGGAGGCCAGGGCTATTGTCAGGCAGGCCATGGCTATCCTGACTCCAGCTGTGCCTGCTCGAATGGAGGATGGACACCAGATGCTCACTCACTGGACACGAAAAATCATTGTGGAAGAGGGCCACACCGTGCCCCAGCTAGTACATATTTTGCACTTGATAGTACAACATTTCAAGGTACTTGTACTGTTGTTGTGGTACTCACTGTATCTCCTGTATCAAGGAAGTAAACAGTTTGATTAGAAAAACAGCACAATCTGACTTATATGATTTAGCTTCAAAATGCATCATTTGTAAAGATGCTTATCTATAACTGAATATAACTGTTTAATAGCAAGTAATTTATTAAGTTCTGTAATGATTGATGTTAGAACTCCAAATGTCAGGTTGGAGTCTACAAGATGAATTCATTGCACATGCATTAGCACTGTTCTTTAACAGGCCTGTGAAGATTCTCTAAGAGTTCTTTTAAAAAAGTGATCCAGAGTCTTTGTTATCCTTCAGTAATCCTTGTTTGTTTGATTTTATATTTTCTGTGGGATTAACTAGATCACTTTTATCTCCAGCCAATGTATGTTGGGAAAGATCAGACAAATGGGGGAATGGCGCAGAATGTCAACATAGGAGCATTTTTGAAAACATATATTAAAATACAATCCAAAAGGACAGCTAATATGCATTTTTCAGGAACTGATGTCTCAAAAGTTTTTGAAAGAATATCTGAGTGTGTTCAAATGTGAATTGAGGCTCTTTTAAAGGCTTGGAAATGGGATGATTGGTTCTTGAGGAAAACCATGAATCTTAAAAAGAACGTGTTCATTTGAGTGCATGAAATCAGTAGTCACTGGTGAAAGTTGTAGCCAAACCACCATTTTCAATGCTCCAATTACTTTCCATATTGCAAAACCTGAAGTGGTACAGGTTTAGCAAACTTTGGGATTGATGACTGTTCTAAAATTTTGCTTTATTTCAACTTTGTAGGTTTTGTGTAGAATGTTATTGGTTAATGACTAACATTTCTGTGAAACCATTTTTTCAGGTTTATTATCCTGTGAGACATCACTTAGTTCAGCATATGGTTAGTGCCATGCAGAGACTGGGCTTCACTCCCAGTGTTACAATAGAGCAAAGAAAATTAGCTGTGGATCTTGCTGAAGTTGTTATTAAATGGGAATTGCAAAGAATCAAAGACCAGCAGGTAGGAAATCAAAATAAATGGGTAAAGATTGAACTGTTCCACAGTTTAATGTACTTCTTTTAACATGCACATTGCTGATATTTCAGCCAGATTCAGATATGGACTCAAGTGCAAGTGGAGAAGGAGCAAGTTCTGCCTCATCTGCTGTTAAAAGAGGATTGTCTGTGGATTCTGGCCAAGAAGTAAAACGATTCAGGACAGCTACAGGAGCAATAAGTGCTGTAAGGGAAAATCAAGATCTGTTCAGAGACTCTAAGTAGTGTAATTGTTTTTCCCACATGACTCAAAACTCCCTAATTTGAAGGTTTTAGCTTTAGCAGGTATTTTAAATCTATTCTTGTTGTTGTCCTCCTCCAGCCTTGCTGATGGCTTTTGTGTTTTGTGTGCATGCAGGTGTTTGGCCGGAGCCAGTCCCTGCCCGGAGCCGATGCCCTCCTTGCCAAACCCATTGACAAGCAGCACACAGACACCGTTGTGAATTTCCTGATCAGAATTGCTTGCCAGGTACTGTGCTTATTCTGATATGCAAATACCAGTGTGGACTGGCAGCCAAACCCATAAACCTCTCTTTTCACACAGGTCCTTTTAGGCTTGGATTATTCTAATGTTTCTATATTTTGTTATCATGATTAATTTGCATATTTGGGTGCTGCTGCAATGTATGCTTGTTCTGTTGTCTAGGTTAAATGACAAGAATACTTTATCCCAAAATACTTAGAGAGTTTTATAGGGAATGACTACATCTAGGGGTAATGATTGTAGTTTTATTTTCAAACTCCTATACATGGAATTACTTCCCTGCAGCATGTAGACCTAAAGCTTTTCACCAAATCTGGAGGGAGTTAACTTTTCTAGAATGGGGAAAATTATCTGGGTGTACCTCCAGGCTGACAAATTTTATGGCTTCTCCTCCTGCAGCAGACTCAGCTGGTAGGTAGCATGGGATTTTATATCCCACAGTCCATTGCACAAAGTAGATGTGCTCTTAAGTATAAAGATGAATTGAGCTGCACATGTTTATGGATACCTTGCAAACAGTAAAGATTACCATCTTGAGTATGTTCAGAGTTGTAGTAATAAAGGATGGCATGAAACTTTTTTTAAATACACCTTTGATGGGTGATTTGGGTTAATTAGCAAGCAATTTAGACACCAGTTCTGGTGTTTACTATTAGTTGTCAGCTTTTTACACATTAAATACTCTGTGACTGTGCTGATAAAACTACTTAAGATCATCTGTTTCAGAAATAAGAAATTATATGCTTGCATGGAATGCATAATAAATTAATGGCTTGGTTCCAAAAGGGTGTCATTTTGATAACTCTGATTAATTGCTAGGTAAATGACAACTCCAACACTGCTGGATCCCCTGGGGAATTGCTGTCTCGCCGCTGCGTCAACCTCCTGAAAACAGCTCTGAGGCCAGACATGTGGCCCAAGTCAGAACTGAAGTTGCAGTGGTTTGATAAGCTGCTCATGACTGTGGTAAGCAACATTTTGTCCTGTAGGTCTTTAGGTTTCCCTGGCATGTGAGATGATTGAGTATTATATCACATCTGGATATAGAGTTTTACAGTACTGACCTTTCCTTGGTAGTGAAATAAATAAGTTGTTAAGTGTGTGAAGTGCATCAGTGGTTATTATTTGTAGAGCTGCAGTACTTACTGGTTGGTGTGGTTTATTTATCTATCTATCTATCTATCTATCTATCTATCTATCTATCTATCTATCTATTTATTTATTTATTTTCTCATTTATTTATTTATTTATTTTCTTAGTAGGTTTTAACAGATTTGATCTGAGTTTAGTAATCTGTGTAACTCTCATTTACCCCTACTCACTGCCTTGTTGTGTGCTTTCTCTTTAGGAGCAGCCCAATCAGGCCAACTTTGCCAACATTTGCACTGGCTTAGAGGTCTTAAGTTTCCTGTTGACTGTGCTGCAGCCCCCTGCTATCCTGAGCAGCTTCAAGCCCCTCCAGAGAGGGGTGGCAGCCTGTATGACCTGTGGGAACACCAAGGTTTTGAGAGCTGTCCACAGTTTGCTGTCTCGCTTGATGGGGATTTTCCCCACAGAACCAAGTGAGTGGTGTTTTCTTCCTCCCTTTTTCCTTTATTGCTACATAACTTAAGTGGTTGAGGGTGGGATGAAGGCACTCTTTGGAATGTGCTAATATTCTGTTTTATGATTCCTGCATTTAATGGTCCATTTTAGCTTGCACTTTCAACCTCTGATTAAAAAAGGAAAAGCTGAAATAGTAATCATGTGGAATACATCATTATCCATTGACATAAAAACTTAATAACCTGTGGCTGCCATAACTTTAGTTCAAGAAATGCATGCTATAAATTTAATGTATTTTTGCAATTGGAATTTTTCAGCTTCAGAAGTGTAATTTTTTAGTTATTAAGCTTTGCTGTTTTGCTGAAATAAGGAAGGGAGATAAAGTGTAAAAAAGAAAGGCAATAATAATATGCTGTGCCTTAATAGAAGCTAATGTAGATAATCTTTTCTTGGCAAAAAGTAAATCAGTAATGTAAGACTGCTCATCAAATTGAGCAGTCAGTCTTCTGAGTTGCTCAGAAGAAGTGGTACATTATTATAGAGGACATACTGTATAATAAAGAGGTTTATTTAAATGAGGGATCTGCTTGTGTCACCTTAGACTGTTGACAATATAAGACTCCAGTGATGTTTTAGTGACTGTACATTCACAGTGTAAACTGTTCTTTGCCTGTTCTGTGGGTGATGTTCCCAAAACTAAACATACCTCTGAACTCTGCAGGTACCTCAAGTGTAGCTTCCAAGTACGAAGAGCTGGAGTGCCTTTATGCTGCAGTTGGGAAGGTGATTTATGAAGGGCTGACTAATTATGAAAAAGCCACCAATGCCAACCCTTCCCAGCTCTTTGGTAGGTGTCCCACATCCCTGGCACCTCTGTGGGAATGCCCCTGAATGAGGAATGTCTTTGTCACCAGTTTCCTTTTCCATAAGGAAATAACAGTCTGATCTGATGCAGAGCAAGCTGTGGGAAGCATTTCAAGTTAACTTGAGAGATGAGCTTGGGGTGTCATATCTGTGAAGAAAGGGAATGGAGGGGGCTCATTGTGTTCTGTCTGCTCCCTGAGGTGACTTGGGAGCAATTTTTGGAGGTGGGGAGCTGTAGATCTGCTAGGTGAAAGCCTCTTGTATTCACAATCCATAGGAAAAAGGTGCAGTATTGCTATTAGCCAAAAAAAAAAGTAAAACTTACTGGCAGCTTCTTACATGGAAAAACCCCAAATCTTACAGGTCCTCTGAGATACATCAGAATAGTTCAAGGAATCTGTGTAGAGTCTTATGTGTTCCTGCCTTTCTTTTTAATTTTTTTAAGTCTCATTTTTTAGCTGATTTAGATAGCTAATAAGATTTATAGGTCTTAAACTCTCAGCAATCAAGAAATTACAAAAATACTATTTCTTTTTGAGTGACAAAATCTGATTTTTTTAGCATAGACCATTCTGAAGAGCAGAAATGGTTTTCTTTTCTTGTTTTTTTGTACTTAATGAACTGCTAGACAACTCAGCTACTAATAGAATGACAAAGATATATTGAAATAATACAGCTTGGCCCAGAACTGGTTGTGTTGGTAATACAGACCTGAAATTGTGCAATGTTGGAAAACCTGCTGATTTAAATGGCAAATGTCCTTCACTGCTCTATTCTGTGAGCTGTGTAGATGGTTGTAATTTCACCTTGGGAATTGCCTATTTGTCAGATGTCTGGACGTGCTTTACAACAAACTAACCATGAAAGATGTTTCTTCCATTTTATCCAGAGCTCCCTTAGAAACAGCACCACAATCAATCTGTCAGGAGGTGCATTCTGTAATAATTCTGTGGCTCAGAGGCTGAGCTTTGTGGGCCAAATTTTGTACCCATCTGATCAGAAAAAGAAATCAAAACTTTGGCAGGAGCCATTCAATGACCAGAGCATGCTTCTGTAGATATGCTGGGTAGATAAGTTGAATTAGAAAGTTGCAGTAGGTTTTTTAAGATAGGTGTAATTTTACAGGATGTGTGTGCTTTAAGAGTGAAGAAGTCAACTTGAGTTAACTTCTTCAATCTACAGAAACTGATTTATGAAACTTTATCAAGTTTCTAGATTAGAAAACAAAATTTCTTAATTACTAAACTTGGGCCTACTAATTTAAATGTTTTTCTACTTTTTCCTACTAAAATAAATGTGCAACATCAGGAGTAGTTGCATTTCTTTAAGGTCTTGGGGAAGTATTTGTTATCAATCCCTTTCTTCCTGTCCTCCCTTTTCCCCCCTTGCTGTTCATCACACACTTATATACAAAACTTTGAAATATTGTGATTATTGCAAAAGTAACCTTTTAGACTTAGTCTAAGGACTAAAGCTGAGACTGAAATTTTTCTCCAAATCTCTCCATATTTCTAATGTTTGTAACCTGGGTAGTCCCATCCTTCTTTGTTGGCATCTGTACCTTACTCAGGTCATGCCCAAGAGAAGTTTTAATTCCTGAAGCTTTGTTTTTATCTCTAGGGACTCTGATGATTCTGAAATCTGCATGCAGCAACAACCCCAGCTACATTGACAGGCTGATCTCAGTTTTCATGAGATCCCTGCAGAAGATGGTCAGGGAACACCTGAACCCACAGGCAACAGCAGGAGCAGCAGAAGCAAGTACAGGTATTACCTTATGCAGTCTGTTAATGATTAGAGGTGTTATAAAGTATTAAAATACCTTCACCTAAAGGGATTCAAATGAGTTTGCAGGGTTTGTGTGCATTATTACTTGTTGAAACATACTTCAGCCTTAGTGAGTAGTATTACTGAAGTATTGAGAGCTAAAAATGCACTTGTGAGTTCCAGTTACCTGCTTAATGTATGAATTTCAGTATTAGCCCAAGATTTTCAGTGAAGGATCAGTGAAACATTTGTTGAGCTGCAGCATAAATAGAAGTACTAAATTTTTTCAAGGCTTTAGAGTGTTAAGGGGAGAGGGGCTGAATTTTTTTGATTGCTCTGTGCTTTCACCTTTTTTTTTACTCCTTCCTATTTTACGATATTGGAACAACTGTGTTTGAATTTGGAGCTGATGCTTTAACTTTTAATCTGAAAATAGCATCTTTTTCAGTCAGTATAATTCTGTCTGTTGTCAAATGAATTAGGTCATGAGTCATTGAAAAAATCAGATGTTCTTGTAGAAGAAAGTTCAGTGCTGGTAAGGGGCCCTGTAATTTACTAATTAATAAGCTACTGAAGTAAACACTTTGAAAGAATTGCTGCTGTTAGATTCCCAGCCCATACTTTAATTAGGTAAATGAGAACCTTGTAAATTTTATTAGCACTGAGAAACAATTGGAAAATTATTAAACTTCATAGATAAGCAAGTCAGGAAATTAGCTGAACAGAATTAGAGAATTAGCTGCATCACAGACAATTTCTTTCTCAAAGTTAATTATAGCTTTTCAGTATTAGGGGTCTGTAATACCTTTTACTTAAGATTTGCAGAAAAGAAAGGACAGACTTGCCTTTAGGATTTTGAATGGATTTGGTTTCGAAAGGAGTCATAGAATGATAGAATGGTTTGGGTTAGAAGGAAACTTAAAGATCATGTAATTCAACCCCTTGCCATGGGCAGGGACACCTTCCACTGGGCAGTTGCTAAAGCCTCATCCAACCTGGCCTTGGCTTCTGCCTTCCTTGTGTAGCAATGTCAAGTAGTAATTCTGAACACATTATTTCTTGGGATGTATTTCCAGGCAATAGATGATGTTGCTGATATTTTTCAAATTACACCATCTTATCTGGAAATTTTTTTTCCTGGGTGTTTCATAGGTGTATACACAACTCTAATCCCTTTTTTGCATCCATAGCAGGTACAAGTGAACTGGTAATGCTGAGTCTGGATCTTGTGAAAACTCGCCTGGCTGTGATGAGCATGGAAATGAGGAAAAATTTTATACAAGCTATTCTAACATCTCTCATTGAAAAATCCACTGATGCCAAAATCCTTCGTGCAGTGGTAAAAATAGTGGAGGAGTGGGTGAAAAACAATTCCCCGATGGCAGCTAATCAGGTAAATTGAGTAGATGAAGTCATCATTGCTCTCAAATACTAAATAACTATGATTAGCCACTGTAATCATCAGTTTTGACAATGAGGTTTGTAATGATCTGTTATATATGTTTAGATGCCCTTGATGATGTTTAGACTATTTTCATTCCCTGTGAAAATAGCTGCAGCTATTGATACTTGGCATTTTATAGGCTTATATTTGGTGTTTGATCTCAAATGCTATTTTGTGGAGAACTTCCTTTAAAGTAAAAGTTTTAAAATATACTTCACATTAACCTGGATAGAAAGGCTCTTCAGGAGGAAGATGACTAATGCTGGTATAAATTGTGTTACTCTGTAACATTTTGTGGCCTCCTCAATCTGCCATATTTTTGTTAAGAGCTGAGCTCTTTACAGTCTAGTGCTGTACAAAAGGACCAGCATTTTATAATATACATCAGAATTTTTTAATCCCTGAACAACTTAAACTTATTTTTAGTCCCAATTTTAAAATTCTCCAGCATATACTAGTAGGATAAATGCTTGAGTTATTTTTCTTTTTAAGAACTATGACCTACCAAACTCTTTTTCAGTACTTTAGAAGTGAAAGAGTCATGTAAAGGATGGCTGAGTTGTAGTTTGAATGTGCTGGTTCTCTGCATGTTTTAAGATGAATTGACAAAATTAATCATGTCTTCTTTCACCACAGACACCTACTCTCCGGGAGAAGTCCATTTTACTGGTGAAAATGATGACTTACATTGAAAAGCGTTTTCCAGAAGACCTTGAATTAAATGCTCAGTTCTTAGACCTTGTTAACTATGTCTATAGGTAATTATAGCAATTAATCATTTATTGCAGCTTATTGGTTCATAATTTGTACCATATATGAACTTTATAACATGTCATCAATCTTTTTAGGTCTGAATTAAGGGATATATTTTTTTTCTAAAATGCAAAACCAATTCACTTTACTGAGACCACAGTGTATACTTATGGAAGGCAATTTGAAAACAGAAATTCCTTAGTAAGGATTTTTACTTTTGGCACTGATAAAGTACCTCCATCCCAACTTCTTTCTTTCCCAAGATACCAAGGCATTCTTGTAGCTGACTGTATTTTCACCACTGTGGTTACAGCTAAGATCTGTCTTTTCACATTCATTGGATATAAAGATTCTTTTTTCTTGAAGCTTTATTGTAAATTAGGCTTTCAGAAGAGTTACTTTCCTAGGTAGACTTGCAGATTTGGATCACAATGAAATAATAAAAAGTCACCTTCTCAACAAATGCCAGGTATTTGATGGTGTGCTGCTGCTTCACATTATTTTGCAGTCACTTTGCTCCTGTACTCTGCTGCTTCACTGTGTAAAACTTTCATGTGCACAAAGTGCACAGAAAAGTGCAGTGCTCAGAAAATTTTAGCAATCAATACTGTTTGTCATTTCAAACACACATACAAATGTGGCTGAGTGTTTCACAATTATGAAAAGATTTTATCCTGAAAGAGTATTTCTACAGATAGTTCTGGGGCAGTTTTACAACAAGCAGCAATGTTTTCTTTGCTGTTCCTCTCAAAACTGCACCTGGGTGTTTGCCACATGACAGAATGTCACCTCTTCAGATTTTTAGCGTGTTAGAGAAGACTCC
This sequence comes from Trochalopteron elliotii, assembly GCA_024734555.1. NCBI lineage: Eukaryota > Metazoa > Chordata > Aves > Passeriformes > Leiothrichidae > Trochalopteron > Trochalopteron elliotii. The sequence goes on from JANPWX010000033.1 coordinate 1,063,259, forward strand.
TAGGCTTTGTATTTCTAATGGCTCTGTTGTTTCATCTTTATTCATTTCAGGGATGAGAATCTTTCTGGGAGTGAACTTACAGCTAAACTGGAGCCAGCATTTCTCTCTGGTTTGCGCTGTGCCCAGCCACTCATCAGAGCCAAATTCTTTGAGGTCTTTGACAATTCCATGAAACGTCGCGTTTACGAGCGCCTGCTCTACGTGACCTGCTCCCAGAACTGGGAGGCAATGGGAAATCACTTCTGGATCAAGCAGTGCATCGAGGTAGGGACACTCCTTGTATCAGAAATGCAACCAGAAATATGTTTTATTCTTTATTTTTCCTCGTTGGGTGTAAAAGCATTATGTGGTGTGTGTGTTGTCTGTATCGAAGCTGGAAGTACCAAGTGTGCTGCCTCAGCTCCTGTGGTGCTTAAAAATACAGACAATGGCTAAACAGTGAAATGCTGATGCTTGGGAAGTGCCTTTAATATAAATGTTTAAAATCTATTTTCTCTGCCGAAAGCTTAATGACCAGGCTAATACTTAAGGAGAACAGTCTCTTATAATTGATAATGACTATGAAAATACCCCAAGAATTGTTAAGGAGAAGATTTCAGGAAAACTGTTAAAGCTGGAATGTATCCTCTAACAGTATGACAGCTGTTAGGTGGGATTGCATTGAAATGAAATTGCATCTTTGCTTGGTTTATTTAAAATAAAATGGGACAAAACCTTTTATTTTAACAATTTGCATATTAAAGCATGAATTTAAGGTGATTGTGAACATCCTTTTTAGGCTAACAGAGTCTGTGTTTATTAGCAGATTGAGGGCACTTAATACACGTGTTAAAAAGTACAAAATACAGCCTTTAGGCCTAGGAGATTCTATTAATAAAGGTGATAAATAAACTTACTATGAAGGTGATAATTAAACTTACTATTGCAACTTTTGCGTTGTTTTTAAGTATTAAACCCTAGAGATGTTTTCTTTGAAGTACTACAGTAAAATGTACGTTCAAAAACTCGTGTTCCTTTTCCATGTGGCAGCTGCTGTTGGCAGTGTGTGAGAGGAGCACCACGATTGGCACAAGCTGCCAGGGGGCCATGCTGCCCTCCATCACCAACGTCATCAACCTTGCTGACAGCCACGACAGGGCAGCCTTTGCCATGGTCACACACGTCAAGCAGGAGCCTCGGGAGAGGGAGAACAGCGAGTCCAAAGAGGAGGTAACTGACAGGAAATGCTGTGGAAAAAGCAATCTCTGTGGTGGAATTCAGCTCTTCCTAGTTTCTCACCAGATGGCTTTGGAGATGATGCGTGCAGATTGTTTGTGTCTCGTGCTGTAAGCATGTATGGGTCTCTCAGAACTCCCATTCATTCATTTAGTCTTTACTTCAGCACCCTAGGCAATTACAGATCTGATCCTGAAGAAGTAGCAGAAACGATGAGGCCTGAAATAGATCAGGAGGGTGTTTTCTGTTGTGGGAAATAAGCAAAAGTAGACAGAAGATGCCTATTTTTACTTAGTGAGTTGTTTATTTCTGTGTAGGATGTTGAAATAGACATTGAATTGGCTCCAGGAGATCAGACCAGCACTCCCAAAACAAAGGAACTGTCAGAGAAGGACATTGGCAACCAGCTGCACATGCTGACCAACAGGCACGACAAATTCCTCGACTCCCTTCGGGAAGTGAAGGTGGGTGCAGGTTGTTGGTGACAAACCACTTTAATCCTAAAATCTTCAAACTGATCTGAGGTGGTTTTTCTTCCTTTTTCTGTCTCTCATTTCTCATTTTTTAGCTGAGTTTTCTTGTGTAGACATCTCTTATAATCTGTAATTTCTTATTTGCCTATGGTAAAAAATCCTTAAGCCTTCACTTCATCACTAATTGTTACTGTATCCCTGTCCTACAAAATTAAATATCATCCTCCTTCACTGTAAGTATATTTTAACAATTCAGTTCAGAAACTAGTGATGACAAACAGGATCAAAACATGTATCAGCCTCTTATGATTAAATAATTTCTAAGAAAATAATTTAGCTGAAAGCTATGTTTAAATAGCTCCACACTACCAACAGCTCTATCCAATTAACCTGATTATTCCTATTACCAACATGATCAACATCTTCCCTTTTTCCTTCTTTTTTATTTTTGGTGGGTACAGTAATGAATCAGAGTCTTTATCAACATGAAAATAGGACTAATTTCTTGTTGCAAATCTATATTGCTAAAGGAAACATGTTTTTGTTGAAAAGACATTAGTATTACTGCTGAAACAACTGTAACTGAGCTGTTTTGCCACAGGATTAATTGCATTTTCCTATTTCTATACATCTGTCTGTTTCCAGACGGGAGCCTTGCTGAGTGCCTTTGTTCAGTTGTGTCACATTTCTACACCTTTGGCAGAGAAGACTTGGATACAGCTATTTTCACGACTTTGGAAAATCTTGTCTGACAGACAGCAACATGTGAGAACCTCTCTGTCTCCCACTTGCAGATTCCTCTTTGTAAATGACTGCTGTTCCAGGAAAATGTATTTGTGTGGTGACTTTGTTCACCAGCTTTGAGATATTTGCCGTTCTCAGTCTGTTGAATGCTGTATACCTGTATCAATACATCTTTTGAAAGAAATAAGGCCTTTCATTTTACACAGAGAAATGTACTTATTGAGTGGTTGTTCCCTGTACTAAAGAGATTTTAAATCTGATTTTTCTAATTGAAAGATCTGAATAGAGAGATAATACTTTGTTTTTTCTTCTAGGCTCTGGCAGGTGAAATAAGCCCTTTCTTGTGCAGTGGAAGCCATCAGGTGCAGCGAGATTGCCAGCCAAGTGCCCTGAACTGCTTTGTGGAAGCAATGTCACAGTGTGTTCCTCCCATTCCCATCAGACCCTGTGTCCTGAAATATCTGGGTAAAACTCACAACCTCTGGTTTCGTTCTACCCTGATGCTGGAACATCAAGCCTTTGAAAAAGGACTGAGCCTGCAGATTAAGCCTAAACAGACAACAGAATTTTATGAGCAGGAAAGCATAACTCCTCCTCAACAGGTAGTGTTATATTTATTGAAATACCTTATGAAGTATGAAGAGAAAAACCTAACACTGACAAGTTCTCCACTAAACCATGTCCCCAGGTGTCACATTTTACATGTATTTTAAATACCTCCAGGGGCAGTGACTCTAGCATTGCCCTGGGCAGCCTGTTCCAGTGCTTTACAACTTTTTCAGTGAAGACGTTTTTCATAATATCAAATCCAATAAACCTCCCCTGGTGCAACTTGAAGCTGTTTCCTCTTGTCCTGTTGTAATATTGACTTGTTGAAAAATTTTGTTTTCTATGATTCAATCTGTTGTGTTAGGGAAGACAGGCAAGAGTCAGTGTACAAGCCTTAGGATTTGTTTTTGTGCAGTGTTGTTCTCAGTACATGGTTGTTACTAATTTCTTGCTGTGTAGTGTTTTAAAGAGAGTTTTAATAAGTTTTATAAGCACTTTTCTATTTCCATGTCTCTCTCAGCTTGCCTCAGTGTAGAACATGGGGTTTGCTACCTACTATGCTTTATAATGACAGGTTGACTGTGGAAAAATATGTGTTCTTATCATTATAGGAAATCCTGGATTCCCTTGCTGAGCTCTACTCTTTGTTACAAGAGGAGGATATGTGGGCTGGGCTGTGGCAGAAACGTTGCAAATTCCCAGAGACAGCAACAGCCATTGCCTATGAGCAGCATGGCTTTTTTGAGCAGGTACAGTCTTGATTTTAGAAATTATCTGAGTTGTTCTGCTGTCAGGATGAATATTCTGGTCAGCAGGAAAAACCTCGGAATATTAATTATTAATTAATGGAAAGTGCCATGGCTTCCCTACTGTCTACAGTAGTAGTTTAAGGCCTTGTAATACTGAGGTAAGGTGAAATTTTTGTGATGGTTTCATGAAACCATCAGATTTTCATGACATTTGTCAAGCTCCCAAATAATAGCTATATTCAGGAATGAATTTAACATACTCGACTTTTTTTTTCCAAGTCTATGAAGGTTTTCTTATCACTTGTTCTTAAAAAGAAAAGAGCATTGAGTTATTGTGTATATAGCAGGTGGAAACATGGAATGGTTGGATTTTCTTTAGGCACAGGAGACTTATGAAAAAGCAATGGAGAAGGCCAAAAAGGAGCACGAAAGGAGCAATGCTTCCCCTTCCATCTTCCCCGAGTACCAGCTCTGGGAGGACCACTGGATTCGGTGAGCCTTGAAAGCTGATGTGGAACAAGTGTTTTACCCTGCAGTAGAACCAAAATACCCTGCTCTTGCTTTAAAGCATTAGTTATGAGAGTCAGTTTATCTCAGGGCTTAGCTCAGATACAAGGGAAACTTAAGGGAATAAAAAAAACTATTTTGTATTCCCTTTACAGAGCCTCAGTAGTGATATGCCTGAATTGCTGTAAAAATGTAATTTGCTATTGGTGGAAACAGACTGGAACTAAAATTTGTTTTTCCTATTTGAAATGGTTGTTCTGGGAGACACAAAATGCAGGTCTTCCCTGTTCACAGATTTCTGTATTATAACTGATAATAAATAAATAATTTTTTTTTAAAAAGTCTTTCCATCGGGATAAAACTTCTGCAGTGCTTGCAAAGCTGTTTGTAGACAGACAAATATGCAGATAATATTCTGATCCACAACATCTATTGTCACTTTTATTGAAGTTTTTTTGGGTTTTTTTTGTAACAAAATTGACACTGCATTTGATTTTCTTAGTTGCTCAAAAGAGTTGAACCAGTGGGAGCCTTTGACAGAATATGGCCAGTCCAAAGGTCACATCAATCCTTACCTGGTGTTGAAGTGTGCCTGGAGGGTCTCAAACTGGATTGCCATGAAGGAGGCTCTGGTGCAGGTGAGTGAGGGCTTTTTGTGCTCATTTAGTTTATCCTCTACCTGCCTTGGGTATCTTCATCCCAACTGTTTTAAGAACCATCCCATGAGAATAAGTGGTGGTTATTGTCCTTGAGTCTGCTATAAAGTGCCAGGCTGCATGGACATCTTGAGCTTCTTGGGGCCAATGGCAGACTTCTTTTGGACTTGCCAGTAGATTGTCTGGAATTTTTTTTTCGAGCATTATATATGGTGTCACTGATCTAAAGAAGATGGAAAACATGGGGAGGTTTTTTTGTGTTTTGATTTGTTTTTTCTTTGGTTTGTTTTTTCTGTTTTGTTTTAATTTTAAGGAAATATATTCTCTTTTCATGGTAAGTAGAGTTGTTCAGCTGTGATGAGTTAATATAGAAACATTAACCAGATGTAAAACTGAAATCTAAAAGGTGAGAATGCTGCATTAAATCACAGGTGGAAAGGAGCTTGCAGATCTTTCTTGAACTGTTGTATACAGTGGGACAATACTGGAATTACTCTGCCTAAGATGCCAGAATTTGCAATAAAGGGGTGAAGTACATGTTTAAAATACAATGTGAAGCCAAATCTCTAAGTAGTAAACTGCACATGCAAAAACCCCTCATTTAATATATGGGTGCTATTTACATTTTAATTAATTTCTTTTGTTCCTATAACACTTAGTATTTAGTGTCCTATTTAAGTATGCAACTTCAGAGCCTAGTATAGAAATATGTGAGAAACCTTTAAAGCCTAAAATAGGAGCTATACTGTACAGTATATTATAAGCCCTGGGCTTGAAGAGAGTGAAATAGATCATGTCTGACAGCTTCTGGTTTTGGACAATTGCAAGTTGAGTGGAAGTGACAACCCTGAGTAAGTGCTGATATGGTTTAGCTGCAGTTATATTAAATGAGGTGTTTTCAGTAATGAGGCATTTACCAAATGACTGAGGAGAAGATGCTGCCGAAGCCATAAATGGAGCCTTTGTGACTCTACTGAGGTTCTTGTAAAAGTGTCAGCACACGTTTACATAAATATTGGGATCTGAAGGAATAATTGATTCTGTGCTGCTGTACTCACTACTCCAATTTTATTGATATTCTTTAATGTGGCTGTTTTTTGTCAGGCTCCATGGTTGATTCACAAGAGAGGCCAGAGACGATGGCAAATATCTATCACTTTTCGTAAATCTTTGTGAAAGATTTTTAATAATCTACCCATTAGAGTTGAGCTATTAAAACAGCAAGTAGCCTTTGATAGGACCCAAGACTCACTTCCATTTGCTCACACTGCCATTGTGTTTAATGATCCAGTAGATAACATAATAAAGAAGGAGATTATTTTCACTGTGTAAGTGTAAGGATGCTACCTGGCACTTTCTCTTTGCTGGCTCAGGCGTAAAAGTCAGTTGAGGATAACAGGAATAACAATGTAATGGTCACCATACAGTTTATCAACAGGAGGATAATGCAGGGGGATTTCTGTGCTGCACATCAAACCATAAAGGGCTTGATGTAAAGTGCTGGAAAAAGAGGTGAAAAAGTTGTAGATCAAAGGGCCTGCAGCATCACCTGGTGAGCGCTGGCTCAGTGCAAGTTTGCTGTAAAATGCTCACAGAATTTAGGTGCTGCACAATTCAAGTGCTTTGCTGGGTTTAGTTGCCGTATTTCTCCTGTTCCAGAATTCTGAGGAAATGGTTTAAAATTGTTTTATAAATTATTTTAGCACTATGACCTGACTTTGCACCTGTGGTCAGAAAATACTTTAACATAAATCAGAAGGTTGGTTGTTGATTACTTGAAAAAATATTAGCTGTTTATTTTCATAAACTTAGCAGTGCCCTAGAGCAAACAGGGAGTATAATGCTGCATGATGTGGGACGGGTAGGGACAGGATCCTTTTAGGTGAGATGTTGCCATTGCATGTTCTGGAACCCCTGAAGCATTTTGGACATAGTGTGTGTTATCTGCTGAGAAGCATTTTCTGGCTTTGTACAGGGTGAATTGTTTGCTGTGAGCTTCCTGCTCCTGTGGCAGCCCTGCTTTGGGCTGGCTCAGCTCTTTGAGCTGCATTACAGTTGTCAGTTTAAAAATACCTCAGCAGCAGCTTGGGCATGGACACTTGTACTCTTGTGCTGAATTGGCAGTTTATGTGTTAGCCTGCCCTTGCCAGTAACTTTAGGAGAGCTGAAATTCCTCTAGTGACATAAATGTTAATACTTCAATCCAATGTTTTAAAAAAATGAGATTAATTTTAGAACATCAAAGCTGTTTGTTTATGCAGGCTTTAAAAAAATTACCTGTTTGAGTAGGGAACGACCTTTAGTGGATGTTTTCCTGTGGCAGTCTCAGGGCACACGAGGAACGAGGCAGACACAGCAGGTCAAGGGAAAGCTTCTCTTCCTCTTTATTATCTGACTCCATTACTTATATACATTTTTACAAAGGTCAAGAGATTGGCTACACAGGTTGCAACCTCTTCGACCTGGATGGTGAGCATCACCGGCCATCACATTTCTCCACCCAGAGCAGAAAAATGTAAACAATAGATAAATGCTAAAAATATACATTGTTTTCTTGAAGCTGCATGAGAACAGCATTGCTCGAGTTCAGACACTTGCAAGCAATAGAAAACTGAGGGCAACATCTTCCCTATTCCACACCCAGGTGGAACTGAGCTGTCCAAAAGAGATGGCCTGGAAGGTGAACATGTACAGGGGGTACCTGGCCATCTGCCACCCCGAGGAGCAGCAGCTGAACTTCATCGAGCGGCTGGTGGAGATGGCGAGCAGCCTGGCCATCCGCGAGTGGCGGCGCCTGCCCCACGTCGTGTCCCACGTCCACACCCCCCTGCTCCAGGTAAACTCTTCTGCTTTCCATTGCACACCACAACGACACAGACTCTGACTTCAGGAGGCTGGAAACGACTCCTTTATTTATTGGGGTGTTGTTGGGAAAGATGGGACAGGAAAAGCTTACAAATATGATTGCCTGGCAAGAGATACTGAGAATATAAAACTTATGAATGAAATAGAATATCTCTGTTTTCATAACAGGGATCATTTCTTGATGGGCCATTGCTCAGAGATCTGTGACTGAGCCCTACCTGTGGAAGTGCAGAGGACTTTGCTTTGAGTTCTCTTTGGTACAGGGGCCTCTGTGATTGTGTTTAAGATCAGTAGTTCCACTCTGTGTGTGTGATTCATAATCATTCTACATGAAATAAGAAGAGACCTCTATAAAATGGTTGCTGCTGTGGGTAGAGCTCACACAGCAGCTCATAACTTTTATAATATAAATTGATGCATCAGATAAAGTGAATGAATATGGAAGTTTTCTCCATATTCAGAAGAAGTTATCTAGTAAATAGGTACAATTTGTGAGCTCACACAATACCATTAGATGGCTTCTCAATGAATTTAATTCCTTCTGCTAAGTTTTCACCCATATTTCAAATTGCACCCCCGTCCCCCACTCAAGAATGGCAGCATCTGCAGCAGGAAACAATTAATATTGCTAAATAAAGTATTTAAGTGCTTTCAGGTATCAATTAAAACAAGCTTTTAAAACAATCTAATATGTATATATCCCTCATGAAGAAATGATAAATTAGCCAGTGACTGACAGAGGTACAGATGCAGCCTTGAATTTGCACTGCAGTAATTACTTTTTTTTTTTTAATATCAGATAGTATGTGATTAAATACCCATGAGAAAATTAAATTTATGTGATGAATGGGTGTAGAATGAAGGTTAAGCTATTGTGAGAGCTGATACTGAGATGATTGTAGGAAAATATTACTTTAATTTATTTTGTTTCAAGAGATTTCACTCTATAAATCTGGACTGCCTTTTTTTTTTCCTCAAATAGTTATCTCATTTGGTTGATTAACAATGAATACAACTGTTATCTGCCAAGTGGTAGCTTAGAGAATACTACACTGGCTTTACTGTACTACAGGTAATTAAATTCCATTAAAGTTTGTGGGCCTTTTCTTCAGGTGGTTGAAGTTTTAACAAAGTGTCTGCTGCCTTTAGTGGGTTCAAGACTGCTGCCATCTTCTGTTTGTTCCTTATTTATATTGTTCATGTTTTCTAGGCAGCACAGCAAATAATTGAACTTCAGGAAGCAGCCCAAATAAATGCAGGGTTGCAACCAACTAATCTGGGGAGGAACAACAGCTTACATGATATGAAGACTGTTGTCAAGACTTGGAGGAACAGGTTACCTATTGTGTCAGATGATTTATCTCACTGGAGCAGCATTTTCATGTGGAGACAGCATCATTACCAGGGTGAGTCTGCCTGGTCCAGCATGCATTCATCACAGAATTTTCCAGACAACACAAATTCTCAGTGGCTTGATTTTTGACAAGATTCAGTTTTTATTCCCTTTCCATTTCAATGTTTGATTATCTTAAGCCGTCCGTTTCCTGCGCGTTGCCGCGTGAGGCGCTGCTGTCTGCACAACCGTTCACAACGCCAAACATTTGCCGTTTACAATGACAAACACTTCACGTTGCCTTTCCAGCCATTGTGACTGCCTATGAGAACAGCTCCCAGCACGACCCCAGCTCCAACAACGCCATGCTGGGCGTGCACGCCTCGGCCTCGGCCATCATCCAGTATGGGAAGATCGCGCGCAAACAGGGGCTGGTCAACGTGGCCCTGGACATCCTGAGCCGCATCCACACCATCCCCACCGTGCCCATCGTCGACTGCTTCCAGAAGATCCGCCAGCAGGTCAAGTGTTACCTGCAGCTGGCTGGAGTCATGGGCAAAAATGAGTGCATGCAGGTAGGGCAGCTTCAGGAGTGAAGCTGTTGGTGGGACTCGTGGGATTGCAGGGGTCATCGGATGCCTTGATCTGCCTGTGTCCAAAACGGGCTGAATTGCCTTGGCCTGACAGTGCTCCACACCACAACGACAGATCTGAACTTCAGAAGGTTGAAAATGACTCCTTTATTTTTGGGAGTCAAAAATATACTATATGCTAGTATATAGTATGTACTTATATATATACTAATAACGGTATATACATTATATACTTATTATAATACTACTATGTATTATATATAGTTATTAATTATAGTAGTAATTAATATAGTATTTAATATAGTTATTAATATTTATAACAATTAATATGTTATTAATATAGATATCGTTATTATATAATTATTATAATTGTATATACCCTTATGTACTATTTTACACAAACCAATCTGCTTGGTGACAAAAAGGCAGACCTCTTCAGTCACATTGGTCAGAGCAGAGGGACATCAAGAAGAAGTCCCTCCTAGGAAAAGGAATGAGAAACAAAGTACAGTTTACAAAACACTTCTCTTGTTTACAGTAAATTCCCTGGGAAAAGAATTTCAGCAAACCAAAACACCTCAGGCACGAAACCAGGGCTCCATTGGCTGTGTTGTACCCTGCAGGGAGTGTTGTTTGGAGGAGTGCTGTTAGTCCAAAGCAGTTAATGTCCTCTGTGAACTAGATATTATATGCCATTATCTGCTTATTCTAAGTTTGGATAGCTACGCTGTGAGGTATATATTAATCTATTAAATATATTAAAATATATATTAAGATCAATTATTTAATTAACATATGATTATATCAATTAAAATTATTAAATTAAATTAATGTATTAATTCAATATATTAAGAATATATTAAAAATTAGCTGACCCAGAAGTAAAATGGGAGTAGGTTTTTTGAAATCTTACAAGATCAATAAATGGAAGGGACTTAGAAAATTACATTATTTGTTATTTGTAATGGGGAAAAAGCAACACTGCTGCAAGACTAACTGAAGCTCTGAGTGCCCAACTCATGAGTGGTGGATGCTGTCAAACTGAAGTAAAATTGTGTGTGTTGAAAAGGAAAAAAAATGTGATTTTAGGCAAAACCCACTGGCACGTGCTTGGCCAGCAAATGAACCTTGTAATACAACATAATATAAATAATATTATAACATAAACAAGGTGGAAAAATCACCTGCTAAATGGTGTCTGAAGTATTTGGTTTGCATAGGCCAGTGGAAACTTAATATTGTCGGTCTGTGTTTTTTTAAATGAAAAGGAAATACTAGAAAGTCATTCTATTTAATTTTCAAGAGAATATTTTGGCTGTTGTTTTATGGCACTTTCTTTTAACAAAGCCTTCCCTTTTAAAAGACTTTTCTCACTAAGGCTTATTTAACAGGGTCTTGAAGTTATTGAATCAACCAATCTGAAGTACTTCACCAAGGAGATGACTGCAGAGTTTTATGCATTAAAGGGAATGTTCTTGGCTCAGATTAACAAGTGAGTATGCTGGCTGGAAGAGGCACTAGCACACATCTGAAAAAAATGCAGCTGAACTATTCAACACAATATTTGAAAAGCTGTTCCATATCTTTATAGCAGCATAAAATTTCTCCCTGCTGTGTAAGAAAGTAAAAGTATCTGAGAGAGTTCCTTTGCAGTTTGGAGATGTAATGATTGGTCCTATATTGAAGCCTTGTAGGACAGAAGTAGTAATGGTTTTGTTTTGCACTGACAGGCATTGTACTGTTATGAGGAAGATCTCTCTTTAATTCAATAAATAAATATCTCATCAGTCAAATTTTGCTTGGTAATGCCAAAAAGACCCCTTCAGATTTCAAGAGCTCTTAGTGGGCATGGGATTTAATGGCAATTTTGCTATGTGTTACATATGGGTGGAATAATTCCTTCACCACTGCATTGTGGCCACTTATGGGATGAAATCCATCAGGTCTTAAGCTGTACACTGCAACCTCACATGGCAATTCAAGTCAGGAAATGATGAATATCTTCTTCTGTGGATACAAGAGAGAATTTTAAATAGGCAGAATGCAATTACTTTGATAGAAAGTACAGTGGGCTTTTATATGATTACAGGCTTAATTGTAGTTGTGTAAAGAAAAGTGAGTGTGCCTCCCCCATATTTTTAATTTTTTTTAAATTCTTGCAGAGAATTGTCTCTGTGCCTTCAGGATAAAATGGATAAAGGTTTCTGTTTAAAAACATGGTTCTGATGTACTTACAGTTTCTTAATCTTACCAAAAAACACACAAGCATTTTTTAGCACTGCAGTTGAGGTCAGGAATTTAGGAAGGTTTCAGTTAGGAGCAGTGGCAGTGTTGAACCTGAAAATGGGGCTGCTGATTGATTACCTGTGTGTCAACGAGACTGAAGTTAAAGGTCACCTCTGCTCCTGCATCCTCCTGTGCTGCCCATTGGCTGGCCAAGGTGATAGAAACCATTAAAAAAAAATCACCTCAGTTGTCAAGAGTGATGGATTGTAGAGTGGGAGAAAGGAAAACAGACAGAGAAGTCCCTTTTTTATAAAGGGGCAGCAGTGATACAAAGTCATCCATCAGGCTGCTGCTGCTGGGCTGGCTCACTTCAGACCTTCATCTAGGGTGCAGAAAGCCTCTGAATGCAAGGACATTAATGTAGCACAGAAACTAACACATGACAGACAAAGCTGTTTTCCTTTTTAGAGTTATGCCTCAGTAGCTGGTCATTTTAATTTAGTATTATGATCCTTCAAGCTAATATTGTTATGTTAAAAATATATTATAGATAATTAAAAAAAATGAGTCAAGCAAGCATTGTGTTACTTTCATATGGTTTATTTCAATGCTTATTCTGCAAGGGAGAAGTGAAGCTCTTTCTGTTAATAAGGAGTCTTGAAATACTTTAAGTTTCTTCATTTTGGTAGTGCTTCTGTGAGTTCTCAGATCCTTTATTTTTATGCCTAAGAAGTAACATAGATTCAAGGGCTGTATATATATTGGGATGAATCATGCCAAATTTTGGACTTGTAACACTTGAGGAAACATGGAGAAAACCTCAGAAGAAATAAACAATAATCTTTTAGTTACCCAGAACTGTGTGATTAACTTTCAAATTCCTTCACTTTTCCTGTTGAAAAAAGAAACTTTTTCAGCTGTGGGGGTGAGGACCTGACTGTTTCCAGAAAATGTTGATTGTAAAATTTTTCATGACTTCTCTGGAAAAGGAGTTAAGTAAAGATGCACTCCTCTAAAAGATAACTTAAATAACACCTTCCCAATGTTGCTTTACTCCTTTTTTTGCTCAGTGGAGCAGCATGTTTAAGTGATTTTTGCTTCCACTCCCCTTGTGTTACCATTTGCTCTTCTTTTCCCCAGTTTTACTGCTTGGGTTTCCACTGCAGTGCACTGGAAGTTTGTTTTTTTTTTCTTTTAAGAGAGTATTGTGGAAATTTTTAACACTTAAGAAACTGTTTTCATTATGGAGCATTTGCTTTTGTAGGTGCTGAACTTTAAGGAAAGCAATGACAAAAGGGTTGTGAGGTACCTTACTAAGGAATGTAAAAGTGTCACTGAGTATTAAGAAACTAATTGCTTGCCCTATCAAAAATCTGACTTAGACTAGAAAACAGGTACTAAATAATATAAACCCCACATTTTTTCTTGTCACCACGCAGGTCTGAAGAAGCAAACAAAGCTTTTTCTGCAGCTGTGCAGATGCACGACGTGCTGGTGAAGGCGTGGGCCATGTGGGGGGATTACCTGGAGAACATCTTTGTGAAGGAGAGGCAGCTTCACCTGGGGGTGTCTGCCATCACCTGCTACCTGCACGCCTGCCGCCACCAGAACGAGAGCAAGTCCAGGAAATACTTGGCAAAGGTGAGGTCCAGGTGCTTCAAACAGGATCAGAGTCCTCAGGAAGGGCTGGGATGATCTTCAGTGCTCACATTTTTGCAGTTGGAGAAAGGGTTACTGATGGAAAGTTTTTATTTACATGGAAGGGCTGTGTGTGGTTGCTCTGAACTCATCTTGGGGTTTTTTTACTTCAGTGGGGTGTCTGGGGATTCCTTTAGATGTGGAACCTTTCTGTAGGAGGGAGAGGACAAATCAACATCCAGCATTTCTGCTACATAGTGTGGTAAAATACATGCAAAAAGGTCCTTTGGTCCTTTGAAAAATGACATAGTTTGAGATCTGTTTATTATTACTATGGATAAATAATATTGACATTTACCAAAGCATTGCATTTTATTCCAGATAAGCCTTTTCTGTACAGTTTTACTCTGAAATTCAGCAAAATTTTGGCCAATAAAAGCTATTTGTATGATTCTCACTTTGGGGATATTTAATCTCTTTAACGAAGAAAATTTAAAAATTGTGCCAGACCAGGGAAGACAATCTGTTCTGACCATGAATCAAGCATAGAAAATATTGTTTGAGATTAAAGGTGGCCTCAATAGCACTCTGAAGTTTATTATTCTCCCTGTCCAGTTGCATAATAGTTAATGATTTTTACTCCATGCTTAATATATTTACATTTAAATTAAACTAGGGGCGGACAGTTAAAATAATTAAGAACATCCAAAGAAATAATCAAGTTCTTGCATCAAGATTCATTTATCTGAGTTGCATTTTTTAGGTTCTATAAAATTGCCTAAATTTATAGCCACAACTCCTGCTAAAAACCCAAAGAATTTCTGGAATGCAGTCATGTTCATTTGTTCTTTTCTCTCTTATTTCACAGCAAGGAGTACACTTACATTTTTTTACCTCCTTTAAATATTTCTGAGGGGAAAAATAACATTGGTTAGGCATAATGAATGTAAGCTCTTGTCTCTGAGGCAGCTTTAAAACTTGCAAGGACTCCACAGTCATATTAATAAAATATCTTTGTTTTTGTGCACTGTAATGATTGCTGTGTCCTAAATTTAAGCACTGAGAGATCCTCTTGAAATTCCCTTGCAGGTTCTTTGGCTGCTGAGTTTTGATGATGACAAGAACACCTTGGCAGATGCAGTGGACAAGTATTGTATTGGTGTCCCACCCATCCAGTGGCTGGCCTGGATCCCACAGCTGCTGACATGCCTGGTTGGCTCAGAGGGCAAACTCCTGCTCAACCTCATCAGTCAGGTACAGAAGATAATCTCTGATTCTTTTTTGTCTGTCATCTTCCTTGGCAAGATGACAAACGGATATTTTTTTTAAAGCAAATTACAAAAATACCAAGCTTTAAGAATGGTATTGTTTGCAACTGCTGCTGTGTTAAAAAATGGTAATTTCTGCCTTTAAGCAGGGTATTTTAAATTTCAAGGGGACTTTTACTTACTGAGATTAAATCCAGTGAAGTTGTATCCCTATTTGCATGAGGCATTATAGCTCTCCCTCTGGAATTCTATTCAATATATTTTTGTGAAGGATATAGCACACATAAAATACATAGTTAAAAGTGCTTGTAATGTAGGAGTAAAGAATGGTTAGCTTTAGTAGCTAAAGGGCAAACTCTTTTTGGAAGTGTCTTGGTGTTTGTTCATTCAGGTTGATGTAAAACAGAAGTGAAGTCCCATTAATGCACAGGTGGCCATGGGAAGCTCTCACAGTACCTGAATTCCAGGCCTGCACTGCTCCACTGTTTCCTGGAAACTGGCACAGGACAACTGTTGTGCTGAATTCCTCACAAAACTCCTTTCTTCCCCTCCACTCTTGATTTTTTTGAGATACAGACTTACCAGGGTCCCTTCCAGTTCAGGGTGTTCTGTGATCCTGTGAGATTGAGCTCCTTTTATCCTCTCCTCTGTCTTTGCTCTTTCAGACCTCTGAGAATGTGTGTTTTTGTAGCTAGAGAATATGTCCATTTGTGTTGACAAGGGTGTACACAACTCTAGATGTGTATGTGTGTGCAGAGGTACTCATGTTTCCTTCCCTCTCTCTTCATGAAATTAAAATGTAACTTTGAAGGGACCATGCTCCTAAGCAGCTGAAGATGCCAAAGTAGGTAAGGCAAACTGATGGGTATGGTTGGTATTGCCTGGCAACACTGGTGTGCTCTAATGTCTTCTGACACAAAAAAAACTCATTTCAACACATTGGGGACCCCTTTTTATTTGGTGAGATTTCTATAAAATTTTTAGAAGCGAATGTTTGCTCAGGAGTCATACTTAGCTGGAGCTTAGACTTTTGTGTTACAGTGTGAATCGTGTGTGTCAGGTTAGTGATCTGTCATAAATATCAGATTACTGAATACATCAATCCCATTGCAACATTTCTACCACTTACCATATCCATTTGGATGGAGAAAGGATCTATGATTTAGTAAAACTGTGCCTGGAGAAGCCACAAATGATGTGTTAAGATGTGCTCAGTTGCAGGGAGTAGACACATGGTTTCTTTCCTTTAATAGGTACTGAGATTTACAGATTTAAATGGATGCTGAATGTTAACATCTCTTTAGGGTTTGGTGTTTTTTTTTTTTTTTTTTAATGGAAGCCATAAAATCCTGTTTTTATTTTTGGGTGCAGTTGGTATCCCCTTACATTAAGTACCACAATTAGGTGGAGTAAAGTTACTCTCTAATGGGCTTTCTTATCAAGTATCGTGGGGCTTGCTGGGAATTGTGGCCTAATTTAAAGACTAACTGCTGTCATTATGTCTGTTTTTCTTCCACATGAGTAAGGTCTTTGAGCTGGCCCAGCTGGGGCTCTGACATTATGCTGCTTTCAGGTTTATTAGGCAATATGATCTGGAAGCCCTAATTAGGTAATATCTTAACGGTGTGTGCAGGGAGCTACCACTTCATCCTCTTTGGGTTTCTGTTACTGACAGAATCTTTAATTTCCATAAGCTGTTATTTAACACAACGAGCTGATTATTCCTCAATTGCACTCACTTACAAGGGAATCTGTCCGTGTTGATGTGATCTGTAGTCAGTATTCCTCAACTGAGAAACGTGTGTCTCCAAATAGGTGGGAAGAGTCTATCCCCAGGCTGTTTATTTCCCTATCAGGACCCTCTATTTGACCTTGAAGATAGAGCAGCGGGAGCGCTACAAGAGCGGTGAGTTTGGTCCTCACAGAATCGTTTGAGCCCTTTCTAACTTAATTGTTACGTTGAGTTTTCACTGGATTTTACAACGAAAACAGATTCTCTAGAAAACATACCAGCTTAACAAGGCTAAGGAAGAAAACTCTTTATAAGCTTTGCTTGCATTGATTTGTTTTTGTGAAGTTAAACCTGCAGATGGCTCGAGCTGTCTTCAATTTTCTTGTACAACAATACTCACCAAGCAGAGTTTCATCTCTTTCATTCTCATGGCAGCTTAATTATGGAGAATCACATGTTCTTCACTGGATGTTTATCTTGATAAATTTGTGGAGAAGTAGAAAATTCTTGGTTTATAAATACAGGAGAGTGTCACAATTTTCTAAGATTCTCTAGACTAATTTCCCTTGGAAGCATGAACCATGCAACATTTAGTTTGTTTTCAAAGGTGCCACACTTGTGAAAATGATTCCATAGTAACATTACGGTGAAGTTTCAAGTGAAATGAGCATTTCAGTTTACACCAGCTAAAAGCAATGTTGGCTTTGAGAAATGTTTGGGAGATGGGGAAAGCATTCAGCAACTTGCACAACAACTCTTTTCCCCAGAACAAATCACATCTGGAATAGTTATGTCAAATGATTCCGCAGAATTTAGTTGTTCTTCTGTCCCATATAATTTCCTGGGAATCCTGGGAGAGCTGCTTGAAAAACTCTCATTTTAGTTCTGTGTTCTTTATTACAAAGTACATTGTTTAGTTAATTGCTCTATCCATTTGGGAGTTAGTTCACTAAATTTCTGTATAAAATTTGAAAGGGCACTAATTAAATGATGTTTTGTTTTTGTTTGGGTAGTCTTTTGCAGAAGGAGATGCTCACATACCCTAATAATTTATTATTTTCCAGCAACAGTAGAATATTTGTCTGTAGGTTCTGCCAAAAAACACTGCTGGGTGGGTGAGTTGTGTCAGTTAGTAGGAGTCATCTGATAAAGCAAAACTCTGCTTAATCACTCTCTGATGGAGTTGTCATGCTAGAGATGTTTTGTGCTAAAAAATATGATGTCTGTTGTTGGCAGCAACATATTTATTCTTAAGTTGTGTGTGAAAGCTCTCCCCAACAGGGAAGGGAACAAACTGCCCATAATTCAAATAATTTGATCCTTTATGAAACAATGTCTGTTACTTCAAGAGCATATAGATTGGTAATGTAAAAGCTGCACCTCCTTTGTGGTTTTGAGGACTGTTTATTTTGCTTTAATGTTGGGAAGTCTGTTGCACTAAATAGCATTTGGTGCCGAGTTTTCTCTCTAAAAAACCCCAATTTTCTTTCTAAAAAAATTCTTTCCAAAACTCAGTAAGGAATACATAATTAATACTTAATGTAAATCTCCAGCCAATCCTTAGAACAATTCATTTTATTTCAAACAGACACATATCAAGTTCATGAAAGGTCATTCTTACGTCCTTTTTAATGTTCACTTTCCAGATTCAGGGCAGCAGCAGCCAAGTTCAGTTGGAAATCAGTCCCACTCTGCCTCAGACCCTGGGCCCATCAGAGCCACTGCCCCAATGTGGAGGTGCAGCAGGATCATGCACATGCAGAGGGAATTGCATCCCACCCTTCTGTCCTCTCTGGAAGGCATTGTGGATCAGATGGTCTGGTTCAGGGAGAATTGGCATGAAGAGGTATTTGGTTTCAAAACACCTTCAATGTATGGATTACCTAAGGGAAAGTTCAGTGCAAAATATTTATCCAGAATTAATTTTAAACATCAAAGCGTAACTGTTTGTTTTGATTAGTAAACTGATGTTTGTAGAACTGACTGTTCTGATTGGAGTTTAAGGATCCTGGTTATTTCTGGAAGCAGTACAGGGGTTTTGCAGAACTGTTAATGTGATGAATGCCTCTAGGATTTAAGCTGTTGCTCATACTAACTGAAAATGTATATTCTCACACTAAGTTTCAGAGATACCAGTTTCCTTCTTGATCTGGTGGTCTGTGACAGGTGGTGATTGTTACCTGAAATTTGCATTGCAACAGAGAGCAGATGGACCTGCCACTCTGCTGTTACTTGCCTCTCAAAGTCTGTTCTGCCTAGCACAGTGTTTATTTGAAGGTTTCCTCATATCACCCTTTTTTTTATAAATCTCAAAATATGAAATCTAAAAGTTACCTGCTGTTGAAAGAGCAAGTTGTCCTTTGTGAAGCAGCATTTCCCCTGCTCAGTTTGTTTGTCTGCAATGCTGATGAAATTCAGTGCTGTCATTCTGATTGACCCTCTGATGCAATTTAAGAGTAGAGTTTTAAACAGATGTTTCTGAGAGTGTAATTTTACTATATAAAATGCAGTGTGGGGATGAATATCTGGTGTCAAATCAAAAGGCCTGGTCTTCCTGACTATTTTGCTTTTTCTGTTTTTCATTCTTAGGTTCTCAGACAGCTGCAGCAGGGCTTGGCAAAGTGCTACTCTGTTGCCTTTGAGAAAAGTGGAGCCGTTTCAGATGCCAAAATCACTCCTCATACACTGAATTTTGTCAAGAAGTTAGTCAGCACCTTTGGAGTAGGTCTTGAGAATGTCTCCAATGTGTCCACCATGTTTTCTAGTGCAGCCTCAGAGTCACTAGCTAGGAGAGCACAGGCAACAGCTCAAGACCCCGTGTTCCAGAAGTTAAAAGGCCAATTTACAACAGGTAAGTGTTTAAAAATATTTTAAAATGTTCCTTTTAATCTCAAGAAATTTTCCCCCCACAGTTCAGCTGTGAGGGCATTCTGCTTTTTTATTCCAATATCTTTCCTGAAAGAAAATTTAGAAAATGGCACCTTTCTGTCATTCAGCAAACCTGAAATAGTTTTGTTCCTGTCTCTTGTGCAGTAATAAGTGTAATTCAAGTGGAAAACAGACATCAACCCACAGAAGAAATATATTGTATTTTTATTATTGAAAACTGTGGTTTGATCACATATGTGTTTAAAGATAAATTAAATTGCTTCAGTATAGTATTTTTGCAATTTGCACAGAACTGCCAGCTGTATCTGAGGGACAATAATGATCTCTCTCTCTCTCTCTCTCTCTCTCTATGGTGGCAGAATTTAATGAAATTTTCACCCCAGAACTCCAAACTGATGATTTTATGTGAAGTCTTTCAAAACAGCCTACTTTTGATGAGTGAGATTACTTTAGTGTTTTGGATAACTAGATTATAAAAATTCTATTACCCAAATTTACATCACTGGTAAATTGAATCAATAACTTTAATCAGATCTAATAAAAAAGATACTTAAGGGAAGTAGCTTTTTTGCTTCATTCATTTTTCTCTTAACCAGTGCTTACATATTTGAGTATCTGATCTTGATTTAAAATTCTAAGAAAAGCTTGTTTACAAGCTTGATTTGTTTGGTGAAATGTGTTAAGGCCACACAGCTCATGTATGACAGCAAGTGACACTGATTGGCATCAGTGTTTTGGGTTGTCAGAATTTTGAGTTTTGCATAAACTCCTTGGCTTTTCTTTAAACATAACTGAGAGTGTTTGGCAGGTAGACTTGGGGTGTTTTTTCAAGCACTGTGCTGATGATACTGTGAAAATAAGGGAACTGATGGGAATCCTGTGAAAGTAACTGAGTTGTAGGAGTGACCTGCATATCTCCTGCATTGCATGATGTCCTTTGTGAGGCACAGCAGTTGCATGACAGCAGGTAATGAAAGTCCTGAACCATATGATTAAATTTTTACTGGATGAAGTGTACTAGGGAGGAGAATGGAAGTAGAAACACTTTGTGTGTCTTTAATGGGAGTGTACGGGGGGAAAAGATCACTGGATGATGATTAATGGGATGAAATCTCACCAGTCCAAGTGCTGGATTCTGCACCTACAGCAGAGTAATAATGACAGGTGCTGGTGTAAATGGGGAGAGGAGAGGCTGGAGAGCAGCCCTGGATCAGGGATCTGGGGATGGGTGTTGTAGATCCCTTCCAGCTGAAAGGCTCTACATTAAATACAAGTTTGGACTTGACTTTAATCTTTAATAATGGTTTATAGTCTTTATGTTGCAACAGTAGTATAGGCGGTTATTTATTGCTGTAAGTGTTGTTAATACACTCAGTTTTGGTTAGATTTGAGTTATTTTTGGTCTGTCACACTATCTCCTACTTCCTTTCCTGTGAGCATCAGAGAGCTCTGGGGTTTCCAAGGTGTAAAGGAAAAGTAAATGTAATGCCAGACTAAAGTCTGCAATATCTGAAGTAATATTTCAAAACACTTCTAGAGAAACATTTAAGAAAGCTTAATTACAATTCAGTTGCAATTTTTAGTTAAAACAAAAAATGGAGAGGATTTCTAGTTTTTTGTGCTATTTTTATTTTTGGCATATCTTTGTGATATATAAAGCTTTTCAGATTTTCTCTCTTAATTAAAGAACTATATGCAACAACATATAAACCGAAGTATGACATAGGCCTGGTCATAAAAATCATGTAAAGTCATCAAATGCAAAATATGTCTTAGTAAACTTCAGTTAAATAACAGTAATTAATTTTTTGGCAAAGATTTCAAGTTTTATTTTTCAAGTATGATGAAATATGAATGTCTGCAGGACACAAGTAATTATTTTGCTTAGTGCTGGATTAGATTTTATTTTAATCTATTACATTCGGTGTTCAAATTTACAAACTAAATGTGGAAAACCAGAAGAAATTAAACCAATCAGCATACTTAATAATTTCTGTAAACTAATTTGTTATACAGAAAATGAAGTAAGTTTTTTATTGATTTTGCAATAACAGTAAAATGTATGTGAATAACTGAATAGGATTGTAATTACTGAACTGAAGATTGCAAGGGCTGTTGTAACATTATGAGAAGTCAGTTGAAGAATGTGCCTGATGTGTCCTTGTGTCACACCACAATGTTCATGTTTGTTTTTCCTGCCCTCAGTACCAATTGCATTTGGATGATGGACAGATAATTACAGTGGTTGCCGTTCATTTCAAAAGTATCCAAGCTAAGGAGGTGTCTTGGAGTAAACTTTTTGTCAATTATTCCCAGATTAATGTTGACAGCTGTGGTTTATAGACACTTTCAATGGAGTTTGGTTGCATAATCATTTCCATCAAGATCAGAGTTGTATTTTGATTCCTGTTTGGAGCCACTGGAGACTCTCACACCATTTCTTGTATTCTAAATTCTTTGTCTGCAGCAGTCTGGACTGTTGGAGCTGTGATAGGTCATCTTTATCCATCCTAATGTTATATTATAAAAACAAATTTTACTTTGAATTTTTTTCTAGAACTTCAAATGCATAGTTCTTTGACCATCTGTTCTTTGTTCTCTCTCTCTCTCCTTTCCTGCTAAACCTTTTGACATCAAAGAATAGAAAATGCTGAAAAATGCTCCCTTTGAGAGCTCTCTCAGCAGTGAAAGCAGCAGAAAAGCTGCCTCAATTGTCCTTTTGTGGGCAGATGATAGTTTAGAGTTTGGATCAGCTTCTTTCTGCAGCCCTCTCTCCACTCAAGCTGAATACGAATGGAAAGTTCCAAAATACACCCTTGAAGGGCACTGTAATTTCCTTGAGACTTTGTCACCCAGCACAATGAATCCTTCAGTGCAGTCAGGAGGAAGCTCTTGAAACCCAAGTGTGGCTCTGAACTCTTAGGAGAGGGCAGAGGAAAGAGTTCTGTTCATTTTCAGCTTTTTTAAGGATTTTTTTTTTCCTTTTTGCTCAAGAATGAACATAACATACTTTGGTAGCTCTTCCTTTGCTTCCCTTGTAATTTTTAGGTAAAAAGGTTGTTTTCCAGGAAATCTAGATAAAGAGATTGATAATATTTGACCTTGGTGTCTGGTCTACACAGTATTGGTTTGTTGGAGCTGAGTGACAAACCAGAAGCCCTGCTCATATTTCTGCTTTCCTCTCACTGAGATTTTTCATTTTCATTGCTTTTTTCCAAAAGTTCTTGTGAGATTGGAAAAAAGTTTGGGGAAGTAGAGTATATGAATGTTTGAATAATAACTTCAAAAGCAAGACAGCACTTCAAATTTGGAGAATGCTTGGATCTTCTTCAATGTCCTGGGCATAAAGAATTGTCCTGCTCCATGCAGCTAAGCTTGCAACTCAGTCCTCGGGGACACCTTGCATGATGGATGTCTTGGGTTTTTAAGCTGGAGATCCTTGAGGTGTGAACTTTTAATGGAATCAGGCTTTTCCTGTGGTAAGAATAATCTTAAAAATCTTCAAATGAGCTGTTGCTTGCTCTAAAAGCTTTAATAGCCTGTTGCCTTTGAGTGATCAGAACTGTTTTCTTCCAGTGTGGCAGGAGGAATCTTAGTTTGGAGGTCTGCTTTGTTTTCTTAATGTCATGTTAGTGTTGTGCAGGTCAAGGGGACTGGGCGGGGCAGAGAGTTTGATACTCTAATTTTGCTGCCTTGAGGATGTTTTTTGGTGTTTCTTACTGAGGAGTGATGGTGGTACAGCCCTCAATCAAAGTGTGTTAGAACCATCAGGATTTTTTTAGGTCTGCCTCACTGGGAAGAAGAAGATTGTGCCCCCTTTCTCCTTCCACTGAGAGTGGCAAGAAACTTCAGCAGCATTGAGAAGAGAGAGCAAACTGCTTCCACTGCAGTCTGTGCCATGGCCTTCAGTGAAAATCTCCATTAAGGATGAGGGGGAAAAACTTCCCATTCTTTTTAGGAATAGGTGGTGCAAGTAGTGAGGTACTTCAGACCAGTGTGTGTTAGCTTGAGAAAGGAGTTTTCCAGTACTAAGTACTGAAGAAATGGATTTCTTTTTGAGACAAAACCACTGTTTATATAGATTAAGATATCTGCAAAGCAGAGAAACTTTGTACACAAATAATGTTTGGTCTTGTATTTCCCCTTCTTCCAGCTGAAGTGATTTTTCTTCTCAGATGGGCTCTCTGAGACATGAGCAGAAAGACTAATTGAAGTCTCTGTTTTTCCCATCTGCCACTGGGAAACAGAAAAGAACAACAAAAGTCTTAAAATAGGCATTCAACAAACTAGAGCTGCTCTTGTGGTGAACTGAGTGACTTTTTTTTGTAAAGAAAATATATTGATGCGTGTTTTTACCTCTTGGCTGATTCACATTAGCACAAAAACTAGTTGCAGTTTGAGGGTACTTTCCTGCACTTCAGAGATTCGGGAGATAAATGATGCAATAATTTTGTCACTTTGATGAAATGATTTACTCCCACTGCTCACTAGAGGGTAGGCTTGGGATTTTAATAAGAGTGTTTTACAGTGATATTGCAATAGATGCACTGCCCACAGCAGGCAGAAAAAGAAAAGGGAATATTACATCCATAAATATGAAACTGTATTTTTCATTGTAGACTTTTTTCTTACAGAAGTGGAAAGGATTTTGTATGAGCTGGGTTTTTTTGCTCTGTTTTAGGCTGGTAAACTTAGGTCTTTCACTGAAAGCTTTTAGCCTATCAGTTTCTTGTGGATACACAGTGAAATATGTTGGGTTAAACGTTCTCTGATATTTATTTAAATAACAGAACAACAAAATGAGAGCAATCCTAAGGTGCATTGTTTTCTTTGCCATTAGAATCCTGGATTAAAGAAAAGAACTTAGAAGAGTGTATGTATGGAATGACAGGAGCTCTGCTGGCTAAATGAATGTTTTAAGTTGTTTGTAGGAGTAAGTCTTTTGGACTATTAGAGTTTTGAGTGGTTTAATTGTGGTTGAAAAAAACTTTTATATGCAATAATTGCTGTGTGCACATAATTCACTCTTGGCACACTTGCAGGCAGATGCTTGTAGCATATTTATATGGTCAAATTTTCTGAGCAGCACTCATGTTTGTTTGGTTTTTGGTATTTTTGTCAACTTAGGAAAATATTGAGTGTACATAACATATTGAAATGAAGGTTCTGCAAGAAAATTAAACCCATTTTCAAGACTCAATTTTCTGTTGTATTGAATAATACTGAAGATTCTGTTCTGTTCGAGCTGCAAATCTCAGAAATACTGAATTGTCATTATCTGGTTTTTTTTTTTTTTTTTCCAGTTACTTTTTCATTTGAGACATGTTGAACTTAAAATGGCATCTTCTAGGGAGTGGAGATGAGTTTAAAAATTTGAGTCTGTTGGTTAACTTGCACAGCTTGGGATGCCATAACTAATGAGGTTTACAGAGAGTAGTTTGTCTTACCCAAATGTTTAATCTTTCGTTGTTGTGGCACTGAAGTGCTGAGCCATCATTTCATGTATGTGGTTTATTCATTTTCCCCTCTTTTGGGAAATTCAAAGACATTTATTTATTTATTTATTATTTGCTTTGTCTGAAACTGTAGTGACAGCAATGTTGGGAAGATGATGTTGGAGTGGCCCAGAAAATGTTCAGTATTGCAGTGATTTCTGTTAGAGAATTACTTGCATAATGTACTGAAGTCCATATATTGACCTTGAGAAAATTCCTTCTTCACCTGCATGTGGATTAAAGGAGATATTCTCACTCTGTAATACTGTTAACATTGCAGTGGGAAGAGCAGGCTGTTTGCATAATATTGTCATTTTTCTTGGGCTGCTGTGCCTGTTCTTCCTGTAGTGTCTTTCAATTGCTGTCTAACACAGGAAAGAGCGAGAATTTTCTTGCAGTTGTGAAGAGGACAATAGTAATAATAACATTTTTATTATTTGCCCTGCAGTTTCTCACATACAACACTCTGTGTTGTATCCTCAAGTGGGGCTTTCATTCCTTTTTGAAGTAAAAAGTCTCCACTGATTTTAAATAAATAAATAAATAAATAAATGGTTTGTAATGAAACAGATAGAAAATTATAGTGCTATAAAGTAATCCTACTTCTCTTTCACTAAGTAGTCTGATCTAATAATTTGGGGTTTTACTGCTTTCTTTCTATGCAGTATGTCTGGTTGCAGTATATAGAGAATTCAATACAGTAATAGTATTTAAATTTTTCACGATATGCTTTTCAATGTTTGTGTGACTGTGAAACAGGAAAACCTTAGGAAGTTCAATATGTACTTAATAACAGAATATTTTAGAGTTGCATACAGAAATGAGGTAGCAGATTCTGGCAGGTTTAAGTTATTGTTATATATAATGCTAGGACTTTGCTAAAAGGTTTTCCAGAGAAAATAGAAATATTCAACTGAGCCTGGCTTTTCAGCTTAGTGGGCATGTGTGTGTTTGGTTTGCACTATTTAATTGGATGCTTTGGTTTTCTTGGCTTTTTTTTTTAGATTTTGACTTCAGTGTGCCAGGATCAATGAAACTCCACAACCTTATCTCCAAACTGAAGAAATGGATCAAAATTCTGGAGGCCAAAACTAAACAGCTTCCAAAGTTCTTCCTCATAGAGGAAAAGTGCCGCTTTCTGAGTAACTTCTCAGCTCAAACTGCGGAAGTAGAGATACCTGGAGAATTCCTGATGCCAAAGCCAACACATTACTACATCAAGATTGCAAGGTAATCTAAAAATTCCCTTTGGTAGCTGTAATTCTGACAACAGAGAAGAAAATTAAAGCCTTCTCCTTCCTTCCTTCTCCTTCCCTCCTTCTCCTTCCTTCCTTCTCCTTCCTTCCTTCTCCTTCCTTTCCTCCTCTCTGCAAAAGCAGATGGATATTTTATAGTAGATATACATTTTATATATGTGTATTACATATACAAAACTTTGAAGTAACACCTTTTTAATTTATCCTCCTTCAATAACTGTACATTTGGTCTCTAAACACGTGCACCCTTCAGAGTACATTTGGTTTTCTTGTACACTGCTGTACGTTTTTCTCGTATGTTGCTGTAAGCTGAGGTTCGTGCTTTTGCTGCAATCCCTGGAGGTGCTGTTGTTCAAAGCAGTGACAAAGGTGTCCCCCAATGCTGCTGGCAGGTTCATGCCCAGGGTGGAGATCGTGCAGAAGCACAACACGGCGGCTCGCAGGCTGTACATCCGCGGGCACAACGGGAAGATCTACCCCTACCTGGTGATGAACGACGCCTGCCTGACCGAGTCGCGCCGCGAGGAGCGCGTCCTGCAGCTCCTCCGCCTCCTCAACCCCTGCCTGGAGAAGAGGAAGGAGACCACCAAAAGGCATCTGTTCTTCACAGGTACCAAAAAGAGAGAGATCTGCCTTGTTTTTAAATGTATGTTGCGCTCAGAGGTTACGATCGCTGGGGGTTTTTTGAATATTCAGAAGGTAAATTCACATCTGTCTGGGTGATTAGTCTTGTCTGGAGCTGTAGCACCCCTCTGGAGAAGCTGATTGCGTGGGATCTGGGGTGCTTTCAGAAATGCTTATGTGCATTGCTTATGATATCAAGTGCACTTGTGAATGTTTAAGGCAGAGATGCCCACCAGGCCTGTTGGTGTGGAAATGGGTGCACATACTTCAGAATAAACATTTAGAGCCAACTGAAGAGGGACAGAGCAAAACCTTTTCTCCCTGACTTATGATATACAAATATTGAATTTCTTTTATGTCTTCCACATAAGTAATATTTTTTCTTTTTTCTGCTGAGTTTCATCCGAACAAAGTATTACTCTCTTTCCTAAAGGCAAAGAAAAACAGGAAGAATGATGAGTGCTCGATTTTATTTTGAAAATACAGTTGATATTTCTGTTAAGAAAAAAAAAACCAAACCCATAGCTTGTAAATTAGTTATGAGCATAGCATTAACATTTTGTTTTGATAGGGTTTAGCTGCTTATTAGGGTTGTGTTTTAAGGGCGGGTGTGTCAGCATTTGGGATGTGGATGAGCTCAGCTTTGTTTTGCTGTCCCTGCCCCGCCCCCTGCGCAGTGCCGCGGGTGGTGGCGGTGTCCCCGCAGATGCGGCTGGTGGAGGACAACCCCTCCTCGCTGTCCCTGGTGGAGATCTACAAACAGCGCTGCGCCAAGAAGGGCATCGAGCACGACAACCCCATCTCCCGCTACTACGACCGGCTGGCCACCGTGCAGGCCCGGGGCACGCAGGCCAGTCACCAGGTACCGGCACCGGGGCTTTCCCCCGGGCTTTCCCAGCACTCTGCTGTGCCCCCGGCAATTCATCCAGTGCTCTTTCTGGGCAATTCATCCAGGGCTTTGCCCAGGCAATTCATCCAGGGCTCTTTCTGGGCAGTTCATCCAGGGCTTTGCCTGGGCAGTTCATCCAGGGCTTTGCCTGGGCAGTTCATCCAGGGCTTTTCCCAGGCAATTCATCCAGGGCTTTCCCAGCACCCTGCTGTGCCCGGGGCAATTCATCCAGGGCTTTTCCTGGGCAATTCATCCAGGGCTTTCCCCAGCACACCCCTGCTGTGCCCCCCGGCAGTTCATCCAGGGCTTTCCCAGCACCCTGCTGTGCCCGGGGCAATTCATCCAGGGCTTTTCCTGGCCAATTCATCCAGGGCTTTCCCCAGCACACCCCTGCTGTGCCCCCCGGCAGTTCATCCAGGGTTTTTCCCCAGCACACTGCCCTGTCCTGGGCAATTTCACCCAGAGTTTTTCCTGGGCAATATCATCCAGGGCTTTCCCCAGCACTCTGCTGTGCCTGGGGCAGTTTCACCCTGGCCTTTCCCCAGCACCCTGCTGTGCCCAGGGCAATTTTATCCAGAGTTTTTCCCCAGCACCCTGCTGTGCCTGTGGCAATTTCATCCAGGGCTTTCCCTGGGCAGTTTCACCTTGGGCTTTCCCCAGCACCCTGCTGTGCTCAGCGAAATTTCATCCAGGGCTTTTCCTGGGCAGTTTCATCCAGGGCTTTTCCTGGACAATTCATCCAGGGCTGTTCCTGGGCAGTTTCATCCAGGACTTTCCCCAGCACCCTGCTGTGCTCAGGGAAATTTCACCCAGGGCTTTCCCTGGGCAATTTCACCCAGGGCTTTCCCTGGGCAATTTCACCCAGGCTTTTCCTGGGCAATTTCACACAGGGCTTTTCCCCAGCACCCTGCTATGCCCAGGGCAACTTTATCCAGGGCTTTCCTCCAGCCCCCTGCTGTCCCTGGGGCAATTTCACCCAGGGCTTTTCCCGGGGAATTTCACCCTGGGCTTTTCCCCAGCACCCTGCTATGCCTGAGCAGATGGTAGTTGCTTTAGGTCAATTGGTCTGCTGCTAAGAAGTGCATTAAAAATGCCTTTTTCCAACTAACCCCTTTGCTGTGCAGGTTCTCAGAGACATCCTGAAGGAGGTGCAGAGTAACATGGTGCCTCGCAGCATGCTCAAGGAGTGGGCTTTGCACACCTTCCCCAACGCCACGGATTACTGGACCTTCAGGAAGATGTTCACCATCCAGTTGGCCCTCATTGGCTTTGCAGAATTCATCTTTCACTTGAACAGGCTCAACCCTGAGATGCTGCAGATTGCCCAGGTATGCTGCAGTTGGTTCATTCTCTCGTCTTGGATCAGATGGATATTTGCACTGTGCTTTGGAAATCAAAGTTCAACATAGATAATTAACAGTGCATTTCAGGAGGCTTTTTATTTCTGTGTGATTGCACATCCTGTAGGGAGTACTTTAACCTGCAGTCGCCGTAGACATCAACTCTGCCTTCTGTGGTGAGAGTTTAGAACTTTGTGAAATTGTTCTTAGGTATTGGAGCTCTTCATGTAAATGACTGATAAGTCTCTCTTTTAAGTCTTCTTTCAAATATATTGCTTTCAAAATACCTTTGTATTAAATCAATTAGGTGTAAGAAAAATAAAATTTAGAGCTTAATTTTCTTAAAGGGCTATACCCCTTTTCAAATACCATTCTCTGTTGAGCATATCCATCGAACTACAACTCCTAGTAATCATGATTTTTCTGTTTTAACCCAACATTTAAAATGAGGTTTGCCACCTTAAAAAAGAACAAAGGTGGTAGTTATTAAAGTCTCAATGTCATTTTAATGCATGGAGAGCTGTAGTCTGTATAGCAATTAGGATTTTTTAATCCCTCTATTAAGTGTTCAACTGTTTACCCACAGTGAACCTTGGACACTGAATGTTGTCTCAGAGGTCTGTTGGCAGTGGCTCTGTACAGCTCAGGATCCAGAGTAATCTATTTATTAAGTTTGGTATTATGTGTATTTAGTAAGGGTTTTGGAGGCAATATTTTGAGAGAAATACTTACCTTTGTGCATGCCATCATTTATAACTTCATTGCTCAAAAGTTGTTTGGCTAAAGGAGTGAAAAGCTATTGGAGTACTGTTGGAACTCAGCATTAACAGAAACGAAAATCCAGCTGCTTTTGGTCCCGTGAACAAAAATCAGTTCCTTCAATTGCTTTTGTGCATCTTTGTGTCAAACCCAGGACACTGGCAAGCTGAACGTGGCTTATTTTCGCTTTGACATCAACGATGCCACCGGGGATTTGGACGCCAATCGCCCGGTTCCCTTCCGCCTCACCCCCAACATCTCCGAGTTCCTCACCACCATCGGGGTCTCAGGGCCCCTCACTGCATCCATGATTGCAGTGGCTCGCTGCTTTGCACAGCCAAACTTCAAGGTTGGTACACCTCCTGCAAGGTTATTTGTATTTATAAACAAAACGTTTTTTGGTGAAGGTAGGAACCGAATGATGCTGCGTGTTTGTGTTAAAATTTCGCTCTGAGGTCATCGCAAAGGCCAGCTGAAATGTTGGAAATTTTTGGAAGTGTTTTGTTTGTTATGTGTAAACTCTTAATTTGACTCAGACTGGACACATAAAAGTTTGAGGCTTTAGAGGCTTGGGACTGTTGGGAGTTGGCAGATTAATACCAGTAACTCAACTCAGTGATGAGACAAAATAGGAAAGTATTTGTTGCAGGCATTTCTTTTTCATTCACAGATAGAACTGACCTACACAACATATATGTGTATATATATTAGATACATATGCACGGATGTTGTAGTCAGTGTTCTTTCCCTGTGTAGCAGAAAATAATATTCCCTGAGACAGTAATGACTGCAAAAAAACCCTTTTCAGAGTAGTCCAAATCTTTGCCCAAGACTTCTGTGTGTGTATGTGATAAAAGCCAATCAGTTTGGTAGAAAAACTTAAAAATAGATGTACACAACTGTATCTGTATATCAATATCTTAATATATGGTATTAATTTCTGTAGGAGTCGTTGTGTTGTGTTTTTGGAATGGAAACTTTTTATGAAAAGAAACACCTGGAGAGAAATAATAAAGATGTTTGGAAGCCACCCTCACCTTGAAAAGTCTGAAATTGCAATGTGGCACCAAAAGTGCCAACATGCTGTTGACTATAATCCAGTTACAGCTCTGTAATCTGATAGAACCTGATAGTCCTCTGGATTAAGTGCAATAATCTGATTTTTCTTCTTCATCTAGGTTGATGGCATCCTAAAAACTGTGCTAAGGGACGAAATCATTGCGTGGCACAAAAAAACCCAAGAGGACACCTCCTCTCCACTGTCAGCAGCTGGGCAGCCCGAGAACATGGACAGCCAGCAGCTGGTTTCACTGGTTCAGAAAGCTGTGACTGCCATCATGACTCGCCTGCACAACCTGGCCCAGTTTGAGGGAGGGGAAAGCAAAGTCAACACTCTGGTAGCAGCTGCCAACAGCTTGGACAACCTCTGCAGGATGGACCCTGCCTGGCACCCCTGGCTGTGACTTGACACTTCCAGTAGTTTGGGGGAAGAGAATTCTTGTTTTTGTTGTTTTTGTTGTTTTGGGGTTTTTTTTTTTCATGTTTTTATTTCCTCCTGTTGTCTGTGGTGTGAGCCATATTTTGTGTTAAGAAAATGTGAAAGAAGCTTTCCAGACGACAGCTTACCTGTCCCGCTGCATTTTGTCAGTTTTCATTCTAGCTGAGTTTACAGTAGTGTGGTGTTTTTTTCCTGGTTTTAATTTCACGAGGAGACATTTCCTCCTGTTTAAGCAGTTGATATGCAACAGCAGCTTTCGCAAATGGATTAAAACGAAGAGAGAAAAATAATATACAGAAAAATCTAATTTTATGATGAAGACTGTGGAACTAGCGTAGTTAGATTTAGGGTCTGCCATTCTTAATAACCTGCAGTATATTAATTTTTTTATACAATAGTAATTATTAAAAAAAAGAAAAAGACAGTAATGAATTTTACTTTGTGAAATTTTACTTAATCACTCTCTCTTCATAATGCCAAATTGAAGGCACAGATAAACGCTCTTAACTGTTAAGTTTGCTTCAAATTTACATGAGCAATGTTCTTTGTACAGACAATTTTGTACCAAATGTTATAGAGGTGAGATTTTGTTAGGCACTGAGAAAATGATGATCAAATTGTGCTGACTTTTCCTGGAGCACAAGCTATGTACAGTAAAAGTGTAAACCATTTAGGGTATTTGCTTTAGCTGTGGACAGTGTTTGGGGGGAAGTTTATAAAAGGATGGAAAAAGTCATCCTTTGATACCTGTATTTGTCTGTAATAGAGAAGAAATGAAATCTTATCAAGTTCTCTTTACTGTTTAGAAATACAGTAGCTTCTTTAGAATGGATCTGTTCCTTTGTAATTTAAGAAAAAAGAGCAGTTTAATGTTTTACTCGTCTTTCTGTTGTGTTAGCATTTTTATAAAACTTCGGTGTTGAGAATGTTAAATTTGTACAGAGTGATTTTTTTCAAAATAAATATTTTATAAAACTCTCTGTGGTATTAATTTTATTTATAATATTTTTAATATCCTATGACATTTTGCTTCATTTTATGATGGATGAATCAAGCATGGCCCTTCATTCCCACGCTTAGTGCTCCTTCTGTATCAAAGAGAGTTTTGCTCTGTGGCACTATGTACAAGGAGAAGCTCAAATGTATGAGTGCTAAGGACTATATAAGGAAAACAAATTTATTTCGTTTTTTGATTTGGAAAACAAATGTATTTCTTTTTTGGCAAAGACTTCCTTATCAAAATCATGTTGGCAAGAATAATCTTATAAAACCTATCGCTTCCTGCATGTGTCACCACACACTCTGTCTGCAGTCATTCACAACTGAGCTCAGTGCTTTCATGACTTGGAGGCAATTGTTGCCTTCCCTTTATTGAAGATTGTAATGTTTGCAGCTGTGAAATACAGCACACACTGCACAGAGGAGTTGCAGGATCATTTCTTAATCATTTGCACGTCTTGGATGTGTCTGAGGGATGACAGCATTCCCTGACAGGAAGTCATCAGATAATTCAGCTGCTTCTCTGTCCATGATAGAAATCTTAATGGGAAAATGTGACTGTGAGTTGAGACAAACTTGTTGTCTTTAGATTTGTGACATCTCTCTTGCTTGTGGCATCATCTCAGATATACTCCTGAAAGAGTAGGGCTGTGAGGGAGCAGAGAGTTATTTTAATGAGCTCCCTGATGGTGTTAATGTGCAAATGTTAATAATACCTGGTTCTCTGCTTTCACGAGCACATGCTATGGCTGTACCTCAATTTGTGAGAAGGCTTACACAGTCTTAACCCAGAGTTTTACCACCAGCTCCAGGAGATAAATCTAAAGCTTTTAGTTATACATGAGCATTCTTCAGAGCCTGGGGGATATCTGACATCTCTTGTATCAGCAGCAGCTGTCCATTAGCAGGAAAGTGGTTTGACAAAGTACAGGGTATGAAGTTCCTGATTATCTTCACGAACATGTGACATCTATCTTAGCTGCATTTAATTTTTTATGATTGTGGATAAGGGTTCCCTCTGTCTTGTTAGAGATCCATGCTCAGAATGCATCTTGCTGAGCAGATACTTGAAAGTGAACTACATTAATTGTCAATTCACTCTAAGTATTCCCTTCAAGGTCTCTTCCCTCAGATTAGATACTACACAAAAAAAGCCCTTGTCATTACTCTGTAAAATCAGAGAGATTAACAGAGGTCAAATTTAAAACTCTCTGAAATTGTGTGTAGGAGCATTATGCCTTTCTGAAAATCCCTCCTGTTGTGTTTGTTTTTAACCCTTGTAGAGTTATGAACAGATTCCACCTGATCTTCAGGAGGGTAACTAGTCACAAGTCCTTGACACCAAAGTTGTGCCAGCCATAATTCTGTATAAAATACAGAGATGTACGTGTTGGTAGACTTTGGCACATGTACCTGTGTTGGTGTGAATTGGGATCCCTGGGATGTCACTCAAGGCACAGAAATACTGATAACTAAGAAGCAAATTTGGCATGAAAAACAGGATAAAAATGTAAGCTGTGGATATTATATGGAGAATAAATAGCTGTCAGGTTTCTGAAATTATACTTTTTTTTGTCTCCTGACTTTTGTAATCATGTTTGACTGTCTTTATTAGACGATGGTGCTGCAATTTAAGGTTTTATTATTACAGTCTGCTCTCAAAGTGGATTACCAGAATTTGTTTGCTTAAGTGAATTGCACTCCAAAACAAAAGCCTTTAACAGTAGTTGAGTGTTTGAGTCCACCCTCTGAGAGTGCTGTGCCACTTTCCTCTCCTGTAATTGGGCTGTCCATGAATTGTCAGATACAGAGAGAGTGAGCAAGGGATTAGTTATTAGTGGAAGATGATGACTCAAAGCGTTTCAGTGGCAGACAATGAAAGCTCTGTTTCATAATGGTAGTGGAATAAAGTTACTTTTAAGGCTCTGATCTGTTTCAAATATGATGTATGAAACGTTCCTTTGTGGTGTAGAAGCCTATTCAGAGAGATTTCACACTCACAGGAACTTTTAATCAGCTCAGTGTGATTGCATTTCACATTTAAGAGGTTCAAGAGAGCACCTGTGAAACAACTGGTGTTTTGTATG
This sequence comes from Trochalopteron elliotii, assembly GCA_024734555.1. Lineage (NCBI taxonomy): Eukaryota > Metazoa > Chordata > Aves > Passeriformes > Leiothrichidae > Trochalopteron > Trochalopteron elliotii. Next base: position 1,097,643 of record JANPWX010000033.1, read on the forward strand.
TGGTTTATCATCATCATCCCTTGGCTGTGCTGGGTCTCGCTGTCCCTGTGATCATGAGCTGTGAGCCAAAGGGCAGAGTCACCTCACCAAGGACCTCCTAAACCAGGTCTTAAGGTACTGAAATGCAGGAAAAAAAGGAGGTCTGTGAAATTGTTAACTTAGACTTTCCTCTCTTGTTTGTGGCCTTTTCATCTTTAAATGAGCATTGCCTTTGCCTGGGAGCTCCAAGCATGTGTTGTGCTCCCTCTGTGCCTTCAAACTTCTCCCTCCTCTGTTACAATCCAATGCTTTACCCTGAGAAGTCTTTTTATTTCTTCCAATTCCCCCCAGAAAACACCACATGGGATTGGAGCACCCTGGTTCTAGCTGGGGCCCCTCAGCTCCTGGCACTGCATCCCCCTGTGCCTCGGGGAGCAGCAACCATGAGGGACCCACTGGGTGATCCTTGCCAACCCTGGGGAGAGAAATCCTGGGGAGGAAAAGGGAAAGAGGGAAGGGATGGCTGATGGGCATCATTGGGTGCTGCCCCTTCCCTTCTCCAAGGGGAGTGACTGAGTGGAATCCACTGCAAAAATAAAATTTTAGGTAAAGAAGCAGGAGAAGTGGCAGAGGTGAAGCTGAGCCCAGTGAAACAGGAAGAAAGAGGCTGCCTTAAGTTTGTTTCCTTGTTTGTTTCCCCTCAAGAATGGAGTTTCATGTTAATTGCCAACAAACGGAGTGGAATCCCCCAGCCCAGCCTGTTCTGCTGAGGACAGAACAGTGAGTAGCCTGGCAATTGTTTTCAGCTGGGGTAACTTGTAATGGCTGGGTCTGGCACAGCCAGGGCTCAGAACATCATCAGGGAAACTTGCTAAGGGATGTTTTGGTGTTACAAAATGCATTTTTGTTTGTTTGTTTGTTTTGTTTGGCGTGCTTTTGTCCTTTGGTGGTGCTTTTCCCTCTGATCCCACTGGAGCACTACATGTGGTTAATATACTCTTGGAAAATCCCTCTTGAGTGAGCTATAGAGCCTGTCCTGACCTTGTCTAGCCCTGGAGGATCATACCATGCTGCTTGTGAGAAATGAGGTGGCAAAGTTGGCTGTGTCTGTGTCTCCAAGGGAGAAGCACTAACTAGTGTGGGCAGTTCTCCTCTGCCCCTGTTTTGGCAGTGTGGTCTGGGCAGCAGCAGTTCATTTCTTACTGTGTTCAGCAGCACAAACCTCGTTAGAGCTTTGTATGAGCACTTACCTTGCCATTTAATCCACAATGGTTGGATTTCTTGGAAGGAAACACTTAACTGTCACAGAAATCAGCTGTCATAACAAAGCACTGGTAAAAGCCCATTTCCAATCCACCTGGTTCTTGTGCTGAACATGCTGTACACATTTGATATATTTGGAGGTGCCCTTAGCTTTGACTTGTTAAAGTCATGTGCTCCACACCCTAATACCAGGCTTCATTTGCTGCCTGCAGCCTGATTTTATATTTTTGGGAAGGGATATTTATCCAGGCTCTAAGATAGTGTCAGGATTGTACCTCAATCAGTCAGGCATTGCTTACCCTCAGTCCAGCCCCTGGGAACTGTTACAGTACCAGGTGTATTAAAGAAGCCTGCTCAGTCTGATAGCTGGGAAAGGACAGACCTTTGCTGGCTCTTTGTTTCTCTTTATTTCTCTTTATACTAACACATTAATTACTGTCTCTCTCCACTCCTTGCTGCTGTTTGTAAGAAAGTGGCATTAAAGAGCCTATTCTGCCTATTCAGCAAGAGTTCTCATCAGCAGCAATTCATAAACCACTTTGGAGTGGGTCAGTATTGCTCTACCATCCCTTGAAGCAATACAAAGTGGTGCAGAACTTTTAATTGAGGTCTGGTGGTGTCACTGAAATGTTGTTTCTTTGTGTAACAGCTGCCCCTATTCCCTTCTGAAATATAAAAAAAAAGCGATTATCAAGTAGAGAAATATGCCATATTAAAATTTTGTAGGTTAACTGCATGCATTATTGTAAAGTCTGTTTTTTTAACCTCTCATGCTATCATTTATTTTTTAGCTTGAGCATGTGAAGGAACTCATCTCTTTGAGGTTCTGTGGAAGAGTGAGGATTGGGACTTCAGAGTTCCTTGTCTGTGTGTGGTGCAAACTCTCTGGGATGAACTAAATCTGTGAGGGAAAAGGATTTGATATTTTGATGCTTAGGATGTGTGTGTGTGGTGTAAAACATTGTGGCTTTGTAGTCTGTGAGTGAAAAGAAGTGTCTCCCACTTAAAACAATTTTCTTGCCTTTCTTGTTTAGGTACAGCAGTCTGGGTGGTCCAAACTCAATTTTGTTGGGATTAAATGAATTTAGAGAAAATTCTCTGGGACAGTGTCCAAAATTCTGTGATCTCCCACAGCCCCTTTGCCCTCTTCTCCCTTCCACTCTATATTCCTGGCAGAGACAAACTAGCAGAGACAAAATGCATGGACATGACAGACACACAGGAGATGGCACAATGACAGTAAAACTGAGGCAGGTCAGATGAGTTTGCCCTGCAGGCTGTATCTGCTTTCCAGATGTGGAGCTGGATGCACCCTGTGTGAGATGTGCTGCCCTTGCTTTAGCCTCTGGAAATTTCTGGAGAGAAAAGAGCAATTTTTTACTGTGGCCTGTAAACTCTTGGTGAAAGTGTTGGGATTCTTTTGTGTTCTGGACATGGATCAAAACATGCAGATTTATGAAACAGAGACACTGAGGAACTGGGATAGTGGGGACCCTTCCTCTGACCACCTACTACCTGTTTTTGATCTGGTGATTTGGGGAAAATAAAGACTAAAACTTCCTGAGCCTTTCACAGTCCTGCAAAAAAATAAACATTAGTTTGGGGTGAAATTATGACTCGCTTGTCTCTGCTTTGTCTGTTTCAATAAGCTGGTATGTTGTGAATGAGGTAACTACTGAAAGTGCCAAAATGCTTGCTTTATTGCTTCTGTGACAGATGTGATGCTGTAGAGCTGTGGGATGGTTCAGTACAGACAGGAATTCTGTGTTCAGCTCTCAAACAGGCTGCCAGTCATGCAGGGAAAGATACCTAGCTCAGTTTAGCTTTCACTCACATGTATTTTTTAGGAATCATGTGTATTATGGGATTCATCTGCTCTTTACTGTGACCTGAATGAGGGTATTTTGCTGTAGGAATAATTACATCTAAGGGTGCTCAGCTTCCTTTGTAGCACTTTTCTGCAAGTCCACCTAGAAGGACGACTCAGCTTTGGTAACTGTTTTTAAACCACACGTTTTTTTTTGTGAAATAAATTCATAGGTGGACACAAAAGTTATTCTTTAGTGGGGCTGATTTAATGTCAGTCTTACTCAATTTAGTGTCTAAATCCCCACTTCTTAAAAGAAGGTTTTATTTTAGAAAACATTTTGTAATTTTTCAGGCTGTTTCTGAATAAGACTGGATACTTGGTTAGGCTGTGCTTGTGTAGCTCTTGGTATTTATTGCAGCATGATAAGCAATGTTTGAGAAGAGGATTTTCGCCAATTTTTAGTCCTGTCTTTGTAAAATATCAGAACCATAGATTTCAGGGGTTTTGTTAGGAGTAACATACTCAGAATTAATGGCATAATCCCTCATTCCAGATTCCAACAAGACAAAACACTTATGTGTAATGAGAAATACTGCCTTTAGCTTCTCAGTGTTTCTCTTATTTTCAAATGTTGTTCAAAGAATAGTCTTGAGTTTCCTAAAGAACAGGGTATCTTCCTCAGATCACAATCTTAAAAACCTCACTATTGTTTATACAGACCTATATGTAGATGCAGAACTGGAATTTTTCACCGACTGCAGTTCATTCTTGGAGGAATGAAGCTGAATGGTTTGAAACTTAGTTTACAGTTCCTCCATCTGAGGATGTGAGAAACTCTGACATCTGCCAGCCACGGCACAGGCTGGAAAGTGCCCAGATCTGTTTTCTGTTTCTCATTGATTCATTTTGTCACATTGGTTGAGTTACTTCACTCCTTCCTCCTTCTGATTTCCCTGCTACTCTTGTACATTTTTCTTAGAGGAAAAGCTTGAACAGAGCTTGGCACAATGAGAGGCCCAATGCAGGACCATGTCTTTAAGTGTCCCTGCTGTGTGAATAATGTGTTGCTCTTCAGCTATGGTTATTTTCATCACTCAGGAGCTGGATGCAGACAGAAAAGAAATGTTACCCCTTTTACCTTTAGTAGAATTGTTCCCTTTTAATTTATCTGTGTTTGGCACTTTTGAGGTATTCCACTTTTCCTAGAGAGCAAGAAAATACAAACACACAGGTTAATTGCCTCAGCTGCAAAATTTTTCCTCTCTGTATTTGCAAATTTGGTTAACAATTATCTTCCTATTTTGCCTGAATCAATGGTAAGAACTGCACACTTAGAGTTGTGTGATTCACCTCTCTCTGTGCTTTTAATGTTATTCAGCAGTAGCAGGGATAAATGCTCTCAGTTGAAGCAGTAGATTACAGGACATGAATCAGTGATAAAAATGTGCAAATGGACCTGACATCAGTGGTGTAGCTGAAATATTTTTTCATGACTGCTCTTAGGGATTTGCAGTATCTGTCCCTGCCATCTTTAATAGGTAGCTGTTCATGAATCAAATAATACAATTTCAATCAAGAAGCAACCTGCCAGTGGGAGGAAGTGTATAAACATAAATTACATAATTATTATTCCACTTGCTTCTATGCATTTAATCACGAAACAGCAGAAGCCTGAAGATACAAAATAAACCTTAAAGGCATCGTAATCTTAAACAACAGTAGCAACACGCCAACATGTGCCCTGTAAAATAGAAAAAAGATTAATAAAAGAGTGGCACTTTTTAATTTATTCTCCTCTTTTGTGATCATTAGGCAGTAACACTAAATTAGCTTACCATACTTGCTTCCTGAGTCAACAATTCTTGAAGCAAAGCTACAAAGAACTGGAAACTTATTAGGATACATGGATTGTACTTCCTCTTATCAGAGAAGAAAAAAGATGGGATTTTATCTATATTTTCTTAGGGCAACTCTCCCTGTGTGATAGAAATAACCTGATGCAGTGATTCTGCCGGAATTTGCAGAGAGCCTGCACCAATAGACCTGAGGGGAAAAGTGTATCTTTGAGAACTGGTTGCTGACACCAATGTCAGTCATGGATTATTTAGTTGTGAACTGTGTTCCTGTTTATGAAAGAAGAGCAAGAGTCATGCAGGGAATTCCCACCATCAAGCAACACAATTTCTTTTGTAGTCAGTCAAAAATCAAAATAAAATCAATTCTTTTTCCTATGAATGGATATCTCTAATCTTTCCCCCTTTTTTTTTGTGTACATTTCAAATATTTAGCTTGCCTTGGAGGCACAGGAAGCAGAACAAGCATTTAGTGATTTAGTGTGGCCACAGATGTGTCTTTTGCAGTAGACTACAAGCAGTGTGTCCTGGAGGAGAGACACTGGCCTAGGGAAGAGGATATTTTAGATTTAGATGGTTTAGATATTTAGTTACGGCTATAGATATATCCATATCTATAGATATTGTATAGATATTAGTTAGTTTAGTTAGTTTTAGTGTGTTTGCCATTGGCTTTTTGCTCTTTCAGCAGTGATTTTGGCTGCTCACTCATTTTTCCCTGGGCTGAACCCTCCTGGTGCCTGTGAACTAGAACCCTGAGGGTTCTGGCTGTTAGGGATATGAAAGAACCTCAGTCAGGTTGAGAGGTGAGCAGGGAAAAAAGAGAAAGTTTATTATGATTTGGGGTTTAAACAGGATTTGGAATGTGATCAAGGACTGGGAGATGAGAGGGACATTTCTCTGACCCCAGTGGTCAGTTCAGAAGTCCATCACAGAGAGGAATGGGAACAATCTACTTTGTTTATGGTACATGCACGAGAGTCTCCAGTAGAAATATGTAAACAATATCTGAAGGCTGAAGAATCAGGGTGACACCCAAGCCCCCTCCAGACTCAGAAGCTTTGTCACCTTGTCCCTGCATGAGCTGCCACCCTAATCCAGCCTGGGGAAGGGCAGGACTCACCATGGGTCCTGAAACAACAGGGAAATTTGTGCTCAGTGTTTCAGGATGAAGGTGGCCCTGCCACATGGCCCTGTGGGTGCAAATCTGGCTCAGGAGTTCACTGCATATCCCAGGAAACGACCTGGGAATCTTATTTTTGTTCCTTTAATTCTGTATACATCACAAACTAACAAGCCATAATGGGAAAGCCATTTTATCAATATCCTGTGTCAATGATATGGAGATTAAGGGCAGCTGGATTTCAGCACAAGCACAAGATGTTGGGCAGAGCATTCCTATGCAATTTAATCCTTTAATCCATGCAGTAAATAAATGTTTTTGATCTGAAACACAATCACTTTGATTACAGCAACAGAGGGGAATATTTTTTATTCTGCTGTGTTATGTGGGCTAAATAGGAAAAAGACTGATGGAGGTTTGGCAGATCAAGCCCTACAAATGGATTGTCTTCCTGTTATTTAGACAAATTAATCTGTGGGTAAGGGGACTGTTATCAGCAGAACAGACCAAGGGTCAGTTTCTTGTCCCTCACCTCTCAAGTATGAGAAGTATTCTCCCAGAAAAGTCTAGTTTTCAGAAATTTTGCTTTCAGAAAACAATATCATCGTTGTTCTTTTTTTAACTATCTTCAAATGAAAATAATTTTCATTTTTTAAAAAAATCAATGCATTTTATATGGAAAATTTTACCTTCAAAGTTTAAAAATAGTAAAAATCAATTTTTTTTTCTGTTAAACCAGACACCCCTTAAAACAAATTTTAATGTCCAATGTCTATGCCTGACTTCTCTCTTTCTCAGTTTTGCATCCCAAACCTGTTGCCCTTTCCAAAATTGGGAAAACATCATCCCAAATCACAAATGGATCCAGCCTTGGTGGCTATTGGAAGTTTATTTAAATTTTAATTCGTTTTTAATATTCTTTTACTTGAAATGTTATGGAGCATATTATTCCCATTTATTTTTCTTTAAAGAGAAAAAAGGAAGTGGTGTGGATCCAATTTTATTTTTAAAGCAATAATAACTATATTTTAATTTTTGAATTATCAATCCCTTGTGATGTCTCAGATAGATATTTTTAAGTGTAGAGCTTAAATTTTTGTGAAAGAACTGTAATTTTCTTTATTTACATGCTGCCCACCACAATGGGGCTTTTATTCATCTGAGCTGTCCCAAAGTAAATAATTCAGTGATGAGGCATTTTCCTCAGAAATCCAGAGGGGCTTTTTAGTACTTTTTTTTTTTTTAATGTCATATTTTAAGTCTGATTTTCCATCCCACGAGCTATAAATCATACCTGTTTACAGGTATGTATGGAATTCTGTGGACTAATGATTTGAAAGTGCTATCACAGGAAAACAATGGTGTAGCACAATAGTTGACTCCCCCAGGAAATTGCAGAGCTATCTCAGTGCTCAGGAGGTTTAAAACTGTCAGTGCTTGGTAAAGATGAGTAATAGCAATCCTAGGTGTTCTCAGCCTTGAGTTTTAAAATTGTTTTCAACTCTCAATGCAAATGTCCCTTTCAAGGTGAAAAATGTCACACCAGAAAGGCTGAAAACTTTCCAGGCAATTACGCTGGTGAATAAGTGTGTATGGGTTCTTGATAACTTCAAAATAAGCTCTTTTAAAATAAATAATAATAGTGAAAAAGACAAGAGGCCCTTGTAATTTATATATGGGTTGGCTGGAGAAAATAAAGCATTGAGTAAATCTGTAAGGCTATTTACTGATTGCTGAAGACTAGAAATGATTTTTTCAGTTCTGCATTAAGGCTGCCCTTACAGAGCAGCTCCACAGAGGCTGTCAGGTTTTGTGTAATGACATGATCTAGTCTCAGGCTGTGCCATTCAAAACCCCAGATTTCATTTTAAATTGGAAACCCATATTAATAGGCAGTAGCCCATCCACAGTTGATCTCTTGTTAATTTGACAGAATATATAAGCAGCAAATGTGGTTTCACTTTTTTCTCACCTACAGCTCTCTCTGCTGTAGAGAACATGAAGTCTTTCACAATAATTTTTTTCATGTTCATATTATGCCAAGAATCTGGCTACCAGTTCAACAGATGAAAAAAAATCTTACTTTTGTCTTTTCCTGGCAATTTTAGGAGGTTTGAAGACAGAGACACTAAAAGAATGTTGTTACTGCTGTAATTGCAACTGAGCAAATGAAGGTTAATATTTCAGAGGACAGGGAGGAATTTGTTTAATGGATATTGTGATTCTCATAATTTTCTATTGACTTACGATGGTTGGTTGATGGGCACCAAAATGGCAACATATTCATGTTTGACACAACTGAGATTTAATAGCTGTGCTGTCCCTATGGAGAAAACAAGAATCTTTGTATGTCAGGAAACAAACATGCTCCCTTGAAACTATTCTTTGTAGGCACTTTGAAAAATGACATTTTAATCCCTGCTTAGCAAATTCCCTTATGCAAAAGAGAACCTTTATTACTTAAAAAATTATTGTTACTTAATGTGAATTTGAAATTTAAATAACCCATTTCCAAAGAAACATCTACACTTGATTGCAATTCTTTCTCCCACCATTATCCTTTAGGAGAATACTACAAAACGTGCCTGGAGAAACCTGGAGGCCCTCTCAGTAAACTGCATCATGTCTACAAGGATAGGGGGTATATTCAGATGCTTTACAAATGGCAGAAATAAATCTGGTGTCATTTGGTATCAGGCATAGATTTGTAGTCTAGATGAAAAGAGCAAATTTTTCTTTTAACGTGATGACTCCGAAGCATAATAGGTAAAGGAGCTGAAAATATAAATTTAAAGCAACTTTTCTTTAGGCAAAAAGGAACAAAGAAGGATTAGAGCAGGTAAAGGAAGCACATGAATGGATAACTGGAGGAAAGAATTATGTGAATCATGTACTACAGACAACTCCCAAAGATATGAGGCTCTACAACTATTTTTATCTAGTGTTTTATGGCTGTAATCTGGAAAATTGCTCACACACGTATAACATGGAAGCAATTCCATTGCTTTCAGTGAGTTAGGAACAAATGGGGCAGCCATATGTGAATATGTTTTCCAGCTTAGAGCTCTCAGACTCTCCTTTGTGCCTATTCAAAGCATCCAGTGAAGTCAGTGGGAATTTGGGCCAGTTGGAGATTTCATCTGGAGCTCATTTGGAGCAGCCTCACAGCAGAGCTTGTTTCCTTTCAGGATGTAACTCACAGAAAAAGAAAAATCAGGCATCATTTCACCCTTTCAAGTGGTCTTTTAAGGACAAAACACATTCTGATTGCTGCTCAGGGGGGAAACCTCAGGCACACCATTGCTCACCCTGGAGGGATTTACCCTCCCAGCTCTGCAGATTGCAGGGCTGAGCCAGAGCTGAGCCAGGCAAGCCTCCTGCTGATGTCAGTGCTGTCTGCTGAGGGCTGAATCTCCTCTTGAAACATGAAATTTGGGCTTCTTGACCACATGGCCAGTGCCATGAATGGGCTAATGCCAGTTTTAAAATTGTTTTCAACTCTCAATGCAAATGTCCCTTTCAAGGTGAAAAATGTCACACTGGAAAGGCTGAAAAGTTTCCAGGCAATTACACTGGTGAATAAGTGTGTATGGATTCTTGATAACTTCAAAATAAGCTCTTTTAAAATAAATAATAATAGTGAAAATAGGAAATTCTTGTCCTGTACCCTCCCTGCCTGTGTATAACTAAACTAACCACTCTCCACTCTTTCCCAAATCTGGCTTGGGAAGGACAAGCCCTGGGTAAGCTTGGCTTGGTGAGGTAGTTTGAAACAATGGGTCAAATATTACAGCTTGCTAAATTATTTGTAGTACAGTTGAAAAGAGTAAAGATACCAATGTCTGGGTATCATTGCTCTAGTCCTGAAAATGCTAACTGTGATTTCAGTTATGACTCTTACCTTCAAGGATCAGTGGTGTGTATAAAACTGCAAACTGTTTCCATTATAATGTTTCAACAGAATAATATTTGTCTTTTCTCATAAGTGTCTCCCTTTTGCCTGTGAGGGGAAAAAAAAAAGTTTAAAAGTATTTTTCCCAAAGGAATATCTTTTCATGATATGTTCATACACACTTGAAAAGCAGCACCTATCATGAAAACATCATTCCTTACCTCCCAATCATGTGGAGTCACTGAGCTGAAAGCCCACTGCCATGAGCAGATCAACACCATGCATCTCTGAAGCAGTGCATTGATATGGACCTATTTAGATTTTTATCAGTTTCACCTATGTGTAACCATTTTATTATAATTGACCTGGGTTTGTTGCTACATGTCTCCCTCATTAAAATGTATAGCACCTGAGCTAATGGATTTTGCTTCTATCAAGATATAATGAGGACTGGCATATCTGCATATTCTCCGAGTGCACCAAAAGCAGAGACAAATACTCCATTTTATTACCATCTGACAGAGACATAATGATTGCTGAGAAACTCATTACCATCATATTATGCAATGATTTAACTGGAAAACCTTGCTGTGCTGCAGCCTGGCAGTGGTAGAGCTCTTGGAAATACCTGTTTTTGTGTTTGAACAGTGGGAGCTGAGCTGATTCCCTTCACCCCGTGTGCTGCACACAGTCTCTTTGCTTTGCAGATTTCTGACTGACTCTGAGTGTATTTCATTAGTGCGTAATTAAGGAATATCACTGAAAGGTGGTTAGAAAAGCACATATAATGAAAACACAGGTAGTGAAGGGAGCTGGTACAAGAGGGAGAACTAAATATTTCCCCTTCTCTCTCAGTTCTCCCTCCTTTGCACACCCCATAACTCTGTGGTTTATAGGTGAGGCACCCTGGCTCCTCCTCTTTTGAGGCAGCTGCTGAGAGGGTTCCAGCAGCTCTTGGTCAACTTTTCTGCAGCTTTGCAGATACAGACAGGTACTTAGAGATAAAAGGTTTTCAGCTGCAATTTGTGTCTTTGCTCTCTGTACAACTTTCCTCACCCAAATGGTGCTGCTGAGCTGATTTCTTCAGAGCTCAGTTTAGTGCAGAAGACCGTGACAGAAAATGTCACTGAGCACAGTTTATCATTTGAACACAAAACCCCTCAGTAATGCAAAATAACACGGTTCAGCTGGCAAATGCTGGCTGCAGCCACTCTGCTTCCATGCTAGGCAGGGGAGGGGGATGGACTGATAATTTGTCTCTGTCACCTGAGATAGGAGGTCCTTAAGTGTTCTAAATATCTATATAATAGTCAAGAAGCCTCTAGTCAAGTTCTAACCCCTTCCAGCCTGCTTGACAAATTCACCTCAAGGTTTAAGATTTCACTGTATGTGAAGGGGTGGGAGCAATGTTCCCATTTCTCCTTCCAACATGTAGAATTCACAAGGTTGAAATATGTTAAAGAGTTCATTCTTTCGTATTATTATATATTTCATATATTCATATATATTCATATATATTTCATATATGTATCTATAGAGAAATGCACAATTTTAACAGGGGGACGGTAAGAGAGTTTTGGTATTTTGTAAACTTTTTCAAGTTCAGAAATTGTGTTAACATTTCAAATTTCAAACACTGAGCAGCACTAACCAAATGTCAGGCTGGACACATGTTTGGGTTTTTAGTGTCATTTTATATCACTGGACAGCTACTTCAGCAATTTGGATCCCTTTGAAAATAATTTGTTCTTTTAAGCAAGTTCAGTTACTCAAGAAACAAAACATACAGTGTGTTCACACCACACAGATGTGATTTATTTGGTAGGTGAGAAGAGGAGTGATTTAGAAATTTAGAAATCTAGAAATCTAACTTTAGCCATTTGATTTCAGTACTATAGATTCAATGGGTAGAGATTAATCCCTGTATGCAGAAAGAAAAATGCCAGGGATGATTAATGAACCTGTTTCCATCTAAACAGCAATGAGAACTTTGCAATACAAAAGTCTATAAATACTGAATTCAATCCTGAGCTTGTTTACATGTGTTTTAGTATTTAGAAAGGAGGAGAATGGGTATGGGTAAGCTTCTTCTTCTGTTTATGGACATTGGTGAGCAAGTTAACAGGTTCAAATGCCTGCTGGAAAAGGTAATGTGAAACTGATAAAATAGGTCATGCATACCTAAAAAATAAATGGGGAGCTTTCTCCATATTCAGTGTTTGATCATGTAAGTAATTTAGCTGTGCTGTACCATAGAATTGTGAACAGAGGATTTCACCTGGGAGAGCTGCTGTGGGTTTATAGAGCAGGTTTCCCAGTTGGAAAATGAGCCATATGGTGCATATGTCAAACCCAGGGAAGGAGGTAAACCTTACACAGACCAAACAGATTCACTCTTAAATAAGATCAGATGGTGCCTACCATTAATCAGGACACCCAGGCAGTCTATTTGTATTTACTTGATCTTGGGTGTGAAGCTGTTGTGTGAGCAAATTTCTCCAATCACCAAAACCACTGATGAGTTTCACTGATATGGATGGAAGTTCTTTGTGTTGGGGGAATCCTTGTGAGGGGAGATGGGAATTTTCTGGACAAGCCACATGTCTGGTCTAGGGCTGCCAGCTCAGGGGAAGACAACACACAGAGCAGCAGGGGACTGGGAAGAGCTGTGTGTGATAGAACTTGTTTCTAGAGTGGGAAAAGTGTGAAATCCCTTAATTTCTCCACCTCCTTGCTGTTTCCATCTGGCCCCTGGCTCTTCACCATGCAGATTCCAGAATGCACAGAGTCTTTTCAGTCTGTTGGAAAAGGCTCATATGCTCTTGAAAACTTCGAAGATCATTTTCCAAAAATGGTGATGTGGATAAACCAAAGAGATCTAAAACCCTTGGTGGTCTACAGATGTCATCAGCCCTCAACTGCTAAGTTTTGTTTTATTTTCTACACACATTTAAGTCAGCCCAAACTGGTTCCTCTTCAAAGTAGCCCAAAATCATTCAGCAATGTTGTGTCAGCCCCACAAAAGCTGGGACTCATCCCACCCAGTGAGTACCATCAGGGTGGGATTTCCTTATCACTGAGATAAATTAAGAAATATTTCCTTCGTAATGCAACTTACGAGGGAAAGTTAAAAATACACTTCTCTGGAAGAGTCTGTAGATATTAGTTACTAGCCAGGCACTGAGGCTGTGCAAAGGCTTTCTTTTTTTTTCACAGCATTTTTTCTTCCCTGTAGCTTTATCTGCACTTTAGAGAAGGCAATGACTCAATTCATGTCTTATATCCAGGAGTATGGAGTGTGTGTAAGAAAGTGCCAGAACAATTTTTGAGTACTGAGAAGGAAAACACAGTTGTACACAGAATTATTTCCAACAAATTGGAGGATTGCTGTCCCAACATACAAATTTGGAGCTCAAATGCTTCCCCACCTCTCATTAATCTTGCACACAGAATCCCATGTTGATTGTATTGACTGGATGGAAATAAGGTCACTGCACAGTGAGGCACTGAGCTTATTACTGATGTTATAAAGGATTGTTTTCCTTAGGTAAGTACAAGGATGTTGGTAGCTAAAATATACCATGTGTTTGTTTTGGGTAAACATTTTGCTGTAATTCAATTTATGAGAGGGATCTCTCCCTTAAAAGCATTGGACATGTCTGCATACTAATAGGAGATTATGTTCTTTAGCTCTACATACTGGAGAGCCTGAAAACTGGTAATTTAAGTCCAGGAGAAGTATTTTTACTGTGTAATTATGAAATAAAAAAGACAGCACCCAAAATGACAACTAGGATGCTGATTTTGGAAACCTCCTTTCTTTGGAAACAAGGGGTGTGCTCATTCTTGTGTTTCTTGGGTTGGAAGACCAGTATGTTTTAATGTAAAACATAGATAGACCACATGATAGAGAAAAACCAGTGAAAATATCTGTAGTTGTGCAGACTTCAGAAGGATGAGAATTGTTTTTTCCCAGGACAGCTTTGTGTCTACAACGTACCAAAAGGAGTCTGCTGATTTAGTTGGGTTTTTTGTGGTTTTTTTTCTCCCTAAACAAAGCAGGAAGTTTTGTAGTGAGCAATATTTGGTGTGGCAATGGGATATGGAAGAAGCCAATTTGTGGTTATCCTGTGATAATAAGTTCTGAGGGAAATCCTTTTACATCTATAAGCATTCAATCCTCATTCCAGGGTTTGGTAAGTGATTCTTTCTGCTATTATACACAATTTAACTGTTTAATATGAATTCTTACCTCAGAGGCTGTGTTTGCACAGCTCAGGGAAGCCCTGACACCAGGCCTTTTACTCCAGATCAGTATTAGGAAAACTTTCTTCCCTGAAAGGGTGGTCAGGCACTGAAATAGGATGCCCAGGGGAGTGATGGAATCACTATCCCTGGAAGTGTTCAAAAACCATGTGGATGTGGCTCCTGCTTGTCCCAGGAGGTTTATTGGCTGCTCAACACTGATTCTGTAGCAGCACTGAAAACTTAGGTTTTGAGTTGTTTTATGATATCCATGGCTACTCTGTCTCTGGCTTTGGGAGAAGGAAGGAATGTGGTGTCAGGTCATCTCAGCTCCCTGTCTTAGCTGAAAGTGCTTTTGCTGCCCTGTGGATGCTGAAACACCATCCATGGCTGGGATCCTGCAGCTGGAGAGGTGTGGGCTCCTGGGACAGCCTGGGGGCTCTGCCCCACGAGCTGGGGCTGCCAGGGGCACCTTGGTTTGTCTCCTTCTGCCTCCTGCAGGGTTCATTCTGTGAGGGCACTGCTCATTCTCATGCAGGGCCACCTTTACTCAGCCTCACCAGTAAAGTCACTGCAACTCAGTTTTAATTGGCCAATTTTTTAAAAGCTGCCACAGTCTTTAGGCTCCTAATGACTCCTAAAACATGAAATGAATTCCTAGTCACTGAGGCCGAAACAAAAATAAAAAAGAGCTCAGTGCTTTCTCTACTGTGTTTTTCTTGCCTTTTCATGGGTGAGTTATTATAAAGGAAGCTATGTATCCCTGGAGACATTCATTATTGTAATCATAACTGGAAAGGGCTTCCTGTTGAGGAAATAATAAGTGTATCCTGGTTTGAATGAGCTCCAAGAGAGAAAACTCTGTCCTTCTGCCTGTCCCAGCATGGTGCCCCTCCACAGGGCCTCTGATGATTTCTGTGTGGAGCACGAGGGAGAAGCTGCTCCTCACAGCACCCATCTCTGGCTGTGTTTGGGACTCCAAATGGGAGCCCAAATGGGAGGTAATAGAGCTGGGAAATACATTTACCTCCCTCTAGGCCCCATCTGCTGTCCCCTCCCGTGCAGGAGCCCTGCCAGTGACAGAGTGGGTACAAAGCACAGCAGTGGGGAAGGTAAATGGGATGTTCTCAGCTTGCTTTGGGGAGGCCCCTGGCTGCTGTGGGAGGAGAGTGGCTCTCAAAGGAGAACTCTGTGAGTTTGAGAAGCAGAAACTCTGGAACAGCAGCCACTCCAATGCTTTTCTGCATTCAGGGGCCTTTTAGAGGGAAACCTTAGAAGGTTCCTCTTCCTTTTTTGTAGCCCTGGTTTCGTGCCTGAGATGTTTTAGTTCTCTGAAATTCCTTTCTCAGGGAATTTTCTGTAAACAAGAGAAGTGTTTTTGTAACTGTAACTCTGTTTACATTCTTTTCCCTAGGAGGGACTTCTTGATGTCCCTCTGGTCTGACCAATGTGAGTGAAGAGGTTTGTCTTCTTGTCACCAATCAAATTGGTCTGTGTAAAATAGTATAAAAGGTAAAAGTATAAGTCAGTGTGTAAAAGTATAAAAGTATACACATCCCAAAAACAAAGGAGTCATTTTCAGCCTTCTGAAGCTGGAGTCTGTGTCGTTGTGGTGTAAAACAGTGTCACTTTTCCTAAGCTCCACATCCTCCACAGCCTGGTCCTCATTCCTCTGAACCAGCTGGAAAACCTGTAAATGGGGAGTGCTGGTGGACAAGGCAGGAAGGACAACCATGGGAAAAGAGTTTGGATGAAATCATCTCCCTTTCCATGCACATTTGGTTCTGTGGACCTTGTGGACAGTTTGGGTCATTTACTGAGGAGTATTCACCCAGGGCTGTATTGGGGTATTTAGATTTTGTTTGAAGTGAGCTGGGGAAATGTATCAGTTCCAGCAGGGAGAGCAGAGAACCATGCAGAGTGTATTGGCTGATTGGAAAAAAAAAATTAAAATAATTAAAGGAAATCACTGACCTTGGATTAAATGCTGCTGTCAGCTGCTCAGAGCATGGAGCTTTGCATAGCTGTGGGGTGATTATGCAGATCAAATGCACAACCAACCAGAAAATAGGAATTCTGTTTTGTAAAAATCTAGAATTGTGCAACAGTGCCATAACAGCATCTCTGCACCCAGGGTGGCTGGGGCAGGGCTCCCTCAGTCTGTATCAATAAGCTACACACACAGAGGCCAATCAAAATTCTTCTTCATTCAAAATTCTTTTATTCTAGATAAAAAATTTCATGGTTAATCATTATCAACTTGTTCCCTTGCTGGGTAATTAGTATTGCATTGTTGCTTTGTGCCTTTCTCTATGTTCCCTTCATGTTAGAGAAGTTTAATTGACATTAAAAGAAGAGGAAATTAAAGGGATTTTAATCAGTTGGTCTGTCCTATCTGTTAAAAAAAAAGCTGGAGCAATAGGAAAATAGGCTGGGGTCTATGCTCTCTTATCATCCATTTTGCTGTTCATTACTGAATTGATGAGAATGTCTGCTTTGCATATTTAATCATAGAACTGCTTAAAATACAGCTGGGCTTTCTTCCTGTTAGTTCCTCTCTAGGCAAAACTACAGGTGTCAACAGGCTTTTGCCTAACTATTGCCTCAACTTTTTTAGTTTTTCACTCAGAAACCAACACTGTGAGGTGAAAAATGGGCACTTACTGTGGTTTTCTCAGAAAATTCTTTGATATCTAGAGTAAGATTTCATCTCATAAAGAGCTAAGTAAGAGAATAATGTTATTTATAAAAACTCTTCAAATCTATAGTTTAACAGAAGAGTTTGCTTGAAGCTGTTTACTTAGAGATTTTCTGAATCAGGACTTTGGTGCATTAAACTTGCAGAATCTAAAAATGCCCGGTGTCTGACTTATAAAATGGCTGGTAAACTCACACTGAAGGCAGCAAGTGAGTAGTACAGGTCACATAAAAGAATATTTTGACTATATTAAATATTCAGATCCTGAGAAATTTTGAAAACACTCTAAATAATAAGCATTTTCTAGAATTTGACTCAAATAAAATAAGTTTAATGTATTTTAGTGGTGTGTTCTATATTTTCTGGATCAAAACAGAAAAAAATTGCCTCATTTTTCTTAAACAAAGGTGTTGAAGAACTGTTATTTTTTTGTCAGTTTTTCCTATGGTGAAAAGCAAATATGAATTTTAAATACAGTGTTTATTAGGCTTTCCTCTGAAAATTGCAACAATGAAGAAAATCAGAGCAACGTTCTTTAAACAGCCTTGGAGAAATTTGCTAGAAGAATAGGAGTTGTGCAATTGATGATGAGCTGTTCAGAGGTGAACTCAAACGTGCCACTACCAGGCATTTAATACAAAGCAAATTGTCAGGGACTTGGGGTTGTACACACTGGAATAAGCAGGAGGGATCCCACTGATTTCACTGTGTTTGAAATCAGGCAGTGAAAATGAGATCCTGGCAGTTCTCCAGTGCAGGCTGATGGCAGAACTCCATTGCCTCATTAGGGGCAGGATTTTGTACTGGGTTTTGCTAAGACTTCATTCCCAGCTAACTTTTATCCTCAAAATGAAGGAAAGCAGGAGAGGCATCTCGTTGGGTCCCTGCTATTGCTGTGCAGGTGAAAAGCACTGAAATGCCATGGTTGGCTTTAACAACCTGGCTGGTGATGGGAGATGGACTTCAGGAGCTTTATTGCCCATTTTTTGGTGGGGGAGCCTCTCCTGAGCAGGTGCTTCCAAGCTCTGCCTGTGTAGAGCCTGCAGAGTGACACGTTGGTGAGAACAGGCTGTGGAAGTGATGGATGTGGGGAGGGAGGTGCCCTTCTTACACCCTCTTACTGCCTGTGCTCATTCACCCACGTCTCCCAGTCATGGAGCTGGGCAGAGGTTTTCTGCATCCCAAAGAGCAGGGTTTCTATTTCAAACTTTTTCCTTTCTATTCCTGGCATGTGATAGCAAGTTGGACAAATTGCTTATAAACCTCAAGACCCTCCCTAGGATTTATTGGATCCCTGAGCTAAGATTTTCTGGGTCTCAGAGGTCCGTGCAACCCCAAACACCAGGGAATCCTGTCTGAGGTGAATGTATTAGAGAGAAGATTCTGGCCTCTTCCACCTAAAGTGGAAACTTTGCATAGTATCCATTCTGATTTGTTGTCCACAAATTTTGACTAATTTTGGTGGTCATTTGAGAACTGATAAAAAATAAGCAGCAGGTTTTTTTCTTCTGTAATTTTGAGACTTGTTGTCCAAATATGACCCCCGAACTGTTCTGATTCTGCTGAAGTGAGCACAGACTTCTTTGCTTTGATTTTAATAAACAATGGATTGGTTCCTCTGCCTACATGTTTGTATTTATGAGAGTAATTGTGTGTGACTGTAATTACTCCTGTGCTTAATTTTCATCCTGGTTAAAGGCAGAAGGAACTTATCCAATAAAAAATGGAAGTGGTTTGTTCCCAGATATGGAATCATGCTCTTGCATTAAAAAAGTTGGCTGACAGACTATATTAAATGCAGATCTCTTCTGGGAGGCCTTTAACTATTGCGAGCCTAAAAGAAAATGCATTTACAATAAAATATATGTTCCTCTCAGATTTTATTTCGGGTGTCTTTTGGAGAAGGTGTCGTTGTCTCTTTGAGAGGCATCACTTACATGAAAATCACAAACCCTTGGGAACATGTGTGCCTTCATGTTGCAAGAAAATCTGTAAATGGAAAAACTCAAGGACAGGTGAAATGTGATTCTCCTAGGTGTGGGATGATGCTTTCCCTGTAACGGGTAATTTCCTCATTGAAAGAGAAAATGTATTTCTGAAACTTTCTTTTCTGAAGCCCTTAATTGGCAGGTCGTTAGACTGATTTAGTTTCTGAATCTCCTTATAGATAACTGCCTGGGTGTCGGAAAGCATGGAAGTAATTTAAAAATGCTTTCTTTGTCTTATGATAACACTGCTACAGTAGTGAAGGTGTTGTCTAAGCTGCCATGAAACCAGTTTATGGATCTGGAGAAGCAGAGTGCCAGCAGAACAGGGTAGTTACAGGTTAAAAAACCCCTTTCATTTTAAATTCAATGGGGCCAGCACTAGGATACAGATGCATTCCTGAAGCTCTTTCCTTCTCCTTTGAGTGACTGCAGTCTCTGAGAGGAACACAGACACCACCATGAGCAAGGGACAAAGAGACAGCTGTGTTGCTTTTCAGCAAGTGGGCAAATAGAATAACTTGGAAAGGAGATCTGAGGGAAAAAAAGGAGACTCAAACCCAAGACCTTTGGTTAGTCAACCATCTCCATCCAGCAGTAGTCCCTCTAAAAATTCCTGTATAGAGTTATCTCCTAGCAATGGCATTGGAGGACATCACACATCCCCAGTCTTCTCTTTCCCTTTCTTGTTTCTGTGCTCCATAAGCAGAAAGCTTTTCCACAAATTGACAAAGTCCCAATGGTTTCATAGCAATCAGCAGTTTCCTGCAGGCTTTGCAGGGTGTCCTTATGTGAAGCCTGGAACGATGAGCAATTCCCTCTGCACCCATGGCTGGGTCCATGGTCACTGCCCAGTGCTCTGAGAAGATCAGGAAGGTCTCTTGTTGGACCTCTGGTGGGATTTTCCCTGTGCAGAGGCTTGTTCCCTGAGGCTCTACTCTTTTAATCTGTGCTGTGTTAAACGTGGTCACTGTGTGGCAGCAGCTCCATCTGCCCCTGCACAGCCCTTCTCCAGGGCACCACATCACACAGACCGTGAGCCAGGGGAATTGTGCTCTTGCAAGCACAGGTTTTTGCAGCCTGCCCAGTTTCCAGCAGTGCTGGTGTGATCAGGTGTCCTTTGGCAGGGCATGAGGCTGAGGAGGACCAGGCTGTCCTGTGAGACACAGGGATGCTGTGTGTGCCACGAGGGGGAGGCAGATGCTGCTGCATCACCCCGGAGGATGCTCACAGGAGAGGCAGCCCCAGGGGCAGGGAGACTGCTGGGCAGGACTGGGACACTCTGACAGCCCTGTGAAGAGCTGCTGGGACCTCTCTGTCCTCTGCAAATCAGACTCACCCTGTTTTCAAACACCGGCGGTGTCACTGTGGCACCGTGTCGCCCATTTCACGGGTGGACAACCTGCCCTCCAAAACTCCACTGTGAGCTGACAAGGCTCACTGAGCTGGTGACAAGGCACTGGGTGCCTGTCTCTGGCCCTGTGAGGTCTTTAAGGGGCAAAGGTTCCTTCCTCATCTTGTCCCCACACTCCCTTGCTGGACAATCCCTGTATTGTTACAGTGTTTTTGCATTGTGTGCTACTGTGCAGGTCCTCAATGCCCAAAGGAAGCCTTTTGCAATCCTTCTGCTTCAGGTGTACAGGTAATTTTTCAGCTCCCTCCACATGGGAACATGCCCTGGGAACTTGCTTTAGCAGAAGTTTTGCTGTGCTTGCTTAGAGAGCTGTGACCTTTCTTTGGAAATGCAAGTATTGCCCTTGGTTTTCAGCAAAGAAAAGATGAGCACATATTTACAACTTCACATAATTATATTTTATGATAACCTGATGCTAATGTGAACACCAAATTGAACATAAGAATCTAATTGTGTACTTCCTGTTGAATAATGCAAGACAGCAGCAGTCATTAGCCTTGTACTGTCTGAGAATAGAAGGCTCTTCCCTTTCTGGAAAGCACACAAACAGAAGACAAAGAAACAAAATCTTCTCACAAGGTTGCCATTGTTCCTTTCTCTCAAATCAGCAGCAGTGTCTCAATGAATCAGATTCCCAGCTCTGAGCACTCCCTGGTGTCTGGATGCTTAAAGAGAGGGTGTAAAACATGCTGTAGCAGATACCAAGCCATACTGGCTGCTTTTAAACCAGAGGTTGCACTAAATGTCCACCTGGTTTTGAAATGCTGACCTTGGTCTGACACTCCGCACACCCTGGTGGCCTCAGCCAGTCCCTCAGGGTTCTGCTAATGTGCCAAAGTGCAAGGACAGGAAAGAAATGTAAAATTTCATGTCTGAAGGACAGAAGGAATGAAAAGTAGCAAATGGACCAGCACTCTTGGCAACAGCACCTGTTTCCAGGTAACCACTTTTGTAGCATTCTGCAAAGTGCCAGGGGTCAAATATCTCCAGGTTCATTGGCAGATTCAAGTTCAGGACTTGGTGTGAGGTCTTGATTTTCAAACCTCTTTTCAGTAAGGAATCTTCCTCGTGGAGAGGGTAGGAAGAAAAGGAGGAATTTTGTTTGAGGCAGAGTACAAGTCAAAAGAACCTGCAGACCTAGCTCATTAATGAAATTTAGAAGAGGGCTGCAATGTTTTAACAAGGCTGCCAAAATTATTGTTTTCAAATAACTGACCCAAGTTGTGGTCACTCAATGTTTCTGCAAATCCAGGCTTTACTATTGGACTGCTCACCAATTAAGGGACTGAAATGTAACTGTAAAACAAGAGAAACATACAAAATGGAGTGAAATAGCATATCAAAGTTTTCTTGATTTGTGTCTCAGCCTTCTTTTCTGTCCTGCTGTTCAGTGGGCAAGGGAAGAGAGCAGAGGGGATCTTCCCCTTAATGTAAACTCCCAGCAAGGGAGAACTTTCCTCTTTAGCAGTCAGAAGCCTGGGAGAGGGATGAAAAGAGGCCTGAAGGTTGTCCTTATCCCCAGTGGATCATGTATTTAGTGCTGGCATTGGGAAGAGTGGCAGGATTTAATTCATGGCGTTTCCTTTGTCTGTCCCGTGGCAGTCACATCCCACTTACAAATAGTTCTTCCACTGTTATATTTACCCTGGTGGGTTTCAGACTAGCCCTGTGGTGGATCCAGGTAGCATCATGTACCTGGATATCCCTCCTGTGTTACAGCAGAGCCTGGTGGTCCATGGGTGTGACCAGCCAGCAATGCACAGCCCTGGGTAGGTAAGAGCCATAGAGGGGGAAGGAGTGACTGTCACACACAGCTAAAAGTTCAGAGAGTGTCTTTAAGTCTTCTGATTTGCACTGGGAGTACCAGCTGCCAATGCACAGCAGAGGCAGCTCTGACTCACTATTGTTCCTGTTCCTGGCAATCTCAGTATTTGCAATCACCATTGGGCTAATTGTTGTGAGGAGTGCCACTCTGCTTCACACATCTGATGCGTGTTGATTGTAGCTGTATAACAGAACAGTTTGTAACATTCTGCTTCTTGTCTGTATGAAAGGGATGTTTCTTTTCACTCTTGTGACAATTGAGAAATTAAAAGCTGCCTCAGCTGGGGCTGTGCATGATCTAAGTCTTGTGCCTGCCTTCTTCTGTCACAGAGCTCCCTTTATTCCTTTGGAAAACTATGCTGGTAAGGGTTTGCTTATGTGAACAAGCAGGGGCTATTGTGCCTTCAGGTTGCAAGGGGGAATTTCTAAGAATTCAGAATGTATGTATAATTTTTCCAGGCTCTGAAAGTGCAAATCCTTGCTCCTGAAGTCAGCTCGATGTGATTTGAGGTGCATGTGGGCATAGCAGGAGTGTCTGTGTCTCAACAGGATCACCTGGTCAGACTGGCCTCTGCTGGAAGCACAGTAATAATCACCAGTGCTGTGCTGAGGTCAAGCTGTCCTTCTGTGACCCAGCCTTAGAGGACAAGAAGGATGTTCCTGGCTAATTTACAAACTTGGTCTTGTAAATGTGTCTCTGTGATGTGAACACATGAAAGATCAAAGTAGCAGAAGTTTGGTTGCTTTTTCCTTGAGCTGAAGGTTGATGGTTTGCCATGCAGTCATATGCAGAGTATGAGTGGTCTGGGAGGGTTCATTACACTTTCCTTTTCCCTCAAATTCCTTCTAGACCTGCATAAATCCTAAATTCAAGCCTGTTTGGTACTACCAGGTGCATTTCTTAGATGTAAGTCAGGTGAGCTATGTTTGGGACTCTGGCATTGCTGACACAGAACAACTGCTTTTCTCTCCTGTGAGTTACTGCCTGGCTCTGCTGGGTTTTCTTCCTGATTTTGGTCAAATGCTTATATCTAATAAAATTTGTGAGCATTATGAAGATAACCAGCATTATGAGCTCTCCTGATGTCTGTAGACTGTCTAAAACATGATCAATAAGATTTTTCTTAATGGCAAAACCAAGTATCTCCATGTTTCCAGGGCTGTATTTCTGTCTGTACTATGTGCAGGTTGCAAGGTGAGGGAGGGTTTTCCTCTGGGGCTGTTTCATGCTGTGCTTACCTTTCCCACTCTCTGGTATAAATGTTTTTTTTGATAGATTTGTATCTCCTCTGAGAAGCTAACTCCCTCTTTTGTCAATTTATATCTCCTTTTTTGGTCTTTCTTTTATTTTTTTTTCTTTTCTGCTAACCTGTGCAAGAACAATTTTGCCTTGCTCAATGTCAGATCTTTGAAGAGCAGCATTTTAACTATGGTTATTTGAGGGTTTTAAAGCAGCAGTTCTGAGGCATATTTAAAAAGAATATTATTTTCCTACCAAGAGAAGGAAGCAATGTCTGTATTTTTTTTTGTCAGATTGCTGAACTCTCTGCCTTCCTATGCTGAGTCTGCTTGGCCCTTGTCTCATTTTTGTCTCATTTTTGTTATTGCAAATGCTTCTCTTACAGGCTTATTTAGTCAGTGTCCCACAATTGCAATTGTTGCCCAGCCATTAATCATCCCTGGAAGAGGAGCTGTGCCTTTTCATTGCTAGGGGTGGTCCCCACAGCTGGTGTGACATTCTGCACATGCTGGTGGCCTCAGCCAGCACCTGGCACCAGGCTCTGAGTGTTTCTCTCTGGTGAGCACCTTGCCCAGTACCTGTACTGGGACTGTATCCACCAGAAATCACTCCTGCAGCTGAGTAGGGGCAATTTTCTTAGAAGGAAAATTATCCTGGCTGGACACTTCACCTCACTCTAGCACAGCTGTGTGTGGCACCAGGGTCATTCCCACTCCTGGAGGGAATTGCCTCAAGGATGTACAGGGCATGAATAACAAGAAATGGCCAAGTGGCCCCTGAACCTCAAATAGGAGGCAAGGTGCTTTTAATAACTCTAGCACATACTTAAATTCTTCTGTAAATGTAGATTTTAATTGTTTAAGACCACGTCTCCTTGAATGACCCTGGGGCTTGGCTCATTTGCTGAGGCTTTCAAGGGAGCTAAGGCCAATGCTCTGATGCCTGTGGAAGTTGTACCAGTCTTACCCTTTCAACAAAGTGTAACCTACAGAGGACAAATGGAATGCGTGTTTCAAAACAAAACAACAAAAAAAGCACTGCCAAAAAGCACGCTAGGAGATTTAGCAGTTGTATGAAAAGAAAAAATTGTGGAAGAGAATGGATCTGATGGACAACATCACGACCTGTTTTCTGGGAAATGGCTGGGAATGGCATGCAACAACATTTTCTAACCTTTCAAGAGCAAGGAAAAGGCTTTCAGCTCACTGCTTGGAGCATTATGTGTTGTGGCTTGGCTTTGTACTGAAATACCAATAATTTAATGTTTAGCTGAGAGTAAATGTGTTTGGAAGCAAGAGGGTGAGAATGGCAGCCTGCAGTCTGGAAGGAGCAGTGGTTTAGGCCTGATTTTTGTTTGATTTCTGAATATAATGAAAATGGCCTTGATACATCAATAGCCAATAACTTCTCTGAGCCTCTTAAATAAAAAGGATGAGTGGGTGTACTGCAGTGTGACATCTTGTGCATACACAGCTTTTCCTTGGGAGGTTTTGCCCTTTGTCATTCACATCTCACATGGTCACTGGAGCGCTGTCATTGTTTAGGAATATGAAGAATTTTTTCTTTCCAAGTTATTCCTGCTAATGCTACTTAATTTTTTCAAACAGATCAGTGTATTGACTTACTAGCTCTAGTCATGAGGAAGCAGGACCAGTGCTGTGAACACCAGAGGATAAATCTGTCAGGCAGAGAAGCAGGGATTTGTGCTACAGAGAAGTCAATATGAGACTGTTGTCCTGAAGTCCATAATCCATTTAAGCTCTTGTCTCAACACACATTAGTATGTACATTTTCCTGTAGAGTGATCAGCATTTACCCTGAGACATGTCCCTGCCTTGAAAGGTAGGGACAGCCGGGCAGTGCATATTTCCAATATGACAAACATAGGAAGTATCTATTAATTATTTCACAAAATGTATACATTGACCCTTTTGTTTTCATAATCTCAAGATATTGAAGAAATTCTATCTACATTCCAAACCCCTATGGACAAAGAGACTATTCCTTTATGGAAATACAGCCTGCAGTGGGCAAATTTTCTTGAAAGGATTTTATTTTGTAAATCCTATGAGAGAACTTCAAACCTACCAGACTCTTAGTGTATCATCTAGGGGGAGGGATTGTTTCTTTCTCTTGATTTTGTTTGTTTCTTTTCCTGTATCACAGCTTTGCACCAGTAGCTTTTGATATATTGTCCCCATGAACTAGTGTTATATTCCCATTCCTCCTGTTCTGTCGACCAAAAATGGAGACTCTAGTTAAAAATCCACTCACTTCTCCCAAAACGTTTCCAGCTGAGAGACAAATCAGGCCTGTATCATTTTTATTTGGTAGCTGTCAATGTCATTTTCCTCTGAGGTACTTTTTGTAGCTGTGGCCATGATTGTTTTGTAGCTATTGCTTTCAGACATGCCTTGCACTTCATCTGTCAGAGGCAGGAAATATGCCTTAGCCTAATTATGGTGCTTGTGAGGAACAAACTGATCAACTGAGCTCGGAGTTTATTTCCAAAGATAGGTCTGAAATGATGTATGTACATAATGTGGTGGCATTTTGTGTGGTCAGGGGAGATGACAGTGAAAGCTGGGAGGAAGGAAGTGGCCTGTGGATGTTACAGCTCTCTCTGCTGGTTTGTATCCGGCACTGACCAAAGGAAATGGGTGAAGGATATTGGCTCTTTTGCCCCACTTTACTTAACCAGGGGTGTTTTGACCTGTGGTTTTTATCAGATGATTAAACTGCAGCACTTGTAGGCAGTTCTCTGCACAGGCACAGTCCTTATAGTTGAAGTAATACAGGCACAAATGCTGACCAGGGTTTGTTTTCTATCTTACAAGCATGTTTCCTTCTGGAGGTTGATTTTCTGTTTTCTCTTTAGAAACTGCTTCCTCATATGTCAGATTGCTCTATGCTCTGTGTGCTGCACAGAGATTAATTTTACATGTGAAATAGATAGCACTACTCAGAACCTTATTATCTGTTTTGTGTGACAGTGGAAGAGTAAGAATAGTGATTAGTCATGTGTTTTATAAGGAAAGTTCCTACTCTGGGATTTGGCATTGCATTTCCTGGTATTGCAGAGCCTCCTTTTCTCCTCCTTATGTCTTGAGGATGGAGTGGAGGGTCTTGCTTGGGTGACCTTTTCTCCTGCAGGAAAGAATAAATGAAATCCATGAGAGTTTTATCAGAGTCCATCTGCTAAGGAGAACTTTACAACATTGAGAAGTCAGCTGGATTAAAGGATCAAGATAGCTTTCTGAAATTTCAGGGCTGAGAGTTCTTTTCTAACTGTAAATAACCTCTTGCAGGCTTAGCACAAAGGAGTATACCACATAATGGATGGTAGTGAAAATCCAGTCATCAAATTATTAACTTAATAAATAATCTCCAGAAAAAACCCAACCTGATACGTGCTTTCAATGGATTATAACTAATAGGAAATGCTTCATCATTTAAATTGGTCTTTCAGTGTGTTCTTTAATGAAATTACCTTTTTGTGGAACTGATGGAATGTATGGATTTATACACAGTGGGAATTTATTGAGGTAGAGTCAGGGTCTTTTCTGGAAATGTTGACACCAAAGTGAGTCAACTTCCCAGAAAAACACCAACGACCTACATAGCTTGGAGTCCTGTATTTACAGTGGGCACCTTAAAGGCAAGACTGGCATATTTATATACAAGTGAAGCTTTATTCTCAGTGTCTGTTCTTACATTATTGGTATTTCTAGTCTGTTCCATGCCCCAGGATGGGTGAGAACTCTTTGCAGAATTCTGCAGCCCATGTTTGTCTTGTGAAGTTTAATGAGTACTTTTTCACAAGGCTGTGCTAATGGAGTGAGCTCAGGGTTCTCACTGTGTCAGGGTGAAGTCCTGAGGGTGGCTGTGAAATGCTCTACCCCTGATGTCAGAAATGGTCTTTGGAAAAGGAGAACAAACACAATAATTGTGCCATTTCCCTAACCCAAGGAAAAATGAAGCCAGCCTATTCAGGAGCTTCTCTTTTACTGGAACCTCTGTTACAGAACAAAATTCCAGTCTGAAATAATAAGCAGAAATATCAATGCCTCCTGCAGTTTGAACACGAAAAAAATGTCAGAATTCTACTGCTTCTTACTAGGACAATATCAGAATGATTATTCAAATGAAATAGTTTTAATTGAAATACTGATTTAAACTCACTTTGAATTTGTGATTTTGGTTGCGGTATTTAACTTTTATGCTTAAATATTAATTTCTGAATCTATAGTGACACATACTGCAATGAATCACATTTTCAGCTTTGAAGTGGAGATGCTCTGATAGCCTTGCACAACCAAAGGAAAGCAAAAAATGAATAGTTTTGATTTTTTATTCAACTCTTAGCCTATATCTCAGACAAAGCTAACTTCACAAGCTCCTTTCTTTATAAATAGAATATGAGAAGTGTAAAAAGCTTCATTCTAAACCAGTGTCCTTGAATCCAGATGAGATGGATTGCTTGACCCTGGGGTCATTAAGGTGTCAAGTGTGTAGAAGTGGTTCTTTCTTTTCAGCCTTTGGGAAGTGTCTCTTACCTGACTGGGGTGTGACCTTTTGGATCCAGTCAGTGCAGAGCACAATTTCTGTGAGTGGAGAAAAGCAGCACCTGAGCTCTCTGACACCTCAGCTCTGGGTGACTGTGGAATGATGTCACTGACCACACAAGAAACCACTCTTGTATTTAATGTGCCACTCCAGCTGTGGACAGCTTTTAAGAAATCAGTGATTTTACATTGCTAGATTCTAGTGGTCTTAAGTGGAAAAGTGGATGCTCAAGTGAGAATAGCTCTCATGTTTCCTCACCCTGATATTTTTATTTCCCTTTTTTTCTGATTCTTCTACTGAATATCTTCCACTGGCTCATCTTGACCTTTCAAGGACTTGGTATTACAGCTTCCTTTCCTCCTGAAAAAATCCTCCTGTGGTTTTGAACAATGGGATAGAAGTGGTAGCCAAGACAGTTTGGACCATTAGAGTGATCACCTGTTCTCTTTTATCACTGGTAATTTTTCTCCAGCCAAGCTGCCTATTGTTATTTGTGTCTTTCTTGTTCCCAGAGCTACAAATATAATCAGTGAATTGGAAAGTTTTCAGGGGTGGTGGCTGTAGTTAGTGGGAGCATCCTGCTTGCTTCAGGTCCAAATTTAGGCTACGTGGAGCATCTTCCTGGTTTTGGCAGGCTTAGACTCGTTTTGTGAATGCAAGGGGATTAAGAGTAAATGGAGTCATTATATTTAAAGCTTTTCTGCTGTTTCTCTTCAGAGATCATACCTGCAAGCCACAGCTTCACTGTGTCATCTCTGGGATCCTGAAGAAACCAAATTTAATTTTCTTTTTTGACTTCAGACGTGTTAGGACACAGAGAGGAGGTTCCTGTGTACAGATTGTTACTGTACTCTGATGTATTGCTTTAGGGATTGTATTTAATGGCACCACTAAAATCCCTTTTCCCCCCAGTCCCTAAGATATCCCCTAAGATAAACCTGTGTGAATTCAGATTATTCATAAAACACCTTATGTCTCACCTGTAACTGACAGACTTTGCATTTTTTTTTACCATGGATGGTAGTTGGTATTTAGAGCCCCAGTTCTGCTGTGGATTTGCTTTAGGAATCTCCATATTCCACCTGCCAAACTGCAATTCAAGTTGAAGTGTAACACTTTAAGCATCCAATATCTACCACAGCTTACCCTAATGACCTTGAGGGATTGTTCATATGCTGCAAAGTCCTAGAAAGCAGCATGAGGCAAAACAGAGAGAGAATGATATGCATGGTGGCTGATTGCAATCCAATCATGTCCTCCTTTTATTTTTATTTCTTAAAGACAATATTACCCTAAACAGGAAACATACAGTGAATCTCCTTTGCCTACAGAACCTGCTCCTCCAAGTCTATGAGCATAAATCAGCAATTATCAGTGGCAATTTCTTGAGAAGTGCAGGGCTGGTGGCATGTGTACAGAATTACAAGCCTGATGCAAACAAACCTCAGGGTGGTTCCCAGAGAGCCAGGGAGGCTTCTCTCACACTGAGATTATTGCCAGGCAATAGTCTGTCCACATCACTGCCTTCAGTCTTGTTTTTCTCATTGTTTACTCTGTGGTGCTTAAAAAAATCCAAGCCCAAAAACTCAACTGACATTTTTTTTGTCTGTAAGAATGTTTTTGAGCAATGCAGTAATTCCAAGGATGTGGAATTACTGGGGTGGTTATGACCTCAAGGAGGAAGAACACATGAGTTTGGACTTGTGCCTCCACACATGTGCATTTCAGGAGAATTAAATATGTGTTCCAGGCAGAAGGAAAAGCAGTAACTTCCCAGCCAGCTAAATACTTGTTTGGCCCATTCCCCACCTTCATTATAGCTGCACTTGCAGCCTGACTCTAGTCCATGGCATCTGCCTGCCAGCACTTGGCATGAAATCCTTGCAAACAACCTGTTTCATAAATAGTTGGTGTTTGGTACAGTTCAACCAAAAAGTTTCCCTTCGTGGTTTTCCTCCATCTCCTTGTTCTCTTTCTTTGTAATCTGAGGAGCCTTGAGTCATGTTCTTATTTGGCTGTTCTGCTTCCAGCTCAAATGGAATAGGTTACTGCTTGGCACTGGGCATTTACTGAATAAGTTTCAAGTAGTTCCACCCTAGGAACCAGGGGAATGTCTGCAGAGAGTGATGGCGTAATTAAAAGATATACAGTGGGGTTGCACAGCAGCAGTGCAAAACTCTGCAATATTAAGAGTGAGCTGAGAGTGAGTTCTGGGATTAAGGGGTTCTGAGCAGGTTCCTGAGTTAAGTACCTAAATTAGTGACCTGCCTTTCAAAACACACGAGCCCCTGACAGATTTCATTGCCTATAATTCTCCTTTCTCTCAGGTTGCCTGTCACATGAACGGGATGATTCAGCTCACTGCTGGGATAGGGCAGGGCTTGATTTGTTTGTGTTTTTTTAACAGTGAAATGATAGTCTAAAGTAAAAGCACTGACATGAAACTGAGGAGACTTGGATTTCATTTCTGAATATATCACAGAGTACATGTGACCCTGGGCAGCTCATTTAATCTGTCTGTGCCAGGGTTTTCAGCAGTAAAATAGGGCAAATCCTATCTTTCACACAGCTTTTCTCCTTCTAGGTTTAGTTTGGATCATTAGACCTCTTCAAGCCAAAGGACCATTTCTCACTCTGGGTATGTTCTGCCCAAGAGTGTGGGACCCAAATATAATTCTGCTGCTAGCAGGATAAAGAGCAAACCATTCCACAGAATCTCAATGACTTGGGGCTCACTTTGCTGCTGTTTCAGTTTACAGAAGTTTTTTCCATTTTTCCTGAAATACTCTCTAACAGTTCACTCAGGCTTTTTCAGTGCCCTGAGTTTGAGAGGCAGAAAAGATGAGCATGTTCCAGTCTTGAGTACTGAATTAAAATCCTCTGCACCTCCATTTCCCCCCATTAGACAGAGAGATTGCCAGAGCTACTCTAAAATGCCTGTACTTTTTTTTTTTGCTATTATTTCCTTTTTCAGGATTTTCATAAGTTCAGAACATTTCATTTAATAAAATAAGACTTGCCTGCTCACAGATGACCTTGTTAAGTATTTTTAATTAAAAAGACCAGCTTTTCTTCCACCCCCCCAGGGAATGATTTTCTGACTTATTTCCAACTGAGTGTTCTTATTTTCTTAGACAATATTTTATTTACAGGCACCACATAAGTGATTTGCTTTGCTTTGACATTTTCCATCTAGCTAAAAGAAATCCACCTTTTGCTATTTTTTCAGTGGGGGCCTTGCTATCAGGGGACTCCTTGCTCTGCCTGTTTGTGGTTTATAGTGATTCTTTGTTTAGTCAGAATATTTTTTCCAAGTCAGGAAAAAGAATCACTTATTGACCTGACTTTTATTGCTGCTCTGAGCCAAACATCACCCATAAATTGAGCATCCTCTTTTATCTGAATGAAATGCTGTAAATTCTATTAAACATTTTACCATTTCTCTGTCTTGCAAGAATGTTGGAGTGTCATCCAACCCAGAGGAATAGTTTCATTTTTGTTATTAAATAATCTGGTCCTGTTCTTTATCAATCTTTATTTTAAATGAGTTTTGCTAAATTAAGTGACTCTTTATTGTGGCTGACAAGACAGAATGGTTTAGTGCTGTGGCCTTTTGTCTCTGGAGACCTGAAGGCCATGCTTTTGGTCCAGATAAGGCTGCTTTGCACCTCTGAAGCATTATAAAGTGACATTCAACAGCCTCAGAGGACTGTTAGCAGAATCCTTTATAGCTTGAGAGCCCTTCACAGACACTTTTAAGAAAGTTCCTTTCCAATCACTGCATTGTGCTACTATAGTGCAAAAAGATGATTGGAAAACTCTCGTGTCCAAGAGCAAAATCTTGTGCTGGTTTTCTGCTGCAGGTCCCAGCCAAACAGTTTGTTTGGATTTATCTGGGTCTGGTGGGTCTGGCCACGTCCCAGGGCTGTGCTGCAGTTTGCTCTGTCTGACCTGCTGCTTCCCAGCTCCAGGGGTGACCAGACCTGCAGCCTTGGGAAATGGATGCAAGTCCATCCTGGCAGAACTGTCCTTGGTCTTAATTATTTTGCCTGACTCTAAATCCCCAGGAACTCATTTCACCTAGAGGGTCATACATTTATTTATACACCTTGGGCCCAGTTCAGCCTTTTCTGGTGGTGCTGAGGGTTCTGCACATCAGCACATCCCAAAGCAGAGATGGGTTGTGGAGTCTATGGGAAGAGCACTTGGTTCTGTTGGAACATTGCAGCAGGAGTGCTGTACACAGCTTTGCCCAAATGTTTGTACAGCTAAAGAGGTTGTGAGGACTGCATTGCTCAGCCCCACAGGGTCTGTGTGCTGCTATCTTGTAAAAAACTTTGGGAATTATTTTAACAGTCTCCTGTGGTTTGATGGAAAGGCAGGGCTTTCAGGGTTTTTATTTCTGTGAGTTCCAATGAGGAAGATATTTAGGTAATGGAGGAGTAGAAAAGCTTTAAGAAGTAGTTGTAGAATGAAAGGGAATTGGCTGGCAAGAAAAATAAACCTTCAGGAATCTAAGGGAGATCTATACGTAGTTGGCAGAGATTCATAAAGTGACATTGGCTGCTTTTGTACTCAGGAAAGTGAATCTGCATTTGGTTGCAGACAGACAGGTGTTGATCTGCTTCTGAGAACCCTTTCCAACCCATAATTTTGGCTGCTGCCTTGGGGATCTGGCTTTACTGTAATGTTTGTAGGAGTCTTGCTGAAGTTTAGGAGTCTGGGAATTGGATTTTACCAGCCTCAGTGTTACTCAAGAAAAACTTCTATAATTTTCCTGTCCCTCCAATAACCCCTGCAGGAGTCACACAGGAGGAGCAGAACTACCTTAGCTGACATTGCAGTAGCTGAACAGTGGCTGTAAAAGGGCTGTGTGAGGAAGCAATTGGATTTACACCATGCTGATGCAGCAGCATGTGACAGGGACTGGAGGAACCCCCAGCTTTGCAAACCTGGAATTTTAGAGAAGCTCAGATCTTTTGACTTCTTTCCTTTAACTTGCTGCTGGTGCACTTCTCTCTGCTGGACTCTGCTGAACTCAGCTGAGCTAATCTGAGGTGGCACTGTATGCTCCTCTTCTCAGCTAGAGAACCAAAGCTTTAGTGGCCAATCTCTGATTTGATTAAAAAAACCAGAAAAGAAATAAAAACAAATTAAAAAAAAAAGGAAAAGAGAAAAGGAAAACAAAAGAATTTGCTGTTACAGAATAGTCTCAATGAACTTTCTAGCTGTCATCATAATAACTTCTATTGCATTACGTTTGAAATTTCATTATACTCTACTCTGGCACTGATTCACCTAGACAGTGAGAGAGTATTAAGACCAGCTTATCAGATAGTTGCAGTAATAAAATATTTCCTGTCTTTCTGTGAAGAGCTTTATAGAATTAGGGAAGAGGAAGAAGTACAGCTGACGAGGGCTTCATGATGCCTCACAGCCCAAGTGCTTTTTGTGTGTTTTTCTGTTTCACAGTTTGTATTGGATTTCACAGATAAAAGACTAATCTTGTTGCTTTTTTGGCGTAATTTGTTTTGTCTGCTTCATGCAACTAGGTGATTTAAATGGTCCACAAGTGAGAGATACCTTGGGGAAAAAACCTTAGTTTTCTGCTTCATATTATTCAGACTCTAAAGCTCAAAGTAATTGAATCTCTACTCAGAAATGAAGATTGAGTATTTTTGTTTTAAATTTAAGTGTCTATATAAACATGATGCCTCAGGGCTTTGCTGATTTATAATGTATGTGATTTGAAGGGTGCCTTAGTGGCTTCAGCAGAACCCTTTTCATTATATTAGTCTTTGGGAACAAAATATGCAGCACATAATTCTTTTCCTTCCTGCACTATAATACAGCTAATGCTCTTTTCTGTCATGATCCTGTATAATGCTATTAACAAAGCAGCTGTTCTGCACCTCAGACACACCAAAAAAAACACCTCCCAATATTGGTTCCTCCATGCACTAATGATAATCTTCAAGCAGTTCTTTCCCTCTTTTTGTGTTTTTCTTCTTTCCCCTGCTGCCTCTCAGCCAGGTGTCTTCAGTCTGATGGCCAAAATAACAGCTGACGTGGTGATTGCAGAGCTGGCTGCTGTCACTGCTCCTTGGGAGCCTCCCTGGTGTCACTGTCCTCATCCTGGAGCTGTTCCCTTAGGAAGGCACAACCTGAGGGGCTGTGTGGTGTCTCACTGATTTCTGTGGGTCTGCAGGGGGACACATCACTATCCCAGTGTGTGCTTTTGCTGCTCTTGCCAGAGTGCAAGTTCAGGGGTGTGAAGCTGAGTGATTTCCCTCATCCTTTTGTGTGATAGATCCCCAGGTAACAGTGCTCAGATGATGTCTCCCGTGGGAGAAGTGGCTGAGGCAGCAGCAGGGTTTGATATTTCCAGCCAGCTGTTATGGCTTAAACTGTGTCAGATGTTTCCAGGCACAATCAGTTGAAAATATATTCCTTTAAGTTAAAAACCAGGACAGGTGGGAGAGAGTCACAGCTGGAGTGACCACTGGAAAGTCCTGGTGGCACCAAAGTGAATTCTGTCTCCTGATTGAACTGTCCAGTTCAGTTTTCATTTGACACCCAAAATAAAGTTTAAAAGTTGCAGAATTGGCAATTTTAATATGAGAGCCATCTCAGTGTGACTCTGAACACTTTTCATGTATTTTTCTATATTTTCCTGTGAGAACCTCTTGCCTCTTTCACTTCATGGACAGCCAGTGGTCAGTCCTTTGCAAGGCAGTCCAGGGCTGAAATTTGGAATGACCACAATCTCATAAATGCAGCAATTTATGTACTGTAATCTGAAGGCAAGACCATAGTGATGCTTGAAGAACTTTGTTTTCCTCAGGGAGCAACAGTAAATGTGTTTAGTTTGGCTTTTTGGTGACAGTGTGTTCTGTTGATGTGCAGTGAACTGAGGAGTTAGACTGAGATAAGTGCTCTTAGTGTTGGTTTCTATTTGGGAGTTTATTCTTGTCAGTCAGGCAAGGACAGTGGAGAGAATTATCTACAGCTTGGTATATAAATCCCTCACCTTCTGCAGAAATGCAGCCTGTATGAATTGAGTTGGTTCTTTTACATTTTATTTAATTTTTAAGTTTTTGACTTGCTTAATGGCCATTGATATATGAGCTGGCCTCCTTTTGTGTGCAGGAGGCAACAGTCCTTTTGCACAGTAAAAGCTTCATATGTTTTAAAAACCTGTAGGCTCTATAGAAGAATGTTCATTCTGTGCAGAACTGACAGGAAAATTGCCTTTAAAATTGTTCAAATTATTTGAGAGTGGTGTTTTCCTTGCTTGTACTTAGATACCAGTATAATAGGTTCCTTAGAAAAACCTAAGAGAGTGAGACATGGCTTTAGACAAGGTGGTACTAACACTTCCACTGGCATTTTTTAGCCTGGACTGAAAATGTTTATGCTTAAAGGAATTATAAGTTTGTGTGTGTGCTGGTAAACTGTTACCCTGACCTTTCTTCAAGCTCTGTGTGAGAGTGCACAGAGGTGCACACAGAAAGAAACAGGTATTTTTGTCCTTTTTTTTTCTGGAACAAAGTAATTGCACTCCACAGCTTGTTGTGTGTGTGTGATGTGGGTCTGTTCTGCACCAAAGGAAGGTGCTGGCACCTGTAAATTCTGATGGTGCAAGGTCTGATCCTGCTTTTCTCCTGTCCATGCACAGATGTTGATAGTGCAGGCACAGACTCTGTGTGGGGCAGTGCACATACACAGCTTTTCCTGGTCAATAGGGAATGCTGGCATTGGAAAGATGAATCCTGTAAATCACTTTTTTAAACTGAACTCTTTGTCCATGTCCCACACATCCCTCAGGCCACTGGCTATGAATTATCCCACACTGTTCAGTTTATTCTTATCCCTGGGCTTTCCTCATCTCCACATTTATATAATTGCAGGTTACCTAAATACACTGTACACGCCAGGAAGAATGTTTATTTTTTAATTTTGACTACTGTTTAATTTCCTAGTGTGCTGCTGGTTTCCTCAAGAGCCATAGAGTATCAACTGGGGCACAACATATATTTCCAACAGATCAATAGGGGTATATGTGCCTTTAGTTCCTAAGAAAACTAACATTTTGTTTATCTTTTCCTAGAGCAGCCTCTTTTCCACTGAGAACAAACATAATTTGTCAAACTAGGAGTATTCTTCTCATGCCCAACTAAACAAAACAAATTAATTCGTAGTATTTCTTGCTCTGAATACTTCTGGGAGGCATTTGGACACTCACCCAGGAATATTCCCACTTCTGCCAACTTCATAGGTGAAAAGAAAAAGAAAGGAAATTCTGTCAATTAAAGAAAAAGCATTGTGTCTAAAATACGTGAGGTCAATGAATAATTTTAAAAATCCACTTTTATGTTAGTTCTTGGAGTTTTTTATTTTGTTTTGAGTTCCAGTCCCAGTTTTGAGTTTCAGGAAGATTCACCCCCCATCTGACCCTGGCCCTGCTTTCCAGCAGCACAGCTATTATAGAAAGGGGAAAATAGTTACCAAAATTAGGATACAAAAGCCGAACTTTTCCATTCTGATGTAGTGATCTGTGGAGCAGACTCACAGAAGGACAGATGGTATTTCCTACTGAATCCTGGATATGGGTAACCTCCCTACTCTTCCCTCCCCAAGAATTTTGGTTTCTTTCTGGTGGAAGACAGATTGTGTGGCAGAAAGAATGAATGATATCCCCAGAATGCCAAAGCTGGTGAATTGATGTGATTTCCCCAGTCATTGAAGGCATCTATGGCAGAGCAGGGAATTCCTTTGCATCTTGTGAGTTCCAGTGTTTGGTGGCCTTTTCTGAAGATATCACTTTTTAAACTTCTTTTTCTCCCTGTTCTTTTCTTGTTATTCTTTCTTGACCAATTTTCTTTGGCAGTTTGGCAGCATCCCAGATATATTCTGATAGACATCAGAGAACTGAATAAAAATTAAATTAATACAATGACAAAACCAGTCAACCATTTCAGTGACAATCAGAAAAGGTGTGGGGGGGATAAACCAACCAAACAAAACCCCTCAAACTGCTTCCAGAATAAAAGCATCCCTATTCATGAGCCATTACTGAACT
Organism: Trochalopteron elliotii; assembly: GCA_024734555.1. Lineage (NCBI taxonomy): Eukaryota > Metazoa > Chordata > Aves > Passeriformes > Leiothrichidae > Trochalopteron > Trochalopteron elliotii. Next base: position 1,134,617 of record JANPWX010000033.1, read on the forward strand.
TTTCATTCTCATACCTGATTTATTTATTTTTTAATAGCTTTAAAGAAGGAAGAAAATAGAATCAAAGCTGCAATGCAAAACGACAAGTGTTTGGTTTGTTATTGGTTCCATCTAATAAATGTGAGTATTGCTGTGAGTCTCTTTCAAACTGTGGGCATAACAACTGAAATTTCATTCAAGCTAAATGAGGGAGCAGTTAAAAACATCTTTATTTAGTGAAGGGTGAAAGAATAGAGGCTGCCTGCAGAAGCATGGAATGGTAAAACAGAGAAGTGGTTAGTCTGGTTGGATTCAAGCACTTCCTTGGATTAGCAGAGCACACAGAGAGATTGAAGTGCTGGATATGAGGGGCATATTTTTAAGAGAAGAAAGCAGGACCAGAAAAACTGAGGAGATGATCAGAACAAACCTCACTACCACTGGGAAAATGTCTTTGTTCTTTGTCTATCTATCTCAAGATGCTAGATATTCTTCTTGGAAGAAAATAGAGTGTTATTGCTTCCTTATTTAAAAGAAAAAAAAATAAGAAGAAGAATAAAAAGCAAAGAAAGATTGCATGGAAAAAATGTAGGTCTTATCTCCACCTTATCTCCATCACCTGTTTCCTTTTTGGGTGTGGATGACAGCTAAGGTTTGGCTCAGCATTCAGGTGAAAAGGGAGGTTATGAGGTCCATATTTTGGGCTGAGTCTCAGCTAACAGGAGTGAGCACAACTGTCTGCTCTTGACCCTTTGTGAGGACAAGATGTGCAGAAGCAAGTGGGAAAGGTGATTGAGTTCTCTTCTCAGTTTAGGGCAAATTAGATGTCATTTGACACAGGATGGTTTCCAATTCTGACATATTTTACTGTCAAAAAGTGATGCAAGGATGAAAATAGAACTGCTGGAAAGAACGAATGTTCATCCCTCTTCTGACCAAACTGCAGAAAACAGGATAATTATAGGTGTGTGGGGGATGAGGAACCTTCTGAACTTTGCCATTTTCCCTGTAAACACTGAGCCCACTGAGACTCATCCAAATTCTGTCAAGTAAACAGTGGGAGTCCATTGCTATGGCCTAATGAGAGAGCATGGTGGTCATGGGGTTTTTTTTTGTTTGTTTGTTTATTTGTGGGTTTTTTGGTAGGTTTGTTTTCTTAACATCGTTTTCCTTCTGGATTCTGTGTCAGTGTGTATTAAAATTGTACCTGTGTATCAAAAATTGCCTCCTGTAATGTCAGGCTCACAGATAACCACATCTCACTTCTAGGAAGGGTTTGGGCTTCCTCATCTTTTCTTTTTTAGCTTGCAAAGAGCAACCATTCTGCTTTTGCAAAGCTTTATGTATAATAAATATGACATGCTGATTATAAATGTATAGTGCCACCACAGTAAATTCCACTCAGACATGGTAAATAAAACAATAGGAAATTACCTAGGCAGTGATTTGCTGACAGATTTTTGTTTGGTGGTTGCTGTTTCAGTGACTATAAATTCCAGACCCACAGTAACTTTCTACCATTATCATCCCACATTCTGCAGTGATTTTGCAGGTTTTATGGTGGCAGTGTTGTTTCCTGCTCAACTGCATACCAGCTAATTTAACTTAGATAAACGAGCTGAAATCGAAACATAGTGTGACTGTGGCCCTAATGGATTTCTTTTTATTAAAAATGGGGGGGAACACAAAGCTCTAAACCCATGAAGCCTATTTGCAGGATATGCAATTAGCTCCAGGCTGCAGAGACACCCTTGAAGAAGGTGCTGTGCAGGTTATCCATTGCCTTTGTCACTTCTCACTCAGTGTGTGCCATATGGGAACACTCAGCAGAGATTTGTGTGGAGGTAAACATCATCTTTCTGCAGCAGCTCACCCATGGGTTTGACAGGCAGCACTGCTTAAATTTGCCTCTAGAGTTGTACTTTAGTCTGAAACCCTTCCAGCCTACTCAGCCTCCTGCCCTTCACAATTTGCTTTGATTTGTATTTTAGGGGTTTTTTTTGTATTTTAGGGTTTTTTTTGAGTGGGGAGATGAAGTGATCTCCGTGCTGAGCTGCCTTTACCCGTTATAAAATCAGATCTCCCAGGTTAAATTTTGTTAACTTTGCCTGCTCACAGCCTGAGCTGTAATTTGGCTGAGGCATGCCTGTGTCACCAGCTCTTGCAAACATCTCAGATTTCCTGAAAGCTTCAACACACCTCAGAAGAATAATAAAGTCTGGAAGATGTATCTAGAATGAATATGAATAAGATGAATATTTGTTCTCCCCGTGTTAATGTCTATGAACCTCAAGCAGCAGCTTCCACCCCACATGGGAAAAAATTGTTTGCATGGCATCAGGCTGATGTTGGGATGACAAGGAATTGCTGGGGCACATACAGGGAGTAAAAGTGTCCTAAACCAACACTGCTGCCAAAGAAATGACACAAAATGTTCTACTCTGATTTATGATAAGGTGGCAAACATTCAGAGCATTCATAAGTTAGAAAAACCACCCTGATTTAGATTCATCTGTTTTTTTGAGCAGTCCTTGGATAGCCCTGATGAGTCTATAGTGCACAAACTCTTGCAAAAGATGCCCAACTCCTATTTCATGTGTTATCCATGATTTGTGTCTGAAGTGTTCCCCTCAAATCTCATTAAATCACAGTCTGTGTGCCAACATTCTTCTCAATTTTCTGACCTTTTCGAGCAAGTTAAAAAGGCACTCATAGGCATCTCTTTAACCACGTTTTTCTGTTGATAGGAATTTTGAGTGCTCATCTAACATTTTTCAACTTCAAAGCTCTTCAGAAGTGAGGGGCCTGATCCAAAGCCCATTGAAATAAATGAACAGTCTTTCTGCTAGCTTCATAGGGACTCAAGCAGTAAATTGTGCTCCTAGTCCTGTCATTTGCCCCCATCTATTCCCTGAATCCCTGATATCTTTTGCACCTACTCCAGTTTTAGGCTCTGAGTAATCTTTCTCCTATTGTGCTCCTGTTTGCCCGTGGCATAATGAGACCATTTCTGGGAGCAGCTTTCTGAGAGATGCCCAAATCTGGGGTATATATAAGCCCTTTGTAACTAAAATATATCTTTGTATGTGAGTTTCCAGCCTGCCATTCACAGTGATTTCTTCAGATGAGATAGCAGTAAGGTCTGTATTTTGGTAACAAAACCAGCTCTTTGATTTTCCTGGTGGTTCCATGATTCTTTCTGAGCCCTTCTCACTGTTAGAGAACTCCATTTCTCCTGTCAACAATCTGGTAGGGTAATTCCATTTCTTTAAGGACTATAGCAGGCTTTATCAATGTGAAACTATTTCAAGGGTCCTAAAACCCCTTGCTGCCCACAGCTTGGTCAGTGAGGGTCCTACACCCTCTGTGCAAGGTGTAGGTGGAGATTGCTCATTTAACAGCTCTGCTTTGGCTTTAGCAGTTCCTCCACATTAGTATCCTTTATAACCCCTGGTTTTCCTGCTTTTGCATCTTTCTGGCAGGTTTTGCTTTCTCTGTACTGCAGAATGCTTCTGCATTGGTTCTTCCCCTGTTCATGTTTTCTCTTCCATGTCTGTTGCATGCATTTTTTCCCACCCTGTGTTTTGTCCCTTCTGTTTATTTATTCATTCCCACTGTTTTTCCTCTTCCACCTACAGGGTACTCTGTTTCTGCAGAGCCCAGAGAACATTGTCAGCTGAGTGTGTGGGCAGGTGGTCAGTAGGGATTACTGATATCAAAAATAGTCCTCCTTCAGTCTATTAGCCATTTCTGTTTTCATTGCTGCTTTTTCTGCAAGTCAGCAGGAGCCACTGGAGACCTTTGTGTGACAGTCAGTGAGTTTGACTCACAGATCCAGGGGCTCCTTGGGCACCAGGTTTCTGATTAACCTCATTGCTTTTGGTGTCTTTGAGCTCTCTCAAACCCACATTTACCAGAGTACACAGGAAGTGCTTTTACATGCCCATGTAACCCTCTGTTCTTATCATTGCCAGGCTTTTCATTACCTCCAAATATCTGTCTTTTCATTAGGTTGGGGCTTGCATTAAATTAGCACTTGATTCTTCTTATTCCTGCAATTCCTTGAATTCCTGGACCCCACTCAATTCACATTTTTCTTCCTCCTTGAACAGCATGACCACTTAGATCTGCTGCAACACAAGTTGGAAAACTGTCCTCATCTTGCTGCTGCAATGAGATAATTCAGCAGCTGAATCACCTCGAATTCTCTGTTTTTCTGTAAGGACAGTAGATTCTGCCAAAGCAGCCAGGCTGCCTTTGGCTTGTTTGCTTTCCTCACAAGTATCTTGGCACTGTCTCCTGTGTCCCTTTCCTTGAGCTGGTGTTGAGTCCAGATTTATTACAAACAAGGTGCAGGTTTTATTTAGCAGTCAGTGATTACCCATTAGAATATGCTGCTGTAGAAGGTGATGGGAATCCTCGGCCTGGAAAGTGAATGTGGATCTGGGGGTTTAACAGTGCCTTCTCTGGGTGAAATCCAGTGTTGGTGGTTCGATGAAACATCAGTGTTAGCCCCTCCTGAATCTTTGGGCCCTGTTATTGTGTGTCCAGTGGAAGTGATGATGTGAGATGTGGGGCTCCTAACTCTGTCAGAGCCAGGGACTGATGGGCTCCATGAGCTCTGTGGGTTTCCTCAACACACAGTTTAGTGATCACCATCTTCCACGTGGCGTGTAACAAAACCTTCTAGGAAAAAAATACTTCAAGGAAATTATAAACTGTGAAAATTGTATGTTTGAGTTTATAGACCCCAGTCAAAACCAGCACAGACTATGAAATGCTTGACTCTAGGGTTGAAAAAGATAAGTATTTCACTCCACATTCTTCTTTTCAGCAATTCTTGCTCATTTGTTAAATGAGGACTGTTCTATGGGCTGCTAATGTGTTTGAAAATAATTTAATGTTGTATTTTGCTTGTAATTCATGTTTCTTGCAGCTGCCAGCAGTTTTAGACCTCTGTGTAGAGAACTAGATATTATACATCAGTTCTTTTGGGGCCAAGTTTGGCAGGGAAAGAATCTACATAAAAATAGTGAAGATGGCAGTTACTGGTGCAATTATTGGGTAAGAAATAGGATAGATTATGGAGGTATTTTATAGCCTTCAGTTTTTCTCTCATTCATCCTAATGACCAATCTCAAAAACTATACATCTCTTTCTTCCACCACCCCTCTCCTTGATACTCTGGTAAAGAAATAGGATTTTTCTCAAGGCAATTTTCTCCCAAGAAACAGCACAGACCATTTCCTTTTGGACTTCACTGCTCACGGAAAATTTTCACCTAGGTAATTTCTACAGCAAATTGAAGAGTTTATAGCAGAAAAAAATGAAAGCAATTAGTTTTCTGATTAAATTCACCTTGGTATTGAGAAGCAGGTAAGCATTTTCTGTTTCCATGTGCATTCAGATGGAACGGACCTGGTAGAACAACGGGAAAGGCCTCAGTACAGAAAATAATAAAAAAGTAATTGGCTCTTCTGTGTTTTCAATAACTGTCCTGGGTGGCTGTGTCCTTTGGGGAAACAAACACATCTGTCCAACACACACGTCATTGTTATCACAGGGCTCAAATATGATTAATTTGATTTTGCTTACTCTGATTTGATAACCAGCACTGCATTTACAAGCTCCCCACAGCTGGAGCTGTTGCTGACATTGGTGCTGGAGGGCACTGGGGGTGTGGCATGTGCTTTATCTGCACACCTGAGCAAGAATCATCCGTGCCATTCTGAAGGTAAACAGTGCTGGAGTGAACTGTGAGTTAAATCACACCTTGAGCAAGAGGAAACATTGTCTACTCCTCGAGGAGTGGCTCCTTGGGCTCTAAGGTGCTCCTTTTACTGGCAATTATTTGCTCTCCTTTCTCTCCAGGAGAAGGAGCAGGATGATGAATGTCCTGTCACAGCCCCAAATGTGGATGTGCTCCCTCACATCCAGTGAAAGGACATAGATATAATCCAGGGTCTGCATTTCCCCTGCCCCTGTCAACCTCTCCTCCTCAACTGCTGACCCGTGGAAAGGATGTGAGGGAGGGAATTCAGGCTCTCAGTGCCTGTGCAGGTCTATTATTCATGGTAAAAATCTGGTCTTAAAATGTGGTACCTTAAAGATGGGAAGCAGAACAAAATTCCAAGAGGTCTGACCCTGTAACAGGTAACTGCTGGTAGGATGGAGCTTCATCTTGGCAACAGCATCATAGTAGAGTGAAGGATTGTAGGAGCATCCGTGGATGGCAGGGAGAGGGAACTCTGCAGACCTGAGACATTCTAGAACACGTGGGTTTATTCCAAGGGTGGTGGGTAAAAAGGGCCTTTTGCCTTCAGCCACCAGCCTGGGCTGAAGGGAAGTCCCAAAGAGAGACGGAGAGAGAGAACAAGAGGGTGAGAGGTAAGAGAGGAGAGAGCAAGAGAGCCAGAGAGAGGTGGCAGGGTCAGAGCACAGGGGCAAGAGCTAAGAGAGGGCTAGAGAGAGGAAGAGGGCTAGAGAGAGAGCAAGAGAGGAGGAGAGTCAGAGAGAGAGGTCTTTGTTACAATACATTATATCTCCTTTTGTGTTGAATATTCTAATTTACACTAACCAACCAGTACATGACACAAAACCCTATAGAATCTACATACAGCCTATAAGAACTACTCCATTACCACACTGTGTTATATTTTAAACTCTAAAAACTACTCTTTAGACTATTCTCTTTTGCTACATTGACCTTTGGATTCCTTAGCCAGCAGAAGGGTATTGTTCAATCAAGAGGGATTCTCCTTCAGCTGGCTAGACTATTGTTTTCAGGTTACATAGTAACTAAGGCTCAGTATCCTACAACTCAAAGCAAGCTTTCATTTCTATTTTGCTTATACGTTTCATATTTTCAGAATCTTTTGCTAAGCAATCATATTTATAAGGTTTCCCTGATTCATCTTCCCCAACATCAGATGACAGTGTATTGCAGTGGCTGAGTGAGGAGCACTGATTTCTGCTTCACTCCTTGTTCCTCCAGCATTTTCTGAGGTTGAATTTGCTTTTCTCAGGTGTTAGGTGTGTGCTTGTGTTCCCTTCGATGAAAACATGGTTTTGCCCAACTCAAATAGTTTGTTGTTTTCACTTGCACAGAGATAATTAGTTGCTGGTTCACAGAATCAGAAGTGGATGTTGCCCTTGTGTACTGAAATGGAGAGTGATGATAATTTTCAGCACAATAATTTAATTTGCATGGCTTTGGTAGTTAGAGCAGCCCAGGTGTTTGTTGTTAGGCTATTGCCTGTCGGGGACCCCACAATTTCTTGTTCAGTGCTTTAGATTTAAGGGTTTTGTGTGCCTCTGGACTTTACTGGCTCAGTCTAAAGTGTGCTTTGGAAGGCCTAAAAGGGAGTAAAAGTTGGACAGAGGTCTGAATCATTGACAAAGGCTTGTAGCCTGAAACTTATGTGTTTTCTTCAAGCTATATTTGCCTTATGAAAATGGACCACATTCCTATAAACTTTGTCCTATTCCTATTGCAGAGATCCTCTTGAATGTAAGGGGAACAGGCATGGGCTGCTCTAGATCTACAGCCACCATCTACAGTGATTTAGTAACATTTAGACAAAATGTTCTTTGGTTTGAGTTTGTCGAGTCAAACTGAGGAAGGAGGACAGGCATTTTCTGTTTTGGTGACTCTCCTGATTGCTCCTGTTATTTTGTGTCATTTTTTTTACTGTTTATCAAAACAGTGGCATGCTTGACTGAGGTGTGATAAAGGTATCTCATCCTGTCACGTATTTCTTACTTTGGGGAAGATGGCCCTTCAAACTAATCCTGGCTTTACCTGGAGCACACTGCTCCCTGAGAAATGGTCTTATCCATCATCTGACATGTGATTTGGTAGGGTCAGATGTGAAATGACCCCACAAAATGCATCACCTGACCTGTTTTGATGTGGTGTGACATAAGGCATAAAAATTGCTGCTTTTTCTGCTGTGGGTAGAGTCATTTTAAGGGTATTTTACCTGCATTACCTGTGAAGCAGCAGTTTAGCCTGTTTGCTGACAATACACATTACTTTTGGGATTTTAAGCATATCTCTGGTTTCCACTCTGCTTTAGGAAGTCTGTATGATTCTTAGAGATGTATTTGCAGTATGATTTCTAGGGATCTGTTGCACACCTATTTCTGTCAAGGGAAGTTATTTTGTTGTCAGCGTGTTCATCTTGTGAAAGATGAGCCAATATTCACCAGACAATGTTGCAGGTTGAAGTTTGGCTTCAGACTCCTTAAAAATCATAAAGCAGAGAAGCAAAAGGGGGGGTAAAATCTCCTAACCTTCACCACTTTGTTTGCAAAATTAAGTAATGCTACATATGTACATTTTAAAAAATCTCCTTTTGCATTGGGCAAATCATAAGAATGTCTAGCAAAGATTTTAAGGAAAAAAGAACAAAACCCACAAAGATACCTGCTTACTCTGGCTGTTTTCCATTGCCAATTAAAAAAAACCCAAACACCCTCATATTTAAGACCCTGATCTGTGTTAAACAGGTTTGCAGTAGCAGTTTCTGACCTAATGGAGTTTTTGAAATGCCTGCTTGTTCACCATCACTTATTCTAAAAGATACCCTGTTCTTATCAAGTTTAAATTCAAGATTATATGAGACAGGGACTCACACTGATGCCTTTGCAAAGCCTAAAAAATTAGAATCTTGATCTGTGATCTCTTATGTGACACTGCAGTAAAGATTAAAAAAAAATTACTTAGCAGGAAAATATGAAAAATAGTCATGGCAAGGAATTCACCCTGATGTTACCAGCAATATCCACCTTTCAGGCTCTACAGCTCTGTAGTTGTGACCATGGTGTGCACATCCACTTATCAAGTAATTTCACTCCCATCTTTGAACAGTTCAGCCCATACTAACTTAAGCTTCACCAAAATTCAGACACAAACTCATCTGCCAGCTCAAAGTCCTGTGGAAGTGGGTCTAAACATTTCCAAATACTTTGGGCTCCCAGTGAGACTTGTCTGAGTTATTCTACTTCTCAGTTAACTGCTCAGACAACTGACTGACATTCATTTGTCTTTGGAAGATTTAGGAGAAGACCTTTAATTTAAAGTGGGGTTTTGGAGACCTCTGAAGCTCAAGGCTAAAGCCAAGCCAGCTGTTAATACCACTGGACTGAAGTTGGCCCCACAGAGTTTTGCCTAAGGTCACTTTAATTACTTCAGCAACATTAATCCTAAATTAGCAAGGCTTATGTATGGCAAATGACTTATCTCTATTAAAGAGGGCATACATTTTCACCCAGCAAAATGATGATGTTTGAAAGTGATATGCTGTCAATAGAAGGGACAGAGAAAGAAAAGATCTTATTATACATTTCCTGCAAGTGGACATTTGAAAGTCATCCTTCCTGCTACAAATTTATAGCACGTTGCAGTATTTTCTTCTCTAGTTTCTTGGCTCTTTGGGCTTTTTTTATGCCATTAGTAGCACTAAATTCTGTACTCTAGACCCAGTTAAACACAGTTATAGATAAATACAGACAATCCCAAGCTGGAGGGAGGAGAGCATATCCTGAAAGGGGATTTTCTTCTCTCTACCCCCTTCCTGGGGTGGGTGCTGACAGGCAAGGACAGTCCTGAGGAATGGATTTCAGGAGCAAGGACACAGCTCCCTTGATTTTATTGTGGGAAGAAGTGAGTGGAGACCTGGGGTTGGTCACCCTCCCACTCTGTCCATAGGCTGCTGAAAGGCTTTTAACCTGCTTCAATAGGAGCTTAAGCCCAGAATTAGGTTATAATGATTTAATGGGGGATGGATTAGACCCTCATGGAGGCTGAACATGTAACTCAGAGGAGAGCTTGGCCTCTTTCACTTATTCAAACACAGGCCTGGAAGAGCTGTGATTTGTTTCCAAGTGAAGCACATGAGCACTAGAGGAGAAGACCTTGCTGGCCTAAGAGTGAAGGATGAGAGTTGTCCAAGAGTGCATTTGGGGTTGTAATTAGAAGAGTTTTTTCTCAGACCAGTGGAGCAGTGGACTTCTGCAACAGCCTGCCAGGAGAAACAGTCAGGGTGAAAAATCTAAGCTTTGAAGTTCCATTAAAGCTGACAAGGGGTAAGAGCAGTTTCTCATTGTAGAGGAGAACTTACACATGTGCTTTAATAAGTAATTTAAGCACTCCTTAGCCAGAACATTAGAAATGCAGGGCATCACTTGTAAATTGTTGTCATGGTTATTAGTTATTACTATTGTAGCTGAATAAGGTCAGCACCTTTTTGGTGAGATATGCTGAAAAGTGAAGAGCACTCCTGTTTCACATGTCTTTAATTGGGAAAGACAGACCAAAGGTAGCAGGGAAAATTGCAGCAAGGAGAAACAAAGAAGTGAAGTGACTTGCCCAAGGTCACTTGGCATTTCTCATTTCTCTCTCCCAGTGCACACGTTTTCTTTTCCTGGAATAAAATGGGTGAATCCTGCAAGGCACATCTCATTTGTTATGAGTAGTCAGGTGAGAATTCTTATCTTGAAGTTTCAGGAGGTGCTGGTATTGCTGCCACTTCAGTGAAAGGAACATTTTCCTTAACACATAACAAGAGCTGTAAAATAAAAGGTGAAGTGAAAAATGGTTAAGATACTACAACTTTCACATTTAGAATCCAGCACTGAACAACAGGAAGTGGAGAACTTGCTGAAAATGGGGAGATTCCTCTTTTGTTCTTTTGAAACTGAAGTTGGCCCTACTATTGCCAAATAATTAACACAGACCAAAAAGTAAAGAAACAGTAGTTAAGTTAATATCTCTAACTTTTGCTGAGAAAAATCCCAGTTCATGTTTTACCATGAAGAAATTGGCTTCTCTTTTCTCCTCTTCCCATTGTTAGTGTCCTGAACTGACAAGACAGCCTTCTTCTCAGTTCTGGACCCTCCCACATGTGAAGAAAACCCTATAGTCTTTTAAAAATCTTATTTTTAATTAACTGAAATTATGTAAGATTCCTAATATACAACCTTTTTCAAAGTTTATTTCCCTACATGAAGAATTTCTGCCACAGTTGTTGAAATGAGATGTAACACCTGATGGATACTACAACTGTTCAAAATCCCATTTTTTTCTGCCCACAGACAAGGTTCCCTTCTGTACTTGTTCTCTTCCTGCCATATCCTTCAGCTCTGTCAAGCTCCTGAACTTGCCCAGGGTAAAATTAAATGTCAGTGTTATGTTCCCAAATAATGTTACAGCAGGTGATCTTCCCCTTTGGATTCAGTGTCCATCTGTGTTACTGGAATCAGTAAATGGGGCAGGCAGAATGATAAAACCTGACAGGGTTTCCTGATTGTCAGTTCTGGTCTCATGATGGCTGAGTTTCCTTCCCCTTGCTGCACAAGCAATGAATTGATCATAGGTGCTGACATACCATTTATCATCATTGGACACCTTGCTGAGTTAAACAGGACAGTTTGTCAGGGAGTCATATTCCAGATGTGCTCTTGACACCTCTGAATTGTTGCACTCTGCTTTTGTTTATCATCTTTGAAATACCAAAAGATAGAAATTCGCTTTTTAAAATAATAATAATAAAAAAATTAAACTTTGAAGAGCTTGGAGACCAGCTAAAAGAATTGGCCAGTTGGGCTCATTCATTTTAATACCAGAGAAAGACTTTGTAGAATCAAGGTCAGAAGTTCCCTTTTTATCTCTGTATTGTTTTATACATCTGGGCTCCTCTCATGTTCTCTTTGTTGGGTTTGCAGTTCAGAATCTATTTGAGAATCAGTGCTCTGATGTGCAACTTACTGAAATCAAACACTTTGAATTTGGCAATGGGCATTTCAAGCATTCTTTGGCTTGGATAATGCATTAATATTGGCCACTTTTTTGTTAGATTGATACTTACTATAATGTATATAAGAATTCATCAGCAAATAGAGGAAATTACCTGGCTTTCCTCTTTTATTGCATCATGACCTTTTGCTCCACATTTCATTTGGAGGAAAAGTAATGCATGTGAGCCAAATTGTGGATAAATTTTTGGTGGCTGGGTTTTGGAAAGCACTGGGATTCCCTGGTCTTTGCTTGCTGTTACATTGGACCTTAAGCTAGAAAACCCATGAGCAAAGTCCCACTGAATTAAAGAAGAGACTGTTCTTTTATGAATAAGCCACTCTGTGCAAGTGTGTAACTCTTACCTGTGTGTAGGGGAGAGCCTCTCAATAATCTGCTTATTGTGCACAAGTTCCTCTTGATTTAACAAGATGAATCAATTAGAAAGGCAGCCAGAAGTACCTCCGTGTGTCATATTAATTTAAACATTGTTTTCTGCAGCTGAAAACTTTATATTCGGTAACTTGTTAGATTCATCCCCCTTCCCCCATTCTCTCAGTCTCTGATGCACAAAATTATTGAACTTAATTGGGTTTCACTGGACAATACTCATTTCTCAAAATTTATTGCAATTATACAATGCCCGTAGCTCATTTATTTTTTGTTTCCTAGTGATTAAAACTTAAGACACTGAAAAATGTTATGTGTGTTTTCCTTTTCATCACTAATGCTTTTCTGTCCTCTGCATTCAAGACACATTCTGTAGTCATGAATCATTAAAGTAGCAAAATTCACAGGCAGACTTAGTTTATAGCTAAGTATAATAAAACCAGAATGTAGGTCAGAAATCCTGAAACATTTTTTGTAAGATATTTTTGTTTTGTTTCAGAGGATGTTTTTCTTAGCAGTGGAAGCATTCCTGTATTTCTTATTTCTTATTGAAGTAAAAATTAGGTTTTCTAAGTTGATTGCTGTTAACAAATTTAATTTTTTTGAGCTGTAGTTATTCAACAAAAATATTGTGTGATTTGAGCAACACCGAGTGATGCAGTTACACCCAAGCAAGGCAGAGGGAGATGAAAGAAGAGGTAAAAGTGGCTGGGAGTCTTTGGGATTCATGAGCTGGTGCTGGTCCTCATCATTCCCACAGTTTCTGTGGAGGGCTGGTTCTGTGTGTCCTCACCCAGGAGGGAGAGGCTCTGCCCCTCCCAGGGTTCATCCAAATATCGAAAATTTCAAATATGTCAGAGTTACTACTGCCTGTAGCTGTTGTGGCAGCACCCCGGGGACTGTGCTGTGTTCTGGGACAGGGAGCACTCAGGACCATCCCAGTGTGCTGGGGAGGGTCCCAGTCCTGCAGCAGTGAATTTCCTTACACAGTCACCTCCATCTCCTGCCTTGGTTCCAGGAGATGCCTGAACTCAGCTGCCTGCCCTGCTGAGAGTGCTCTCCTGCCTGGTGTACCTGAGGGCTCTCTGTCACCTTTCCCCCACTGACTGGGCAGGGAACTGAGCTAGATGGATTTTTGGTGTGATCCATGCTAGTTGTTCTCTTGTTTTTATGCCAGGAGGTGTTTGGAGGACATCATGGATCCCATTTTGCAGAGGCAAAATGTGTTCCATGCTGGAATGCTGTTTTGTCATCCTGGTAGGTGAGTGATGGAAGTGAAGAGGGAATAATTAATACCATTATAACAACTAGGAGCGTTTTAAGCATTAGTTAAATTAGGAGGCACAAATATTTCTTCAGGCAGAAACACTCTCTGGATAATGCAGCAGAACAATGCATGTGCCAGGGCAGTGGTATCTGTTCAGGACAATGCAGAGTATGTTAATTTGATAGAAACACAAATCATGTAGAGTCTCTCCCAGCTGAAACAGCAGCAAAGTTATTCAAAGCAAATATATGCAGTGGCTGAACTTCCTGTAGCACTTTGTGAATGGAGTTCAAGTGATGAGAGTTTGGCCTGTTTCCAGAGAGCCAGGCTTCTGTTTCCAGGGCTGGCAGAGTAATGTTTGGGAAATAAGCTTGCATCTGAAATGTAAACATGTCCTTTAGTTCACCAGACTTTTGAAATCAGCTAAAAGGAGTTGAAACAATTAAAAACCTTGGGGTGGAAATATGGTGGTTGGAGATACTGCAGAGAGAAGTGATTTGAAGTGCTCATCTCTTTGGAGCTGAGGAGCTTCTTTGTAGGCAGAGATGGGCCTGCAGAGTGTTGTCTTTTCAAGGAGCCCACAAAATTCACTCCATAAAATTACCTGTGATTCTTGCTCTTAGTGTTAACAGAGGACAGTAAGTTAGTATGCAAACATTTATGTCTGGACAGATTCATCATCTTCTTCCTCTTCTTTTCTTCATAGTGAGAGATGGGTGAAAGCCAAGGCAAATAGCAGCCATCTATTGGTAAGATTTTTTTAGGGACCTTGTTTGTGAGGAACTGTTATGGAAATTTTTGTCCAAATCTTGCTCACATGGCAGCCAGAGGAAAACTCTTTTGACCTGAATGGGAAACAAGTCAGGCTTCCGATATTTTTATGTTATTAAAAATATTGTCTTTCCTCTTAGATATTTCTTTGAGTGAGTGAGAAAAATAAAAAAGTGTTTCATTTCTGTCATGCTTTCCAGCTGAAGTCCTCTAAGTGCTTTAGAACTAGTGTGGATTTGGCCTCACAAAATCCCTTTAATTCTGGTAGCACTCATTTCAACATTATGGATGGAGAAGTGAGGAAAGCTACTTGAGGTTCTCAGGCCAGAGCTCTACCAGCACCAATCTCCTCTTCTGGCACTGTTCCCACAATGTTATTTTTTCTCCTTGGCTATTACGTGTCTCTACCAGCAAGATGGATTTTTTTTCCCTCCAGTATGAACTCTTGAAACAGCTGAATAAAGCATCTCAAAATCATAACGAGGCCTGAGCTGCACAGACTTCAGCACTACATGACCTTTAAGTGCTGTCAACTTGCAGAGGAAGCTGATCTGTTTACCTGGGAGGCCAGTTTGCAGCAGGAAATAAAAGAGGTGCATTTGGGTGATTATTGGACATGCCACACTCTCCCCAAATTCTAAGGAGCACCCTACTGATTGTCCACACCTTGGCCTCCATTCCCTCTGAGATGGAGTTTGCAACACTGAGTTTTCACCCAATGTTAAAATACCAAACAAGCTCTGTGAAGTGACTTCATCTTCTCCCTGAGTATTGCTGAGCAAACTTTCACTGAGGCAACAAACACATGGGATCTGCAGTTTGGAGGAGAGGATCTGAGATCACAGGGCAGAAAAAAATGACTTTACAAAAGGATCAGTTTTATTAGAAGGCAAATGACATATGAAATGCATGATCATGGCGACTATAGCATTTAATTTCCTGAAAGGAACTAGAATTTGATAACCCATAATTGATTACAGCTTGTAAAAGACTGTTGGAATTTACACTCGCTTTTTATTTTCTTTTTAAAGATGGTTGCTAACTTGTTAATCAATCATTTCCTTGTGATTTAGCCTGTGAATTCCAGTTGTGGGATTTTTGTAGAAAAACATTTTGGATGCCTTTCATCAAGACATTCCACTTGTGTTTAAGTCATCAATGCACTTTATGCACCATAATATACAAAGAAGTGGTGTTTCAGAGGGGATGAGAAACACCATTGTCAGGTTCTGGGAAAAATGCTGGCATCCTGGAAAACGTGTTTACTGTAAACAGGATAAAGCCCCCGCAGGATAAAACCTGGAGGCTTTGTTGCTGTTCTTAAACTGAAAATAGTGATGAAGCAATTGCTTCTGGTTAACTGAATGTTTTGTTTCCATTTCAAGATTGTATTGTTAAGTCTTGAGTTGTTTGGGGTTTTTTTTTGGTTTTTTTTTTGCTCTAATTGACAATTTTCTAAATACATTTCATATCAAAAGAAAGAAAGGAACACAAACTTTCAAATATGTCAGAGCTACTGCTGTCATGTACTGAGCCTCTGGCAGCATGAGCCTCCTTGAGCTGAAGTTTCTTCAGCTGGAAATGGGCACATCTGTAAACAAGCAAACACTGGAGCTGCATGAAAAGGGTTAATTAGGAGGGAAAGAGAAGGAAATTTTGACTTGGCTTATGTTTATGTAGTAGTAAAACCCTGTGAAAAGTTAAAGTCCTCCAGCACAGACCTTTAAAGTCATACAATCAAATTGATTTCCATGCAGGGAGATCTGCTTTTTGCATGGAGGGGGATCAGCACATGCTTCATAGCACAGAAGGAAGTGGGAGGATGGCTGGCAAATTTAATTCTACTCTGATCTTGCTGTGTCACAGTGGGGGTGCCCTGCCCCTTGTTCTCCTGCTGAGCAGTGAGAGCTCACACAGATGATGGGAGCAGAATGTCTGGAGCAGTGGATGGTGTAATCACCTATGCAAGCCCCTCGTGGTTTAATCCAGCTAAACTCAGAGCCTCTCACTCACTCCCCCTGCCCCAGTGGGATGGGGAAAAAAAAGCTTAAAATTCATGGCTTGGGATACAGATAGGACCAAACCAAGAAGAGAAATAATGATAGAAATGATAAAAGAATTAAAACATACAAAACAAGTGATGCCTAACTCAGCTGCTGACCCATCCCAGCCAGCTTTCCCCATGTCTGGATGCTGGCCATGATGCTCTGTGGCATCCACAGGGTCCCTTCCAACCCAAACCATCCTGTGGTTCCATGGGTCTGTGCTGCCCCTCCCTGGGGCCACCAGAACCTCCCAGCACATGGAACCAGCCCCTCTGGTTCCCCTCTGTGACATCAGCCCAGCCAGGGCTCTGTGGGTGCTGCACTGGAGGTGACAAACGCTGGCTCCTGGCAGTGACAGGTGACACTGGTGACTCTGCTGTGCCTCCCACCACAGGACACCTGTGAGTAGTGGGAGCTCTGGGAGCTCCTCACTGCTGGGGTGGGGTGAGGAGAAAAGGCCTTCAGTGCTGCTCAGCAACAAACTAAAACATCAGTGTTCTGGGAATGTTTTTCTCATCCTAAATACAAAATGCAGCCCTGTGCCTGATATGAGTGAGAAAAGTCACTCTCTTCCAGCTGAAACTAGGACGAAATGTCAGACAAAATTTTAAAAAAGGAAAGGAGGAGATATTGATTTGATGCTGTGCACCTACAGTTCGCTGTGGAATATTTCCATAAAAAATATCACACAGTCACGGCCTGTGGCTGCTCTGTTTTGCTGCCACAGGTGAGGCAGTGGGGCAAGGCAGAGAGATGGCTTTATATTTGTTTTTCCTTCTGTTAAAATGAGATTTATCCTTAAGAAAATACTCCAGTAATAGATTAAAAGAGCATCTTGAAAATGATGAAAGTGAAGCAACTTGTGAGATGATATTCAGCTCCCTCTCTCACTGGTGTTGCCACTGCAGCTGAATTCAATCCCTCGGGAAGCTGTGTCCTTGTAGCAGCGTGTTTTAACAACAGATTGCTCTGGGTTAGTAATGAAAATGTTTCCAGTGCTGCTGTGTTTGGGGAAAACTGTTTCAACAGTGTTACAGAGAATCCCCAGCAGTTCTCCATGGTCTCCAGTGGCTGAGGTACACACGTGTTGAACATGCAATGTTAGTCTAAGTTTGGTCTTTGGTGCGTCCTTAAGGAAATGGAAAATGAGATTACAGCCACAACTCAGTGTGTGTGTGACAGCCCAACACCTTGCCCCATAGGTTTTGAACCTAGGGTTTGATTTAAGCCATATTTGATGGAAAGTGGACATGTCCAAAGTATTTAAGTTCATCCATCATTCTTCAGAAGAGTAGATACTGATGGGAGGGCAAGACCTTAGAAATACCCTTTGCATGCTCCCCAACCGTAGGAAATGGTTTACTTGCAGGGAATTAAAAATGCTTAAAATTCCCACAGAAGAAGGGGACCTGCATCACCTCCAGCCATATATATCTTTGCATGTGATCTGCCAAAAAAAAAGAGAAAAGAATGTAGCTGTGATTTAAATGTGTTATTCCATAGAACTGGGTGAAAAATAGTGAGGATGTTGTTCAGAAACATGAAAACAATTTATCTGGACCTTTTTCTTTGAAATTCAAAATGGTAATAGGATATTGCAAACCGGCCAGTTGTCGTTACTGAAGTGATTAATTCAACTTTCTTGGCCAAGTTAAATCAAATCCTTTTTCCTTTATGAATCCGTTTTTTGATTCTCCAGATTCATTGCCTGAAGATGATCTCATGCCATTGTATGAATAAGACAAACATTTATGTGATCCCTGCTTCACCCTTTTCTCTGGTTATTGATTTCTCCAGGTATTTTATTTCTGTATTGGGTAATAAGATAGTGATCTGGTTAGGGGGTGATGAGAAAGTGAAATACTTTGATATACAGTACATTCAAAAAAACCTGATTGAGAAATAAAGGGAAAGTATAGAAGCAAGTCCTTCTCAACATTGACATATAAAGAGAAAAATACAGAAAATCTTTTAAATCCCTCCAAATCTTGTTAGCTAACAGAAGTCAGATTAGTCACTTTAGATGTAAGGTTGTACCCATTTGACTTTTTTTCCCATTACACTTTGAAGTTGTTCAAGGACCTGTTGGTAAGTGAAAGCAGTTGATTCACTGTTCTTTTTAAGTGCATTGGGCATTTCTGAAGGAATTTTCTTTTGAAATTACAATACCTTTTAAGTCTAGCTCTAAATATCTTTTAGAAAGCCACAGAATGTGCAATTCACTTTTGTGCCTTCATAAAAATGATGCTGAAGTGACAAGCAGGGTCACTCTTCCATGTGTTCAGGCTTCCCTAAACCTACTGGCATCAGAAAGGTGCTGGTAAATAGCTCTGTCTTTAAAGCTTTAAATAATTGAATTCTTTGGGTTAGCAAATAACCTTCTTAAAACTTGGCAGTGCTTGAACCTTGTAGCAAGCCTGATATGAAAAGGACACTATCTAAACAGCTGAATCTGAACTTCTCATGGCTTGATGGGCAGTTCTGGTTTAAAAAAAAATATGTCAAGCCAAAATATTTTCTCTGTTGTCAAGTGCTTAAAGTTTTTGGATGTACAATGCCATTGCCAAGAAATAAAGCACAAAAATAACCCTGGATCTTTGGGAAATGCTTAGAAAAACAAATCAGTTGCACTCCCTGCTCACACTGACAAATGTATTGCTGCCAAATCCTTGAGAGAGCAGAGCCCACTGAGCAAGTCAAGGCACTGGGAAACAAATGCTTGTCCATGTGATATGAGGAGGTGTTTGAGGGAATGTGAGGAGCTGTTTGAAGGAACACAATAGTGCCATGAAACTGAGGGCAATGCCCCAAGTCACTGAGAACCTGCTTAGATTTCTTTAGCAAACAAGTAGACAGTGAGTTTTCTAAGCAGTGAGATGCTCCCAGTTAGCTTTGCAGGAATAATTTCCTGTGTTTAATTATTTAAAGGAAGCTGTATAATGGGTCTTTGGAATTGTGTGACCCTCTAATCAATCCATCCACTTTTGCATAATGCATGTGGCCTCGATGTTGTTCCATTTCAAGATCACTTAGGAGGAGCTTTGCCAGTCTGCTCATTGCTCCTTTGCAGTGCAAACACCAACACAGAGCTTGCAGTGCCATTTGCCTGCTGTGCTTGTTTAGAGCCAGCTGTGAATGCTCCCAACAATTGACATCAGAGAAGAAGCCAGAAGTCTGTAAATTCCTATGTTTGTGTGGTATCACTCGAGGTGCCTGACCTTTGGGCCTGGGGGAGGTCCCTTCCCAGCCCCAAGGAACATTCTTGCTGTGAGATCCTAAATGTGAAGGAGTGCTTGTGAGCCTTGCTCTGCAGGGTGACCCTGCTGTCCAGCTGGGGTTTGTCTCCCAGAACACTGTATGTCTGAAAAAACCCACTTTTGGGCACTAGACCAGCTCTTGCCTTTCAAATCCCATGCTGGATTCTTAAGGAAGGTGCTGCCCATACTCACTGCACATAACAGCCTAGCAGAGGCTCTCAAACCCTCAAACCCTCTCCTTTCACCCTTAGGGAAGCATCTCATTGCACCTCCAGAAGGAGGAGGAAGCTTGGATTTGGAAGGTGTGCACAGGATCTTGGACATGATGGTGCTTTCCATAAGCTCCAGGAAATTGTGTAGGGACCGAGAGGAGGAGATGGAAAACATTAATTACAGTAATATCTTGATTAGATGCCTTTTAGTTCTTTAGCCTACTTCTGTTTCTCTTGTCTTGTTTTCATTGTATGTAAGGGAAGGAGGAGGTTGCCTCAGTCAATGACAGTCCTGCCAGAGACAAAGGGCTGTAAATATCCACTGCTAGGAGTATATAATTATTCAACATCATGTGCCCTAGCAAAGAGGGAGCCAAAAAAGCTGTTTGTCCTGTGGCTTCTCTGGAACTACCTTCATGAGCCCCAGTATTGTCCCCTGAAAATGAAACAAAATTATTCCCTCCAGCTAGAGCAATTTATAATTGGCTGAAAAAATGTGCTGTATTTTAGCCAGACCTACTTTCCATAGAAGTGTGTCTAGGATTATTCAATTAATCCATATAACAGGATCCTTTACCTGTGATTGCTGATTCCTAAGTCTGGACTGGACAAACAGATTGAGGCAGCCTGCCCTGTGCTGTGGAGAGGAATACAGGGATTGCAAGAAGGTTTGTCATGCCAAGATGCCTCTGCTGTGTCATGGGGACTCACAGAGCTGCTGGTCCTTTTTACAGCTGTAGCCACAATGATTATTAATGAGCTGCATCTCTTTAGAGATGTTTAATTTAAGATTATCTGTGCTGGGTAGGTTTTTTGGGTAAAACATTGGTCCTCACTAAAGAAGAAGTGGGGTTTTGTCACTGACTTTGTAAGGACTGAGATTTTGCCCATTATTATCTACTGGTAATGATAGGTAGGTGAACATGAGCTTTTTTCCAAAAAATGCCCTGCAGTGCTTCTGAAATGCACAACACACAGAGAAATATATTGTAGATTTAATGATTTATTCAGTGAGTGTAAAAGCTGGTTGCATAAAGGAGATTTAAGTAATTATTACCATCTGTCACTAGGTTTCACTGTGCTTCAATAAAAGTGTGTTTCAGATTATCAGCAGTTCAATGATATAAAAAACAAAACCAAAAAGTTTCTTGTGATGGCATTCCCCAGCTCTGCCCTTAGAATTGCCTCTCCAGATGTTGGGTATGTGAGGACAGAAAGGCACAAAACATGGATGAAGCTCAGCTGAAAGCTTCCAGAGTGCAAACTGCAAAACTATTCAGGGTGAAAGGGTTGACCTGGATTTCAGACAGTGGGTACACCCCATATCTACCTTCTACACTCCCCTAATCCTCTTCCATCCTCTAAAAATTGGGAACATTTTTATAGGGAACACATTTCCCTATGTCCAGCTTTTTTCATCTTTTAATTTTGTTGCATCACTTATCATTTGAGTTGGTCTTTTTCTTCTTCCCTGGCTTGCTGAATCTTTTCTCCCAGATGTAGATACAGTTCTGGGTAGGACCTGCTCCACCAGCCCCCTTAAGACCTTCTTCCCCCTTGCTGCCATGAAAATATAAAACACAGAGAAAGGAGAGAGAAAGGGAACAAGATCAGTGGCAGGAACAAATCTGTGGTGCACTCCTAATCTAGCTGGGTTTTCTTCTCCCCTTTCTGTGGTACCCTGTAGTGATCAGCAGAAGTCCACCTGTCCTGATCTATAGGTAGAACATGGGCTAGATTGTTTTTTCTTATAAATTAACTAGCACTTTCTTTCATATCTACTTTCTTCCTCTGATTTAGAATCTAAAATAGAATACTTGAAATTAATATAACACTACAGAAGAGGAAAGGAAATAGTTAATAATTTTGGGTTTTCCATCTCAGATCAAAATTAGCAATACAGAAGGTTAGTATTTTGCTATAAGCAAGGGATGAGGACATCAATCATGTTCTCTGTTTGTGCCCTGGGAAACCCAAAGGAGGAGAGTCTGATTCTGAATCTTACTAAAGATTATTAATGAGTAACAAGCCAGAGAAACATACTCTTACTGAAAAAAAGAAAACAAAAAATTGCTATTACTGTTATATAGTTTTTATCTCACTTCTACTGAATCCTTTGCTTGGTACTTTTTGCCAGTTTCCTAGAACTGGGCATTTGGTATTTTCTCATTTTGCTAATGCCTAATTATTGCTTTGTTTCAATGGCTGTTGCATTCCATGGATTTCTGTCCATAGTCATTGTAAGGGACTTAAGGATTTTACAGGATGAAAGGACCAATATAATACATATAAATAATATTTACTATTTTTATTGTTCAGACAGAGTTTTTTCAGCCAGAACTGATGGGCTGGTTCTTTGGTGAGGTATTGTGCTTTACGTGTGCCTATCCCAGCCAATATCTTTTCCCTGCAGGGTGTTTTATTGAGCCACTTTGTTTCCTTGTGTTTGTGCTTTGCTCCTCTCATTGTCCCCACTCATCCCCCACTGTCCTTCCTGAAGACAAAGATGTAGGAGAGATACACGCATCATCTCTTCATCTGTCTACATAAATGGAAGTGTTGAATAACTCTTTGACAGTCTGAAAAAGACCCAGTTTTGATTCTGTTGTGAAAGCCTGGAACCCTGAGCGGAGCTGTCAGTCATTCTCTGAACAAAGACCTGATTATCTCTGGTTTGGGATCAGCTCTCTGTGGTTTGCACAGTGAACGTTGTCACTGAAAATCCTTCCTATGGCTGTGAGTGCTGGGCTTGGGCTGTTGTCACTCACTTCCTTTGATCAGTGCTGCAAGGACCAAACAGCTCCCACCCACATGGTTTGATGGTCTGATTGGGAAGGTCTTGATCCCACAAGGCTCTGGGAACAGCTTTTTGCTAAAGAAAATTTTTACAGCTGTAGGATTGAAATGCTTCATGCTTTCTGAGGCTGCAGAAAGATGGTGTTTGCCTGCATTTAATGTCCAGGCTCTCTCTCAAAAAGCTGCAGCAAATTATTGACAGCAGAATCGAATACAAACCTTCACACTTCTGAAATATGTTTTCACCTGTCTTTTTAGAAGTCTCAGCACAATGATGGTACTATTTCCTTGAATCAAAGGGACGAGGTCAGAAAGTTTTGAGAAGGGATTGGGATATTTCTCACTTTGTATTTGTCGTTTTGTATTTGTCTTCATGAGGATGTACTGGAAATGTGTTCATGGATGGATTTATCCAGACATACACTGCTTGATGCTTGTGTAGTACTGTGCAAATTTTCTGCACCTTCTAGTTAGTTTTAAATGGCCAAAATCAAATCTAGAGTCTCTGAAATATAGAACAGCTTCCTCAAGCCTAATTTCCTTGACTTGGAAACATTTTTTTGAAAGGATCTTAATATCTTATAAACTCATGTTTCTGTGGGTAGCTGTGTCCCTGCTGTACCCCAGAAGGTGCTTAGGAACACTCTGAACCCCAGGCAGCTCCTGAGACCAGATATCTCAGCCCATTCTCACCAATTCTTGCAGCCTGGGGTAGGAGTGCTTTGGCAACAGCCCCTGAGACTTCTGCTCCTGTGAGTGCCTCATCACATAGTGAGTATTTAAAACATCTCACAGATTCAGAGGTAGACAGGACGTTGTTGTTTTGGATGAACCTTTGTGGGGATGGCCTGCTTCTGTTTGGAAGGACTGTGTTTTATCATTGAAACCTTCTTGTCTAAGTTACAGTACCTGCATAGCATTGATAAAAGTGTTATTCTCCCATGATCTATTTAGACCTCAGGTGTCTCCAATATATATTAATTAAACATCATGTATTTTAGATGTATGTTAAAATCCTGTTACTATCAAAATTTTGTCTGGTGGCCCTATCCTAATAATAGTTCCTTTAATCAGACTGCATTATTTTTTAATTGCTTAAGCAAATATGTGCTCAAGAATGGAATGAAAAGGTAAAGAGGTTTGGAAAGCAGAATCATCACCAGTAGGTGAGTGTGTGGGAACTTCACATGGGACCTTGAATATGCTATGGCAGGAAATCCTTTGGTGAAGTGATGGGCTTAAACAATGTTCTAGCAGAGACACAGCTGGACCTGGTGTGCTTAGAAGTGATCATACAGATATTCTACTTCAAATTTTACAGTCTTTTCTGCAAGGGCCAAATCAACCTGCAACCAGGCAAAAAAAAGAACAGAAGAATTACTGTTTCCCTATTGATATTCCATTGATGTATAATATTTTGTATACTTTTGTTCATGGAGAAGTTAGGCAACAGTCCAGAAATACACAGCAGGGGAAATGTTGAGCTGCATTTTTTGCTATTTGTCACAACATTTGTGCTGTAGTTTAGTAACTTTTCTATTGTGCTGCAAAATTCCCTCATTGGTGAGAGAGCACAAACTGCAAAAGCAGTTTGTTAGGAATATGCTTTGCTTATCCCCTACATGAACAGTGTTATTCTTCCAGATATAAGCTTGAAATGGTCTCTCATTTTGGGATGTGTATTTAGGATTGGGCCACAGATAGTTTTCTGTCAGCTCTATGAAATTAATACTTCTTTATGACAGTGTTTTACTGCTTGTTGTATGTAATAGCTTCTTTCATTGGCACTTATGTCCTTTGCAGGGAAAGAAATTTGCCTCTGTGACAGTACACTTTGAGTGTCTTTGGCTTTCATATTGTCTATTAAAAAAGGAAATTGTGAGGAGCAGATCAGACCTCAATGAGTCCTCCTGAACTGAGCCCATTTCAAGGAGGGGGAAGCCAGAACTGTCAAGACTTTGACTTCCCAATTCCTGAAGAGATGTTAATTTGCTCGGCTGCCTGATCTACAGGGAGCAGAAATGAAACTCCACTTGCACGACCTTTGGTGTCAATCATTATGGGAGGCATCTGCATTTATATTGTCAATGCACAAACTTTCCTGACTTCCTGAAGCATGAAATCACCTTTCAGATGAAGAAAAAAATATAACCCTCCATTCCTGGGAGATGTAGCAGTTCCATCTAAGGCTTCTGTTGCAGAGAGAAATGTTTAAACACAATATTCTGACTTCAACGTCAACCAGGCTCTTGGAAGTTACAGTTTTATCAAGTGAAAGTTACACTATATTTTTTAAAGAGATCTATTATTACTTCATATTATTTTGGGACTTCTAATGCTCCATCTCTAAGTCGACAGGAGGTTTATCATTAACTTTGATACTGCCAGCAAAAGTTGGCTCAGAGTGCCTCACATTGAGTTCTCAGCTAAGCCCGTGTTCCTCTGGTACAGGAAAAAAGGAGGAAGTATATATTTTAATGAAATTTTACAAACTGAAATAACAGGGATAGTTGGTAACCTGCAGCAGCAGGATGCAGCCTGTGTGTGTGATATATATTCCTTTAATGCATTGAATTCACTGGGGTATTTTATGGTGTTTGGTACCAGGTCTTTGTGATCTCTGCTGACATTCATTTAATTGAAGGATTCACACAGAGACTTTTGGGGTATCCCATTGAATTGTTTCCCTACAAAGTCAGGAAAGTGAGACATACTGGTACATTTAATCACAGTGTTTGGGCAGAGATCATCAATTGGTTGCTAGGGCTTGTTTCATGCTGGATTTGCTAATGCTCACAACAAAGTTCTTGTCCATCACCTGAATGAGTCAGAGACTTCCTATTTGCCCTGAGTTTACTTGCAGCTCAAAAGTTCTGATCCTAAAGAAAACAGTGTTTTTCAATAAAATTCTGAAAATGCTAATTTTTAATTCCAGAGCTGAGGAGACCCCAAAACAGGCACACCACCTTTCTCATTCTTTGAAGTACAGAACACATTTCTTCATTCTAAATGTGCCAATTGGAACTTAGTTTGTGTTGGTACAGCTTATCTTAATTACCTCTGCATGACTGGCTGCACAGCCCTCTAGGTGCAGTTCCAGTCATAAGGTGTGCTTCAAACTGTGTCAGCCCTCTAAAGGCTGTCCTTATTTTGAAGTGAATGGGAGAGAAATTTGCTTCATTTTCCATCTTTTTTCTTGGTAAGCTGTGACATATTTCTGTGTTCTTTTGTTACCTGAATCATGTGGTAGAAAGACTTAGCATCAAATGAGGTAAAATAACCCTCAGGGACCACTGGAGATGGAGGCAGCAAGTCTGGGCCAGTGCATGCAGTAGAAGTTGTAGCCTTGGTAAAAGCAAGGAGAGTGGGAAACTTAGCAAGACCTTCACTACACAAATGTCTCACAACTTTCCTCTCAGAAGGGCAGGTGTGCTGCAGAACGAGATTGGGCTGAGTTGTTTCCAGTCACAGACCTCTCCTGAGACTGTTTAATATAGCTGCCATCTAGATCAGTGGCAGAGCTTTCAGGGCAGGCTTGGAATGTGAGGAAATGTATAAGCTTTAAAATGAACCTGTGATTTCTGTCAGACCTCACAGGTGAGCTTGCTGTGCTTGTTAAAATGTGGCTATGGGAAAGACAAATTACTTTAAAATGGAACCTCCTTTACTCAACAGAAATGACACTTTGGGAATCAGTCAGGATTGTTTTAATGCTTAGACCATACTCCTCCTGATCTTGGTCCTTTGCTGCCTTTGGAGTCTGTAACACTCTTGTTCCTTCTTTCCTGCTCCTCTATTGCCAGATTTCCTATAGGACACTCAGAGGCTTTTCATGAGAGATGACAATTGATAAAGTAGAGAGGTCATGTTTCCATGACAGCAACAGCATAGCAGGGAGCACACAGCAAAGAGCTGTACCCAACTGGGATGGCTCCTTATCATCTCCAGCAGTCACAGTGCCTGTGTCCAAAGAAAAGGATCCTGTGGGCATTCCTGCAGAGCAGTCTCCAGGGAAGAGCCCAGTGTGGATGGCAGCCTGGCCTGAAGGGCTTTGGGGGGGTATTGGAAGGGAATGCCTCAGGATTTCCTGCTTGGATCATCCAAATGGATTCCATGGGTTGTGTCTCTGCATCTTGATGAATCCTTCACATGTCAAGACTAGCAATTAAACAGGAAAAAATAAAATAAAATAAAAAACAGTGCAGAAGAGATTTTTGGAAGTAGGGAGAATCAGCTTTCCTTACTCTCTTCTAGGTCATGATGCACAGGGATCATGAGTCAGCCAGGAGCTGGGAGGATGATGGGATTTGAAAGCAGGTTGTTTTGTCTCTGTCAGCAGGCTGCAAGTTTGCTCATGAAAGGCACAAGTTGAACTGAAGATTAAATCTGCCTGATTTTTTTTGATCTCCATCTGTTGATAAGGACTGGCACGAGCCCAGTAGCATTATGGCATGAACCTCTTTACAAGCCCAACATCTCAAAGAAGCCTGCATTTCTCTCCCTATCCCTAGAAACTCTCCATCTATTAGAACCTAGAAAGAATAGGTATGTATTTTTAGAAGTTGAAACCTTAGAAAAAACTTGTTCCTTATTCTTCAAACCAGTTGGCATGACCTACTTTCCTATTTCTGATATCAATAGGATATGAATGTAGGTAGGCATGATCCTTTGTTTGCAAAGATAGCATGGCAAGGTGCAAGAGAAAAAAGATTCTACATTGCAGGATTAACTTCTTTTTTTCCCTATCAATATAATTTCTTTCTGTGCCAGTTTTGTAGAGTATTTTTCATATTGAATTGCAGTTCAAGGACCAGTTTCACACCTGGTATAGGACGTCCTGCATCTCACATGACACGTATTTTGGCAGCTCTTGCCACGTTTCTGTATTACAAGCACGACATCTGTTGTCTGTTGGCATAATGAAGATGCACTCTACCCAACAGTCCTTAGGTAATTCTGTATCTTAGCCTAATATCTGTCAAGTTCGGTGTGACTCCATGTTATACATATTTTTACACAAGACCTATTGTTCCTAGTCAAATAGTCTGGGTTCTTTGCTTATTAGCACATTAAATAACCTGCTTAAAATGTCACCTGAAGCAGTGCAGAAATTCATCAATACCAACTGTGAATTTAGCCCAGATGCTTTGAACTTGTATCTGATACGCCTCGTGTCTAATATGTTCCACAGAAAAATTCAGGGAAACATCAAAGTAGTGCTTTCCCATGAGCCCTCACATCCTGCAGAGCCAAGGCAATGGAAAGCAGCCAAGTAAGTTCACACTGAAAGCTGTAACTCACTTTTCATTGAGTGATGAGTCCGTCACCTCTCACAGCTCGCAGTTTTAAGAAGCAAGAATCCTTCAACCAGACCCCAGGAGTGCAAGCTAGTGACCCTGTTAATCTCTTCTCTACTTCAGTGGCATCTGTCCTTTTTTTTTTCCTCTCTCTCTCTTTTTTTTTTTTTTTTTTAAACCCATCTGTACATCCTGGCCAGCAGGAAATCAAAAGAGCAAAAGTAACCTGTCTTCTCAGTAAGTAGGACACCTTCCATCATGTGAAACAAAGCAGGTTTTTTTTTAGAATTAGTGCCTGAACTTGGAACTTGAACATTTTGTGAAGAGCCTTTATCTGTGACAAGCTCTGCACAGCCTTTCTGATCACCCCAAATGTTCACTAAACTGTGAGAAAAGCTGCCCTTTGTGGTGGGGCTTGTTCTGGTGGAGGAGCTGGGGTAGAGGAGGAATGGAGGTGCACCTTCTGAGTTAGAAAAACCTGGAAATACATGTGCATAAATTAATATATGTCTGTAGCTTGCAGTTATATGCATCCTCTTCTGTCTGCACACTGGGGAATATGGGTCTGCCCCTCCAAAATTCCTCTTCTGTCTGATTGCTGGAAGACAAAGAAAACTTCAAGCCACCTTTGAGATGGTTTTGAGTGCTCCCAGATCTGTTTCTGCTGCATCTCTCTTTTGTAGTGCTGCTGCATCTAGGAGAGGGAACAAAGGCATCTCTGAGTCCACACCATGTTCAGCTCACTGTGATTTCCTCTTTTTAAAGCTGGCCCCTGGCTTGGGAGAAAAACACTGCTCTGTAACATGTCCCAGTGTGCTTACCACCCCCAGGAGTAACTCTGTGAGCACACACCATGTGAGATGTACATCCTTTAGAAGGATCTGGATATACAGAGAGTCCAAGCAGTGAGGAAATCTCAAGTGCTTTCAGTAGCACTGTGAATTTTCTAATGTAAAAAGAATAGATGGTCCCTTCTGTACCATGATTATACTTCTTTGCCTTCTATTGAGTTTAAGGAGTCTTTTGACGTTTGGAAGGGAGAGCAAACCAAAGCCAGCTTTTAAAATTAGTGACTTCTAAACCCAGTGTTTTCTGTAATCATCTCCCATATCAGTATAGAATACAGATTTTTGTCCGTTTCAGATTGAATTCTTGTGCCTCTATTATCTTTGCATGCTGGAAAATCTGATGATTAAAGACAGACTAAATATGAATTTCTTGTTCAGGTCATGGCTGAGCCAGTGACTGCTTTGGGACATGGAAAAATGGTTGCTCTAGCCCAGGCTGTTTTAAAAATGCTTCAGCTGAAAAAACACAGAACTTTTGAGGCTCTTGGAGGTACATATATTGTAGAGGAGAGCTGGAAACTGAATGGAAAGTAAATATTAAAGGGTTTTTTTGATAAGAAAGGAAACATTTGTCTAGGGAAGTTATGATAAGAAGCTTGTCTGGAAGAGCATGAAAGGTACTCATAAGCTTAGCATCAGTCAGAAGAGCAAAGATACTGGCCTGATTCTTTGTGTACATTTTTATGAAGATGATTGCTCATACTGAAAGCTCTAAATGCAACACACAAAGCATGTTTATGCAGGATTATGTAGTTCTTAAAAGTCTATTCTTGATCAGAAGTTAAACATAAAAGTTCAGCATTATCAGTAAAAACAGAAGCAAAACTTCACACTCAGGTAAAGAAAATTGTGCCATTTTTCTTCCTTTCTAAATGAAAATGGAAAATAATTTAAGATTTTAAATTTTTTTTAGTTTTTTTACTCTTCAGCAACTTTGTCTCTGGGTATCCTTTATGCAGAGAACAGCAAGCTCCTTTTGTGCTTGCATTATTTAGAAATCACAGGGATTGAGAATCTCAGAATGACGTCAGAATTTCCAGTTGGTTTTCTGTGGTTTTTGGTTTTCATAATGCCATGCAGAAGGTTCCTAAAACTGGCAATAAAACAAGAACAGATCAAGGACTGAATTCACACTTCTTAATGTTTATTGGTTTGGACTTGTTCTTAATACTGGATGTGAATGAGAGAAATCCAAGTCCCTGTGGTCATTCTCCTGCAGCCCCAGAGGTTTACAGATGTGATTTTGGAGATCACAATTATGAATTTTGCAGCATGTATGGGAAATAATCCCTGGAGAGAGGGAGAAAGCTTAGTTGTAGCTTTTTTAATTAGCAGCCTATATTATCTGTTCATAACAAAGTCTTACTGACAAAGCTAGAAACATTTCTTGTGCTCCAGATGGCTGTTTTTCTTTATGACTTGCTGTAGGGTACAGACTTTGATTTTATATATTTTGATAATCTATCCTGATTATTCAACTAATACTCATTGTTCTCCCTGTGCTGCAACAATACCCTTTGAGAGACTGCAGCATATGGCTTGGTGAGGGAAATCTCAAGGTTAAGAAAATCTTCTTTATCTGTGTTTCTCATTGTTTTGTTTCCTTTTTCTTAGAGCTGGGACCTGCAACTCTGGTATCTCTTTAAATGTTTCCTAGAGACAAGTTTCTCATTCTGGGAGGTTTCTTTCAATGGATGGGGAGAGGTCTCAAAATACTTGCTCATCTTCAGAAGTCTCTTCTAAGGGCGCCCAATATGTGAGACAAAGTCCCAATCCAAACCAAGCTAAGAGCAGCAATAGCAACAACAGATTCTGATTTTCATAAACCAATGTTTGCTTGAGCTTTGTGTGTCCCAAACATGGATGCAGTTTTCCTAGCAGCTTCAAAATACAGCTGCTTCCCAATAAAACTCTTTCTTTCTGCAGTGGATTACAATGTTCAAACTCTCTTCTGATTAAAAGCACTGATCTAACCCTTAAAAAATTGGGAAAATCCAAATCTGTGGACAGAGATTCAGGAGAGAGCACCCAGTATAAATTTTTCATTGTTTTTTTTTGAAAAATGTAATTGAGCCAAAACAAATGTGCAAAATATTTCTTTTCCTTAAACTCTTACATGTTGCTGTCAAGTTTGCTGTCAAAGCAATCCAAAAATAATGATTATCATTAGCTGATGAAATGGGTCTGTGATTTATGTGCCATATAAATATTTTGGCATTAGTTCTTTATTCATACCAGGGAATAAACTTGCTGAACCTCTACACTAGAAAAAAAGTGAAAGGCAACATAAGGAAAGTTTTACATGGATTTTTTTTTTCCTTAGGGAAAAGTACTTCATTTATATGTTTATTTTCATAGTTTCTACAGGGTGCTTGGATAGATACAAATGCCACTCCCTCCCAATTTAAAATACAGCATAAAGAAAAAAGGACAACTGCTTAAGAAAAGCATTTTACTTCACTATACTCAAGGTGTTGTCTTGGCCATGAGAAATCAATTGAGTTATTTACTATGGAGAGAGACATTCTTTCTTGTATGGGGCTTTACAAAGTTATTCTGTACTGCTCAGCTACCATTTAATTGTGTAAACTTTTGCCAGCTGTCTGCAAATAGGAGAATTCGATTATAGAAGATGTGAATGTCAGTGATCTGAGTACAATTTGACCCAAAGAAATACTCAAGGTTAAATATTTGGGAAGCAATCTTGTCCAAGAGAAGATGGATAAATGACAGGGCAAGCAAAGTTCAGTGGGGTAGGCACTATGTGTTTATTAAGAATATTTGTGTTGCTCACAAGTGGGCCAACAGGAGCTGTAGGACCCTTGAATATTTGGCACTTGGGTAGATGCTAAATCCCAGTGCAGGAGCTGTATTCTCTGGTTGCTTTGCCCTCAAGGGGGTTGGCACTGCAATGGTACCTTTGGAAGAGACAAAAATCTCTCTGCCATCCATAATATTCATTGATGGAACACAAAAGTGAATTTGATCACTCTTAAGAAGTCCTGATTATTTCTTGAGTATTTTCTGCTGCACCCTGCAGTTGTGCCAGCTATGAGAAAGCTGAACCCAAATATGCAGACTATGACTAAAATTGTCTTTTCACGTTGACCCTTGCTGGTGTTGCTCTGTATTTACATTCCTGTGGGTGAAAGGACAAACTGTGTGTGATTCACAAATTGGGAACACTGAATGTAGACTTAGCCCAAATGGCTTTTTCAGAGACATCCATATAGTTGTGACTTCAGGAAAGAACTTATAAACAAAGTGTAAATGAGCATGCAGTTTACTTGACTGATCTATGTGTACAGCTTAATGCTGAGGGTTTTCAGTTAGTATTCTCTTCACAAATGAGAGATGTAAAATGTTTAAATTAAATGAGGCAGAAAAAAAATTGATTCTCTCCTTTCCCTCCATCTTTCTTACTAAAAGTTTTTGGCTCTTTCACATTAGTGGCTGTGCTATATATTGGCATTTACACTAATGAAGAGCCCATGATGTTTCCTAAATGTTCCACTACAAGGACCTCGTTAATAGCTTCCATTTATCCAGCAAAATAAAAGCTCCTTGCAATCTCCAGCCCATTGTGCAATAAGCCAAGGACATAGAAGGAACATGAAACTGGAGTTTGTCCATAGCTGTGCCATCCTTTACTCCAGTGTGGGCAAGTGCTTTGCTCAGGGAGCCAAAATCTGGGACTGCAGGTTAAAAGAAGCTTGGCCAGGGCTCTGTGTTTGCTCCTCTCCAGTGACAGAGACAAAAATTGGAATCTCAGTGTGGCCCTGTGCTTGTCTCACACTGGTTACTGGGACTCTGGCTGATCCATGTGGTGCTGATGATTTACCTGATACAAGGCTGGGGCACTGATGTTGGGAATTGCTTCCTTGCCTTGCCAATCATCTTCATTCCAGAAACTGGGATCCACAGAATCTGGGGCTAATCTTGGAGGTTTTGATCCAGGTGGTCCAGGGTAAATCCAGTAAGGTGACAGCAGGATTCCCAAGGATATTTCTCACGTGGTTCATCTCCCAGCCTGCTCTCTAATAGCTGTTAAATTGAAAGGATTCTTTTCATACTCTAAATGTGATATTTAGTCACAAAGAACAAGAGTAATTATTTTATCTATCTTTTAACAATTAGTCTTGACACATCATAATGGGTTCTGTAGTCTTCATCTAATCAGCAACTTTAAAATGATCATTTAAAGACTCTGAGTGATAAAGATTAAAAAGTACAAATACTAATAACTTCCTATGATTAAAAAAAATCAATTGGATAGAAAACTAGTTTCATCTCAGTGGAATTGCATTGTATATGAGAAGTCATAAAGATATACAAATGTAATCAGTGCCAAAATTTTAAACATCTTAAGGGGACATTAATATTATTTGCATACATTTTGACTAATTTGCCTTTATTATGCTGCAGAATGCAATCTTTTAAGATCCTCCAAATAATTTTAAGGGTTTCACCGAGTCTGCTGTTTTATAAATATTTGTGTTTATTCTTTGAAAGGAGAAGTACTTCAGAATTTGTGTTCTTGGTTACTGTGTTAGGATCTATTTTCCTAAGAAAAGGCAAAAATAATTAAACATTCTCCAGGATGATTTTTTTTCATTTTCTCTCCTGAACAAAGCTCAGAAAACAGATTCATTTTTGGAGAGTGTTTTTGCTTGTTGTTTATTTCTCTCAGATTTATTAAAACAGTAAGGCAAACCTCTGTGAGGTGAAATTAGTCCTTCATAAAAAAAATGAAACTCTCAGATATTCCACTGTGACTTGCACATCCTCTCTGGTTTTGTTGGGCATCACTGTAAGGTGTGAAAGCACGGCAAGAATGCACAACTTCATTGTTTTAAACTGACCTGAGACAACCTTTTGGCTCTCTTGTATTAATCATAGAAAATTCCACTTCTCTCTGTTTTGAAATTAAATGGAAGCCATGGAGTTCTTTGTAGGAACTTTGGACTTTCCTGTCAGAAAGGAGACAACTTTGGGATTGAAGAAGGGGTTGCAATGTATAAAGAAGTTTACTCATAATGTAGTAGTAATTAGCACAGAACTCTTTTCCAATGGATCAGTGGTGGAAATAAATCCTACAGTGCACTCGATACAGGAGAAAATGAGAAAACTGCTGTATCGCAGTTTAGAAAGAGCAGGATCAATTTCTGGAAGCACTGCCAGATATCCCCAAAGGTTTCAGCTACCTTTGCTACATGCAGGAGGCACTGATTTGGAAATGGAACTGATCCTTCCTGCATTCCAACTCTCACTTTTGCAGAAGTGTATAAAGGTTCCTGTTTTGCTAAGTATCAAACATAACATAGCTCTGTTGAGGCTGTGACACTGTTTTCTCAAATCTACAGTCACTGCTTCAGATAATTTAAATTAATATGAGCTGAATGTTTGAACAGAGAATTGTCTGAAAGCAAACAGAACCCAAACAAAATGAAAGATATCATGTCCTTGGATGTTTTCATTGACTGACAATCTGCTTTTCTTTGGGAAAAATTCTTGAAGAGCCAAACCCACAATGACTTGCAGGGACAATCTCTTCCTTTTCTACCTGCAGGAGCTCTTTAACATCAGATTTGTTGGATTAGTCATTCTGGAACGTTGCTGAAACCTGCTGGTGTAACAAATAAACAGATAAAAAGAAAAAACTACAACAACAAGAAAAGAGATTGACACTGACTCAGCTGAGTGCTTTCACAGCCTCCTTCAGCATCATCTTGGTCTGTTGGTGGAAGCAAAACCCCATAACCACTGTTGCCTGTGAACACATTCCAGACTTGTGCTGTGTTAGGGAATTCACTCTAGAATATTGGCATTTTTGTTCCCAAAGGCCTAAGTGCCACCAATTATCTAAAATTTGCCTTGTGGTCCAAGGAGTGGCTTCCAGTGCTGTGTCTGTGCAAGTGTAAGGAAACGCTGCAGAGATATTTCCCTGCAGACATATTTCCACACTGCAGCTTCTACAAGTGAATTAAAGCAAAATAAGCTGAAAGTGAACTTCAGCTGGCAGTAAATGAGCTGATTCCATTTGTGACCAAGTTAAATCTAAATTATTCCCACATAAGCCCCAATTAGGCCAGGTCTTGCTCATCTCTTGAGGCCAAGTCCCACGTGTATTTTTACCTGTTGATTCTGGAGTTGCTGTTCCTGTTGGTTTGGTGACCAGGGTTAGGTGGGGCTCATGATGTTTTTTAGCAACTGCAGAGCCCAGAGTGAGCAGGGGCCTGTTGTGGCTAATCACACCCTGATTCTGTCAAATGTCCCATTGCTAACCTGATGGGCAAGTTTTGTAATCATTTTAGTTGATTTTCCTGCAATCTTATGCTGCTTCTCAGACAGCCTTGAGCCACAGCTCTGGAAGGAGCAGATGATTTATTTTTGCTGCAGGTAGCTGCTGGAGTTGCTCATTAACTGTTATTGATACTGTAACACTTTCTGCTATAACAGACTTTCTTTTGATTATTAGATCTCTAGGAGTTTCAGGATTATTAGGGTTCTGAAGAGCTTACTCATTTTTTTTCGGTGTCTCTAACATTTAGGATTTTTTAAAAATAATTTGTCCCATTTTTCTCTATTTACTAAAATGTCTATTGGAATCAGAAGAACTTCTATCTCATTTTATCCTTCTGGGAAAGATATTTTCAGAAGTTCCAGTGACTTTTTAATAACTAGATATATGAGGTTCTGTGTGTGGTTTGCTTCTAGGATGACTACTTGAAATTCTCAAAATGCTTGAGAGTTATTATATATACTGTCCTCAAGTAAATCATGTGCAAATAATGTGTGGGGATGAACCAAACCTATTGTGATAGATAAAATTGACTTGGAAAAACAGATTTTTACTCCAAATCCTGAGATCTAAACCAAATTAAATTTGAAATGCAAACATGGCATTCAGCTTAGCAGGTTTTCCCCACCAAGCACTAAGCTCATCAGTAATAATTTTTATGTTATTTTTATTTGTGTTTTATCTGACTTCTGATTTTAAAAGAAATGATTGGAATTTTTTCAATTCATTTAAATGGGAACAGGATTGGACTAATAGCAAGAGTTTACAAGTTATTCCAGTTGTTTGGTTTGCCTTGTTATTGCAAAATTCATAATTTAATGTTTTTGAGTTTTTTTGGCTAGAGAATTGTTCTTTATAAATCTTAAAACTGTTTTTATTAGCAAGGTGTGTCTCTTGGGTTTGTCACTGTACAAAACAATGCAAAGCATGACATTCTCTCCCCAAATTTTCTGGAATTTGTGCTCCTTCTTTCCATTGTATGTGCATTGTATCAGGTGGGTTCTTTTCTGTTGCTTCAGGCTTCTCTCAGGAGGGGGGAGGTTTTTATCTTCTGTTATTTATAGAAGAGCAAAATAGACTTGAATGGGCTCTTTCCAGTCATAAAACTGCCCAAAGTTTACTTGGCAATAACAGGAGTGAAGAACTGACATGACAGGAAGGAATATTTCTCTCTACATCCACCTAGATTTACCTCCCCACTCATTTTAAGAATCCGTCTTTGCCCTTTAGTTCAGATAAAATCAGGCATCAGATTTTGTACCAGTAACACAGAAATCTGATTAAATAAATCACATTGAGCAGTTTTATGGTCTGTCTATTCAAATTCAAAGCACACCCTGAGACTGTAGCAAAATCCAAGAGGATGCCCAAGCACAAGCATGAGCAGGTTAAAGCTGGTGTTCATGTGGCCATCAGCAACTTGAGTATTGCTGTCTTAAACTTGTTATTGTATTTTCTCCTTTTATATTTAATTATGGATACATATCTGTGCAAGTTATTCCACACTTCTATCTTCATAGCACATGAGATAAGAATCTATTTTTGGGGGATGAATGCCTATACTACAGTCTGGGAGAGTTGACACTGAATTTTCCCAGGCTACAGATGAGATGCTTTTGTTCCAAGCTGCAATATGATAATGGCAATCTGTCTATTTATGCACACACACTTAATGTGTACCTGTCCCTTGGGATAAGATTAGTGGTCCCATATTTTTAGAAACTCTTTGTCAGTGAACTTGGCTCTCCTTTGGTTTTTTACCTGGTGAAACACAACTGACTCAATCCAGAAAAGTGCTGATGTGTAGGTGTGTTTGTGGTGGAGCCTGACTGTGGGTGATGGTTGGTCAGGGATTGCCAAGGTTCCACAATCTTTGGGGTTTTTGTTTGCATGGTCCTCCACCATGTGTAGTGGAGACATGGAGCAGTGGATTGTTTTCACCACCTGGCAGATGTCTGAGCCAGGTTTCCATTTGTACCCTTCCAATGGATTGAACCAAGATTGTTTTAAGGTGTATTTACAACAATTCCAACCTTATCCTAGGGGAAAAAGTTTGGTTTTCAGCCAGTGTGGCAATGAGAAGACGTAAAGATGGCTTAAAAATACCTTCTTACTCTGTGCTCTGTGACTGGAGGTGAAAACTCAGTGCTTTTAATTCTATCAGACAAGAAACCCTGTTTTATTAACCAGACATACGTTTTCTATCAGAGCATGATGATGGTCTGGGATGAATATTTGAAATCCTAATAAGACTGGATGACTTCAATATTATTGTTCAGTATTTGAACAAGAGATAATTTTTTTTCCCCACTGAAACATTAAAAACTCTGTAAGGAATCCAGTGAACCTTTACTACTCTGAGGTCCTCTTGGAAAATATTTCCCCTTGCAATATTCCCACTATGTAGTTTTGATTTTTTTCTGTAAAAGGACGATTATCTTTCTTTTGAGCAAAAGATTTGCTAAGTGGAATTAGTCCATTACAAGAGCAGAGGGAAAGTTTTTTTGTTTTTAAAGACTCTTAGAGGTTTCAGTCTACCCCTTAAATCTCTCAAGTTGATAATGTTTTTCCCAGTCCACAGTTCTTTTTGCTTAAGCATTTGTAGAGAATTACTCAAATAGGGTCTAAACCAGGTGTTTTTTCTTATCAGTCTAAACATTATCTAAACATACATCTTCTTTAGGCTTTAGGGTTTCTTTAGCAGCAGTGAGGCAGATAGAAATTCAAAACCTGAAGGAGTGATATATCTGTCTGGACTCTGAAAATTACACCTTTAATGGCAGGACAAGGCATGTCAGATGCAACTTTCGAGACAAGACAGGCTGTTTATTTCATGAAAAAACTCTTTTTAATATTTCCATTCATTTCTGCCACCAGGGAAAGCTACTGATCCTAAGCTATTGTGCAGTTGGTTTGACTTTCTGAGAACTGAACTTGGTTTGTGTGTCAAGATTGTGACATATTTCTCTGAAATTTTCAGTGGGAATGACTTGCTGGCTGACAACAAGTAGGTCTATTGCAGGGAGAAGATTAGAACAGAATTGTTCTGCCTCATGGCCCGGGCTTTTAACTACCTCAGAAAGCAGCAATCTTCCTCATTCCGTAGAGCTGTTATAAAAAATTGTGTGGTGTTTTTTATTTTTTGTTCCACAGCTGTCAAAATGGCACTTGGTATGTTTATTCAACAGACTGTGAGCTGGAGGTGTACCCTCACTGAGCTGATCCTGTTTCAATCATTGACCTTAAGTGGAAAGAAGGGAAAGATCAAACAAATATTTTTTTTTCTGATCTCTGAAAAGCTGCCAAAACTAACAAAGTTGAATTCATTTGGGACGAATGAGATGCTTTTGTTTTTCTACCTCTTTCAGCTTAGTTGTGTTTTGGATGGTGCTCAGCTGTTGCAGGTGGAATACAAAACAACTGCATCAAACCCCTCTGGAAGCCAGATCTGTCTGGTGTAATTGCAGTGCCACCCAGGAAACACTTGTTTGTGTATCTTCAGTGTGTATTATTCTTATTTTCTTGCTAAATAGTCCAAATTCACACAGTGGGCTTGTTTTTGTTTTATTTTGG
Source organism: Trochalopteron elliotii (assembly GCA_024734555.1). Classification (NCBI taxonomy): domain Eukaryota; kingdom Metazoa; phylum Chordata; class Aves; order Passeriformes; family Leiothrichidae; genus Trochalopteron; species Trochalopteron elliotii. The sequence goes on from JANPWX010000033.1 coordinate 1,173,150, forward strand.
GTTTGGTTTTTTTTACATAGGGGAAAGAATTGGAGAAATAATTTGTCTTTCCTGCACTTTAGCTTTCTCACGAGAGATCAACCTAAATCAAGGGCTGACCTAAACATCTCTACGTTTAAAAATGACAGAGGTAAATTTTTGAGTAGGAATATCTTCTTTTGTTTTGTATCAGACAGAGTGCTGATATGGAACTGTTAGTTGTGTCCTCATGCTCAATGCTCTGAGGTACACACACGTGTTCCCAGTTTAGCAACCTCTTACCCACCCACATGGCACAGCCTGTCCAATATTTACATGTTCTCCAGGTTCCATGTGCTGGGAACAAACCTTAAAGCAAAGCTGTGTTTCTTAAAAGGTCGTTAAAGCTTTCCAAAGGTAAAATTGTTCAGTGAGGTTCATGTAGAGAGTGAAGTGGTGCCATGTTGGTGATGAATGTAAATCGAATAATGTGGGCTGATCTTGTATGGCCCAAGACAATCCCATGCCATGGTGTCTGCTGTTGGTTCTGGCTCTCCTGGAGCCAAGAGGGTGATTGTGGAGTTCATTGCTAAGATTGGAGGTGGATAGTTCATTATTGGAGAGGTCATTAACATGTTGTTTGTGCATGAGTCAGTGTGGCCCAGAATATTTTATTTACTGAATTACAGCTGAAACAAACCTACAAGAACAAAACTGAATTCAGCTGCACCAGCCTTGTTTTCTTAGGTGCATTACTCTGTATTCTGGCCCTGTGATAGAATAATTTGCTTTCCCAGGAGCACTTATAGGTTTAAATAAATAAAATCAACATTAACACTAATACATGAAAAGTATTTAACTCCCTGAAAGTTTCATGGGTGTTAAACCAAGTCATCCTACAGAGAACTTGGACTCTGAAAAGTTAATTTTATTATGGAAAGTTTGTAGCAGGCCTTTTCTTCCGTTGAACCTCAGTATTGTGTTGAAGAATAAGACTGATACAGTTCTGAAATCAGTCACTTTCACCTTGAAATGCGAGGGTGTTCACCAGCAGGAAACAATTTTCACTCACCAAGGACGGAACTAATACACTGAAAAGAAAAATTTGGAAAGACAATAGTTCAGAAATCTGATAAAATGTGTATTTTCAACTGGAATTTAGGAAGCTGTAAAGTGCTTGTAAAATTTTTCTGTTATGTAAGTTTTGCAAACACACAGGGTTATTTTTTTTCTCTCTTTTGACCCCCTTCATTTTTATTTTTATCTTTCTGTATTGTACTTGAAGTCCAGACAGGCCATTGTCTGTAATAGGTTTTTTGAGATTTCAAGGACCTTTCAGTTGTATTGAAACCAACATGCCTGTTCCTTTCAGTCATATTTTATCATTTATTCATCAAAAAAAGCAGCTTGAGGGAAAGCAAAAATTATTTCAAAATGGTTTTGGCTGAGTTGCGTGGGCGAGAACATTTTTATTTATGCTTTAAGGCTTTTCATTAGAAGCAACCCTTCAGTTTTGTGAAGCTATGAACATTTTATTGAAACATGGCTACAAGTTCCAGTATTTTTTGAAACAAAGATCTAATTTTTAGACACAGTTCTGAAGTCAAATAATTTTCCTCCGATTGCTGATATTGGTTATTCTGAATCTTCTTTCTAGACACGCCCCTAATTCTCAGCCTAAATATTGCAATTGTTTGTTCTTATAATTTACCTTACTCTACCCAACATTGATTTATTATTTCAGTTAGAACCAACCAAATAGATTAGGATGCCACAGACTTGAGTAGAAAGCTCTTTGTAAATACCTTGGCTTGTGTGAACTTGGCCAAGACATTGCATTTCCCTTCAAATAATGACCAACCTCTGTCCTGTCTCGTGTGCCCCCAAGCACAGGAGATGCTGTGACCCTGTGCAGCAGCAATCCACTCCTGTCTGTCAAAAAGAGACAAAGATGTTAAGATCTGGCACAAGACAAAAAGGCTTCAGTTGCAGTGGATGTCAGTGTTCACTGCAAGGTTGTATTCCTTTGAAAACCCAAGCCATGGTCATCATCCTAATTTGTGCTGAACACCCAAATGGAACAGTGGGATCAGATCAAGGGCTTCACAGCAACTGAGAAAATTGTTTAGGGAAAGATTCTAAGAAACTTTAGTTTCTAATGTAGCCCTGGCTCTTTTATTTCCATTTCTTTGATAACACATCCAACTTCCTTTGAGTCTGAATTCCAGCTCAGTCTTGTCCCTCTATGGACCTATGGCAGATGTGCAGCCTTTCACCATGTAAAGGCTGCTAAGTCTTGTGATTTTAACATGAGCTTCATCAGAATGAGTAGTAAATGATAGTCATTCATTTATGAGGATTTATGGTGTGTAAGTCCCCTGTGCAGGATTGTAGGTTAGAGATCCATTGTATTTTTATTCAATTTGATATTTAATATGACTTGTATATGCTTTCCTGAAGGTTTATCATGAAATATTTTAGTGTACAGCCATATCACAAAATCTGTGCTATGGGAAGGCAGAGCACTGTGGGCTGTTTCTCCTTTTGCTCCATGTGGAATCTCCACTTCCAGGGCTTTGTAGCAATGAAATGGTTCCACACAGCAGCTAAACCTAACCCCAGACAAATAAGTGCTTTTGTGTTTCAAATTGACAAACAAGGGGTTATTTTTTTCCATATCACAGTAGAAAATGAATGGAGGGAAAGGGATGCAGTGCTCCTAAAGCATCGTGGAAGCACCACTTTGGTCTTAATAAGAGCTGTGAAATGTTTACCTCATTGCTATTGCTCCATCACTGTGAGAGGTCATTCAATACTACAGGAAAATGAAGATTGATTTCTGAGGAACGCAGGGAAAATTTTCAGTGTTTCTAGATGCTAAATTTTGAAAAATAAGTATTGAAAACAGTATGTGTTGTGCTTTCCCCCTTATTTTCCCTTTAAAATGTTAGAATTCCATTGCAGTTTGGGGGCTTTTTTTCCTGCTCTTTTCTGCAACTAGTTAATATGCAGGATATCTTCACAGTATTTTGTTGGTCAAAGTCTCTGTGTTCAAAGTTTATTTCATGTTGCAGATTCCTCTGTTTGTATGAGTGGGGGGTTTTTTGGACACTCTTCCCTTTTAATTATGGAGATTTTAGGACAAATAACCACGTCACAAGAAACATATTCTATATGAGTGTTGCTTTTTTGGCATAAATTTCACTACCTTATAAGAGCCAAAGGATGGAAGTTGCCTTTGGATGTATGTGCGTGTGTGCACCAAAGGAATTGGGTTTAAAAGAGGATTAATTTAAGTTTGGATAGAAATTCTCTTAGGGCAGTAGGAAAACTTCTATGGGTTTCAGTAAATAGACTCAATCCAACAGGTAATTAACTCAGGAACCAGACCCAAGTTTTATGGTATTTACTAAATGATCATATTTGTAGTTTACTTGCTGTGGATTGAGGGGCACTGTTGGTTACCCTTCACTGAGTTTCCTTCCCTCAGGTCTATCTGGTTCTTTGCTTTTCAAAGTTGAAGGGTGAACAAGAAAATCAGGAGCTTCATCATGAAAGCTGCACAATGTAAAAGAACTGACACCTAGAAAAACAAGCAGAGTAAAACAGGATTTGACAGGTTGCAGAAAAGAGAGAGTGAACAGGATGGGAACAATGAGCAGCAACTAATTATTATTTCACTGGTCACCACAACACATTAAAAACTTCCAAAGGCTATGGAATTAATTGCATGCAGAACAGCACTCAAGGTGCTTAATATTTAGTCTCTCTGGGACAATTTGCTAGAGACATCGTTTGAACTACAAACACAAAGCAGGGAAGAAGGGCCTCTCTCTGGCTGTGTCATTCTTCATTTTAATGAGGAAAAAATGTCACACAGAGCAGTGTGAATTTGAAATATTATAATATGCTTCGGTTTTATGTCAGAGTAAGTATGTTTCTTAAAAGAGCCCTAATGATTCTAAATTCTAGACCTTGTTGACAAGACATCTGCTTACTTGGCCTGTGGTTTGTGTCTCATCTAGAAGCTCATTAACATATATATTAAAAGAAACCTATTAAAATATTTGCATTTTAAAATGAATCATAACCCCCCACTTTCCCCCTCCCCCCCATCTTTTAGAAACTGGTTTTGGTCTTGCAAAACATTCCACTAGGGAGACAGAAATATTTCAGTTATTTTCGAACCATTTAACATTCGGGTAATTCTTATAATTACTTTTCTCTTTAATTGTTAAAGCTGGAAGGCTTATATAATATTACTTTCAAAATTCATAGTTCAATGTAAATAATCTTTTCTGTACCCACAGACCTCTCAGCTGGATGCTGACTTGAACCCTAAGGGTGCTCATTCTTTCTCTTGGTCTTATTTATTATTTTCTTCTCTCCTCATCAGTTCTCTATTATTCTCTTTCCTGCCTCTTCATCTGTCTAGAGGCACATGTATTGGGTGAAATGGCACTTGAAGCCATGCTGCTTGTTTGTTTAAACAAATCATATTGAGAGGAAAAGAGCAGATGATTGCAGAGACATAACAAATCTGATCGAGGAGCTCATCAGGCTCTTGAGGGTCTTGTAATTCCAAGGGAATCTCCCACCTGGACTTGTGGCTCAGAGATTTTTCATGTCAGCATTCCTGGTCTAGCACAGAGTGCAGGAAAGTTCCTTTTGGGTTTGGTGTTCTGAGTCTCCTGCTGTGGTAGGGCTGGCAAATGTGAGAAAAGCAGAATGCAGCCACCAGCCAAGGGGCTGCCTGCTGTCCAGGCTGCATCCTGTTTGTTAGGAGATCTCTGCACAAAGGATGCTGCAAGTGCAACAGGGAAATCACAGCTGGGAAGATTCAGCTGCTTTCTAGAACCTTCACAGCACAAAATATCTTCAGATCAAGACGTTTTTCCCAGGAGGCTCAGGTAGCAGAAACTAAATAAACAGAAATATTTGCTCCATCAGAAAAACCAGAAAGGTGATCTCCTCTGAGGGAGAGCAGGAGGTTCTGCCTCCTCTGCTGGAAGGAGAGCAGGCTTGTTCTGTTAATGTGCTCACTGTGAGCAGCACCCACTGTCACTGTTTATTTCAGGAAACAGATTCCCTGGAAGGTAAATCTGTAGCAAAGATGAGATATGTCCACTTTGGGGTAGCACAGGTTACACTGGGAAGAGTATTTCTTGGTGGCAAGACTAGCAAAGGACAGTTTTGGTCGCTGGGGTTCTCATACCTGACACGGAGATATTTTTATTACCAGATACTCCTCTTCCAGTTTCCTCTTAAAAATCTTTTACTGTATCAATTTCTTAAGAGATTCTTAGAGCCTTCTCAGGCTTTTAAACCATTTTCTTGCATATTGAAAGCAGCTGTATAGGGAAAGGAAAGCTCCTGCTGCTTCTCAAAAGCAGTATGTGTAACATCACAGTGGGAAATAACATGTTTCATGAACTTGATTTATCCCCTCTGCTGTGAGGTATAAATCCTCCTTCCTCACTGCATGGCCTGCACAGGCATTTTTTGAGGGCCTCATCCTGCCTGGTCCTGAACAAAGTGCAGAGGAAGGATTTAATTAAAAGCAAATATTTATTTTTGGGAACTGTTAACTCCTACACATACTCTGCTGCCTAGTAGGGGGAAGCACTAAGTAAAATCACAGGAAACAGTAAAAATATTTTGCTACTTACTGGAATTATTAAGTATTTTCAGTACTTAATTCATTATTTCAAAATTACAGTTATAACCCATGCAAACCTGTGCAAGATAATTCCTCACTTTAGACAGCATGGTCTGTTCATTCTGTTTCATAAGAACTAGTGGAGGACAACCTTCCATGGCTTCCATTTTGGGATGTTTTTTTCCTCTTAGACAATGCATTTTGATGCCAGCTTTAATGGCTGCCAACCGATTTTTTTTTTCTTTTTTCTTTTTTCTTTTTTCTTTTTTCTTTTTTCTTTTTTCTTTTTTTCAAATGGGCAGCTGCTCAACTGCTGTTCTTGGAATACCTGAGTCCCTCACAGTCCTTAGCTTGCTTTTTGTCTTCAGTTTTTGTGTTAGTAATTTTCACAGATAACTGAGGCAGGGAAAAAAAACCAATAATGTATGTGAGAATGTAAAATTAATAAAATCTGTGGGAGTTAAATGCTTTCAACTGAGTGAGTCACTTTCTGTCATGCAGGACTAGAAGTAAATAATCCCCAGATGTGGCAATGTTCCTACCTCCTGGCCCAGGCTGCAATTTCAGTCCTGCTGCTACTGCTGGTTGCCTTTGGATGTGATGTACCCCATTGAATATTAAAAGCCAGGGAAGCTGTTTGCTGTTTCTCACCTTAGAAAATCTGGTCGTTGATTTAGATCTCTGAACATCCAGTCCTGCCATGGGCATTAAATACTGAGTTACCAAACCCCCAGTGTGTCTCTGTCCTGGTTTGTGCAGCCTGTGCAGTGTCACTGTGTTGATGAAGGCAGCAGCACTCAGGCCATGCCATGATCAGAAGCTCATCCTGGCTGTTACTGTTCAAACCCAAGGAAAGGTGTCCCTGTCCTGGAGTTTGAAATCTCTAAGATATTAAAGGGGTGAGAAGCTTTGTTTGCACCTTGGGGAGCTGAAAGACACTGGATAAATGTTTCACTGGGGCAGTTTGTGGTGGGGCTGGAAAACGTTTCTCCCTGCAGTCTTAGTCCTGTGTCTGAACAGCAAAGCTCCTGCCAAGGCCTGTGTACAAACCTTACAGATTTATAGCCCAGTGACAGGCACTGATTAAAATAAAAAGCTGTTATGCTTTATGAAGTGTTGGAGTGTTTTATCTCTCCATGTCTGTTGTGGTGTCCTTCCCTCTCAGCATGGGAGAGAAAGGGAGCAAGATCATCCAGATAACACTGTCCTTATTAGTGAGAAGCACAGCCAAGTGTGTGCTGGTTTTCTGTCGCTGTGCTGTGGTTATCTGCAGAACAGGAATAGAAAAGGAGTATCTAATCTTTAAAAGGGGCTTTGGAAGATTACTTCAACCTTTACTCTGCCCCAGCTGAGCTCTCCTGAAATCCTAAAGGGATCTAAATATCTTGTGTTTCCTAGATGGACATTAGTGTACTGTGTTGGAGCCATCCAAAGAGCAAGTGGGAACTAGCTGGTGAGAGATTTTCACATAAAAATAGAACTGAAGAGGGTTGCCTTTTCAACTTTCTTCTTTTTTGTTTGTTTCTTTTCCCCAACAAAGACAAGTGGAACTGTGCCTGTTGGAACAAACCAGTGGGAGTGAGTGAAGGTAAAATGAGGAGGATTATTCCTTGAATGTTAACCAGAAATGCTAACTCCCAATTCAGTGTGGGCTGAATTCTTTCCCTATGTCATTGTGACTTCATGGACTCCCAAACAATTATCTGGATCTTGGTTTTTAGTGAAACTTTTGAGAAATTAAAAGTAAATAAACCTTTAGTATCTGTGGGGATTCTGCCTAGATTAGCATCAGCCTTAATTAGCCCTGCTGCTGGAACATATTCAGTTCTGGTCTCCTAAGACAACCTTGTTCCTTCAAGAGTGTCCTGACAGTACAACCTGACTTTAGGGCTGACGAGGATGAGTTTGTATCACCTTGTGGCACTGGCTTGCACATATTTTCTGGCACTGCATTTAAAGCATGGAAGTGGCTGTATGGGAGGGAGAAGATGTAAAAGGCCACATTCCAGAAGAGAGTGACTGCTTTCCTCTGCCACTGTGGGAGGAGAGAAGGCTAAGCTTATGCAGTTGGAAGTTTGTTCTTTAACCTCAATGTCTGTTAGAAATTGTTGATTTATGACCGTAATTATGAGATTTAAATTCAATAATAATTTCCCTATATTTTCCTTCAGTCTGGACTGTGCTGTCACACAGAGCAGCTACACCTTCAAGAACACCCTCTCTGAACAATCCTGGAGTGGACTGTGCAGCACTGACCAATTGTAAAGTTTCAGGATATATCAGTGAGATTTATCTCCAGTGAACACAAAGTGCCTCTGGCAGCTCCACTCCATGAGGTCTCTCCCCACAGTCTGGGAGCTGTTCTGAACGGCTCAGGCTTGATGGAACTGTAACAGAGACTTGATTGGCTTTCATGTCTGTACTTTTGGATTCAGAGCACTGTCTTTCCTCTTCCCCAAACAAAGGCAGAGCAATGAAAATAACTGCAAGTTAGCAGGTGTACAGTGGAGATTGGGAACAGCTTCAGCAGCTCTCCCATCACACCCCTGCCCTTGGGACACAGGGGCTGGGGAGTGCCTGCCATCACTCACAGAGCCTGAACGCTCCAGAGCACCAGAGGAGTCAAAGGCACTTAATTCTTTACAGGAGGTGTTTATGGCATCAGTCTCCAGGGCAGTGTGTGAATTAGAAAAAGGATCATGTGTGTACCTGTCCTTGCTGTTAATTACCTCGCCATTGAATAAAACAGAGCAACGTAAAACGGCCCTAGGAAATATTTAGACTGGCTGGAACATAAGGTTAAAGGTTTCTAATCTGCTTTATGATGGATGGTCCCAGTGGTGCTGAGGGGTGGGAAGCAGTTCTTTCTCTTTTTGGTTATAATATGGGTTGAAAATTTTCAGGGAGCAAACTTCCAGCCCCTCCCATCTGCAGTGCAGCTCCAGTCCCTCTCCCTGATTGTACACAGCATTGCAGCAGCCTCTTGCTGCTGGAAGAGCAGAAGTAAGAATTCCATGGAAAGCAGGACCATATATTGTCCCTCTGTGTGTCTTCCTGAGGAGTATGAATGGCAGCTGCTTTTTTTTCTTTATCCATCCCTAAAGTTCAGCTATTCACAACCAATTTCACTCTACGGAGTTCTCATGTATGTTTCAAAAATAGAACTTCTTTAAATGAAAGTGAAATCTCGTTTTTAATTTATACAAAGGTTAGTGCTTCTGCTCCTAAGAGTTGTCTTTGAATTGCTGTGAGAAGGTTACCTTGTTCCTTCTAACATGCACCTATATCTGACAGCTGGTCACCCTCAAAGAAATTTTCCAACTCAATAATTTCAAGTATATAAACGATATGCTATGAAAATATTGTCTTTTTAAAAGACCTTTTTTAAAAAAAAAACTTGGGTATTTTCTTTATGTGAAGAAATTTCTGTATGTATAGGCAAGAACTTCAGTACTGGAATAATATTCCCCATCACATTTAACTTCTCCAGAGTTCTTGTAGATCATAAAAATATAATTCCAAATTCTAAAACAGATTAAGCATTACTATGCAAAGAACCAGAGCTCTGATTTTGAAAAAATCCAAGGTCAGAGGGGAAGGGTCTTCTGAGTAATACAAGGCAGCATTTTGCTGCTCAGAACTGCTTGAACATTCACAGTGCAGAATGTCAGTCAACCCCTTTCCCCCCTCCATTCTTCCCTCTTTCTCTTTTTCAATCAGCAGCTTTTAACTAATAATCTTCAGAGCTCAGTGATTAAAAAATCTTTTTTGTGAGCAGCATGAAGACACCACCATCCTTCATGTTAGGCTGTGAACATCAGCAGTGATCATCTCTATAAAAATGTGCACATTTTGTTAAATGCTGTCATTTATTTCAATGCATTTATTGCCATAAAACTTCAATGACAGTTTAATTAAGAGCTTAAATATTTTATACTACAAAGTAGAAATATTTATGAAGGAGCTTGTCAGAGGCAAAATACTAAAAGAAAACAGGTGCTTTTGCAGAAACACAAATAAAATGTCTAACAGTAAACATTTTAAAAAAATCAATTATTAATCATGGTTGTTTTCATTACTATTGAATTGCCTTATGAAGATTTTGTGTCTGGCAAAGCCTGTGGACATGCAATATTGTCTTACCCGACCACTTGGTCTCCCTATTTGTATCCTGTGGTGTGGCTGGACAGATTATTTCCTTCAGGAAAACATCTTGGGACCAAACTAAGGTGAAGGTAGTAAATTAATGTTGTGCAGGGAGGGACTGAGAACCAGAGAGAGCCAACTAGACTTTTGCAGGCACATGTAAAAATCCCTGAGAAAGCACCAGAGTTGCCAGGGGGGTGTTTTTTGTTGCAGTAGGTGGATCTGTGGATTTGGCAAGAGGTGCTGAGCTACCATAAGACCTGGTACAACTGAAAAAAGCCTTTCTGAATAGGGAAGCTGTGCAAAGAGGAAGGGGATGAGGGCTGATGGTTTGGGGTTTTTAGGGACTGAGGCTGAACATTGGAGAAAGGGAACTTTGCTCACCCCTTGGCATGTGCTTGTGGACCGATGCTTCCCTTAAGGATGATCCCTGACTTTATCTGGAGTTGTTTTTTGCCTTCTGCCCTTTGTCTAAAGCCAAAAACACAGAGAAGGAACGCTTATCTAAAGGCTTTACTCCCACAGCTAAACTCCGATTTTTCCTGCCAAATGTTTTCTGAAGCAGTGAGACTATGAAGGTAATCTAACCTTTACTGTACCTTCACACTGATGACAGAGCTATTTTTTCCAAAAAATACTTTGCCAGGTAAATGTTCTCTGTTTCACTGAGGTATCATCCTGTTCCACTGTAACAGACTGCCAAGCGACTTTGTTTTCTCACTCCAAACTCCTAATGGAGCCATTAACATTTTTTCCAACAACCATTGTTGGGCTCAGTGGGTGCACTCAGCTGGCAGAAATCCCGTTGGCTGCACTGGAGGCCACATTCCACCCATTGCTGTTTCTCTGTTAATTAGTGGATTTATAGTTTTTTTTTTTCCCTTTCCAGTTCTTCACAAACAATTGAAGGAGCTGCAGTGGGTGCTTCTCATGCTGTCTGCTGCTTAAGAGAGTGAGGGAAGGAATTAAACTGTTTAAAACACATTTATTCTTTGTGATGTAAATTCAATGACTTAATTCTAGGTACAAAACAGCCAAGGAGTTGGCCTGCCAGCCTTGCCAATGTCTCAGTACATGAAATAATGAGTGCCTGAAATACAGAGGGTTCCAGTAAATGAAACAGGGGAAACAAATTAAATGTAACTCATGACTAGAGGCTCAAAACTCTGTATCCAGTGCTGGCTGTAATATCAATCCTGTCTTAATCTCGAATTAACAAAGAAATTGGGCTATTGGTTAAGAATCTTGCTGTCTTGAGAATCAGAGCCTATTCCCCTCTTAATTCTTCCATCCAGGGAAGTTTTACAGTAGTGTTGTAGATTTTTTTCCTTTTTGCTAAACAGTGCTTAACTTTCAAAATACAAAAATACTAATCTTTCTCCTGCTTTGGCATCCAAAATCTTTAGTGCTGGAAGCCACAGAGAGTAAGTGGCCTGACTCAAAACAAAGGACAAAGCTGTGGCTTCACTGGTGGGGAAAGGAGGAGAAAAATAGCTCTTGTCAGAACAACCACTGGTTGGTTAGAAAGAGAATGCTGCATAGTCTCACCTGAAGAGTTCCTTCTTCCAACTATTTATTTTAGTCATCTACTCTAAGACAGCCAGTAAAATAAGGAGGGAGAGCCGTGTGCCAGTTCAGAATCATTTATCCTATGGATAATGTGCTCAAAACTCCCTCAGGATGGCATTAACCTTTGTTTGATTCAATCAAAGAGCCTCACATGATTCCCAAGCTGCCATGTGCTCCAGGTGTGAAGGGAGTGCAGTTGAATATTATTAATGTGGTAGCTGTGTAATTAATTAGGCAGTGTTTTAGTTAAGAGTAGTATAGTGAAAATGCTCACTCATAGGTTATAGTTTTATAATTACAGTAAATCAGATTTTTCTTTCATCTTGACTCCACCTTTCAAGCTTAGAAGCCATTAAATGTAAATTTCTTGCTTCCCTCCCCAATCACCTGCTGATTCAAACTGTGGCTGTACTTTTAATTACCCATCAGTGCTTGCCTGACCAGCCTGAAAACTGTTCTTTTTTGTGTTGGTATGTTTTGGGTCATACCTTCCTAAACAACCAAGGAAAGGAAAATCTGTTTTGCCAGGAAAAACATTGAAATCATTCTGCTGAACTGCAGCAGCTGTTGTCAGTAGAATGTGTTCATCATACTTGGTGGGTTTTTTTAATGAGGATTTTTTAAAGAAAAAAAACCCCAAAACCTAAACTACCCTTGCTATTGTGTATGATTTACGGTGTCAGAGGAGCTAATTAAAAATAATAGGGAGGAAACTGCCCAGAAGAATATAATTGGAATTGAATACACATGGAAATCTGTTTTGGCCTCTCTGTACTTTCTGCTGAATTTTGGAGCTCTTATTTGAGCATTATGGAATGAAATTTGTTTTATAATATACCTAAAGTGGAACAAAGGATCCAAAGTCACCCGAGTGTAGAATGAGTATGGAGCTTTTGTGGCTTTTGTATCTGCATCATTGCATACTTTTCAGTGTGGTTTTTTTTAATTCTTTAAATACTTTTTTTGAAATTGCATACTTAAAGAATACAGTTTTACAGTAGTTTATGTATTTTATAAGAGGAGTTTGGATGTTACCTTAGGAAAACTTTCTATTCCTATCTCATTAGCTCTAGCTGCTCTTGACATTCCTTGTTGCAATTTCTGTGTAATTTCACTGTTTGTTTTCATTGTAAACCTCTTGTGTTCCTCCACACAAAGAGCAAAGGAGCGCCTTGTGGGCTGGAAAGATGACAAAGTTCTACCCTCTTTACTTATATTTCTGAGAATCTATTTTAGATGTTTTATGAACAGAGAAAACTATATTTAACAATGCCAGTAAAACAAACTGAGAAGCTCCCAGGCACGTAGACATTGTGCCACAGGTTATAAATATCTGCCTAAGACTTATTTCAGAAGAGGGAAACAGTGTGGACTCCTTTGCAGTCAAGCAAGAAAATTCTTGTGGCCAGTGGTAATTGATCCAGTTGGCATTTGGATTTGCTCTAGATGAGAAACTTGCATTCAAGTTTTTTATTGTCATTATACAAGCTGTTCAAGTGTTTATGCCACATCCCCATGGAAAACAAAAGATTATATATGTGCAATTTGGTTCTGGTGTTTTTCCTGCTACAATGAATGCATGTGCTGGCTTAAAATGAGAAAAAAAATCAAATGGTTAGGGCTTAAAAATGTTACCTAATAGAAATAAGCTATTTTTATCAGTGACTGATTTCATCAGGCTTTATCAGGATAGCACAAGGTGATAGAGGGTCTTGCAGTCTGTGTGCAGGGTTGTGACAGGCCAGAGCTAATCCCCCAGAAGGGGAAGATGTTGAGTCCAGCTTGGGGCATGGCTGGGCACACAGAGGGAGCTCCCTCAGGCCTGCAGGAGATGACATGGATGAGTTGTTAGAAACCACAGGGCAGAATTCTTACTCTGCTCAATTAAAGGGCTTTTGTATCACCAAAAAAAGAGGACTTTTTTGGCCCTCTTCCATGAGTCTGAGGGTCTGGAAAACCACTGCAGGTTCTGTTTCTGAGCAGTTGGCTTTGAGGAACTTGCAGGTTTTCTGCTGAGCTGTTGGGTAGGGCACTGTGTGTGAGGCTGCTGTGTGTAACCACTGAGATGAATCAGCCTCAGTAACAGCATTAGGAAATTGTTCCCTTTGACTTGGTGTGTGGATGGCTCATGGGGAACCTCTCCTGTGCTGGAAGATGGGGAAGAGGGTTCAATTCTTAGCCTGTCACAAGATGGTTCTGCATCAAGTGATGCTGTACAGTCTGTAGGTGTGTGCCAGAACAGGACCAGTTATCTGCTCTAACCCTCCTTTCACATCAGTGGGTGACTATCTTGTACCAACCACAACTGTTACACTTCTTTCCCCAAATATATGGCAACATGAGGTTAAATACTGTCTTGAAATAGGGGTTTTTTTCTGTTTTTCAGAACTGTGTACGAGCTGGTATATAAAAATTTGCTTTTTTTTTTTTTTTTTTTTAATTTTAATAGCTCCAAAGTCTCCAGCAGTGTGTTCAGAATGCAAATTAATCAAAAATCCTGTGGATAAAATATTGTGTGATCATGTAATTAGAACCATTCATATATACAGTGGGGCCAAATTGAAGTTGCATGGGCAGTTCTAATTCTGGCAATTCTTAATGTTGGAGTGCTTGGCTTAGCAATAAAATGCTGTTTTATTGTAGTTCTTGGATGTAATTGAAAATATACTGGGAGATGAACAAGTGAAGTAGGAAACAACACTGAAGATAATTACAAGCAGATCTTTGTTTCAAGCAGAGAAGTTAATCTTCCTTTGGACTCTTGGGTCTGTTTTAACAGGGTAATTAGCCATGGACCCTGTGGCTTCTGACTCCCAGTCCCAGCTCAAGCCTCTGTGTCCTAATAAATGAGGACACACAGTTCTGTGACTGGGAGAAGCTGTCAGAGGCACATGTATTATGCATGTTTGAGCCATAGGAAGAGCAGTGGGAGTGAGCTGGACTCTGCTTGCTTCAGCAAGGACGTGTGTCCAACTGGTTTCAATGAAGCAAAGAACCACTGAAGCAATTTAATTCATGTGCATGGATGAATTATTTTAGCCCTCTTTCGTGTCCTTTGCATTGTCTTTAATTTCTAAAAGTATACAGTTATGGCTGAATTCAGCCTGGCAGAGCTGTAAACCAAATTATTTTGGTTTCTACTTTAACTTTTTCCACAGTTTGTTTTTGAGTTCTCATATTCAGCTTGTTTCCTTTGCTTAGATAGGCATTGCCAGAGTCACACCTCAGTATCCTTTTGTTATGAATCTGGTGCAAATGATTTTTTCTGTCTCCCTCTTGTTCAAAAGCAGCTCCTGTAGTCTGAATCAGGCCCTTGATACTTTTTCATTTGATCATTTCCTTTGCCTTTTCAGGCTCAAAGGCCCTTCCAGTAGGGTTTCCTTCTGAAGTATTTTTGGGAGGAAGTGGACTCTGACCACCATTGCTGCTCTGGAAAGGCAGTTTATGGATTTGCAGTAGGAGGGAAGAGTCCTTGTCTCTTGCTGGCCCATTTCAGATCAAATCTGGCCCTTGTAAAACCAAATGGGCCTAACACTGTGGGGAGATTCGGGTGTAGTGCTCCTCAGTTGAATCGTATTATTAGTGGGCTTGGTAGCTGCAGTCTGTGCTGACAGACCCAGCCAAATCATTCTGCAAAATCTATCAACCCCAGAGTCCTGGCTTTGTTTTTTTTTTTCCTTTTTCTTTTCAATAATACTCACAATAGGAATGGGTAAAGATGGGAGTGAAAAAAGAAGGTAAGGATAATATGTGGCATGTATTTCTCCCAGGCAACTGGAAAGGAAGGCTTTGGCTGAGCCAGAAAGATAAACAGTGAATACAAATTCTGAAAGTTGAAAGGGCAACCTAATAGGGTAGAAAAAAACAAACATTACTCTCGGCTTCCTATGAATGTTAACATTTTTCTCAGGTTTACACAGTGATCAGTATTTAACACTGGCTGATCCTTATTTTAAAACTATTGACATGAGCAAGCAGTGTGGGGCTTACCATGGACGTCAGTGGGAACAGGCTCAAACAGCCCTCACTGCTCCAGCTTTGCACTGCTTCCTGGAGGGGGGAGAAGTCAATGTTAAAAGCCTCCCAATGGGGCTATTGAAGTGAAGACCAAAAGAGCTGCCAGTTCTATGGGAAGATTATTCCCTGTGGCAAAATGTGCGTGTGGAATCATCCACAACCCAGCCTCATTCTGCCTCCCGTTTTCTAACACATTTGCAGAGAACTCGCTGAGCTTTAAAGCTTTCCCTTTTCCCCTTCATTTTGAGGGATGCTGCTCTCAGTCCTACAGCTAAACCAATGTGATATCAAAAGGTGATCAGCAGGAACAGGGAAGGCAGTGCATCACCTGTCCCACTCTCTCTCTCTCTCTCTCTCTGGGGAATTTCTTACCCTTCTGTTTCTTAGACGTGTCAAATGTTCTGTTCTGTAGGTAGCAAACTTCAGCACCTCCTTTTCCTAAGGAAGCTCTGTTGCACAGCTCTGTGTTTGCTCTTTAAGGCTGCAGCAATGCCAACTAATAGACACAGTTTGCAGCTAAAGAAATGTTAAGCTGCTTGGCTTTTCTTGTCTGTGTGCGTCTGTGTGCTATAAATGGAGGAGGAAGGATTAAAACTTTACACAGTCTGGAGGTAGCTAAATCTACTAAATATTGTATGACTGTCTTTGCCATCAATAATTCAAAGAACTTCAGTCCAAAATGATGGAAATCTCCCTTGGACAGCTGTAGCTGCAGGCACAACAGAAAGGTTTTGAGCCAATTGTGGACTTGGTGCTTTGTTGGCTATAAAGGTTGAAGAACACCTGATGTCCCTGCAGTCATTAAAAGAAGAGAGAAGGGTATAGCAGAATATTGCTGCAGAAAAGGCAAAGTACACTTTGGCATTTGCTGCAATTGTACTGATAGATGTGAGGGTGCTGAATATCTGCTGCAGCACAAGGAATGTTACCCTGAAAGGCTGGATTAATTTAGGAATGTACTGAGCCCAGTTATGTCCTTTTTGTGCAGTGAGACCACCTAGCTCTCCTTTAATCACTGGGCTGGATGCAGAGACAGGAAGGCAGAACATGGATTTGTGTCACCTGTAGGATGCAGGTGCTGATCCACCTGCACACAGAGCCAGCAGGAGGATGGAAGGAGCTGTGATGTTATCCCAGCCCTGCAGGACTGGCTCAGGGTGTGCAGAGAGATTTTGGGCTGTGCTTTCCTCCCCAGCCTTTGCTGGGGGATGGAATGTTGTAGCAGGACTGCTCCAACACCTCTGGACCTCAGCCTTGATGGCAAGGGTCTGTTGCATGTGTTATCAGAGTGCATGTGCACCACTTGTTTGTGTACCCCATTTTACTGAGTAAAACTACAGCTGAGAGCTAGGAAAACACCAGGGGGAATGGAATGAATTCTAGGAAGTGGAAGAAATTGTTAACTAGCTAGGAAACACAGTGTTTTTCTGTAAAGAGCCTGATCAGCCTTCAGTCCTCCTTGGCTCCAAGATTATTCAACTGAGAACTAATTCCGTGTTCTGAAACTTGGTTATTGACAGATGCAAATTTAACTTCCATCTGGAATGGGTTGATGAGTTGGCCCTAAAAATTCCTGAGGTGATAAATCCAAGAATATCTTTCTTTTAATTCCTTCTATTTCTAGAATTTCAAATGAACCTTGTGCCCAGAAGAGCAGAATATTGAGTTCACAGATCTAGTCTTCATCATCAGAAATTGTTCTTGCAATATTTCTGGCTAAAGTGAGCAGACCATAAAAGCCTCTTCTCATGAAATTTTCAGCCCAATTTTATGTTACTGCACAGCCTGGAGCAAAAATTTTTCTTTTCTAAAGTTCTTATCCGAACTTCATTGATAAAAGTTTGGATTTTTTTTTTTTTTAACTGACTACTAACTTGCAAACCTCCAATGTATATGTGAGCAATTCCATTAAATTTAAACATCAATGAAATTACTCAAGTGAATAACTTGAAAAGATCACTCCCTGTAAAGCATGTAGATAAAATTCTGATCATTTCACAGAGCTCTGTTTGAACTCAATGACACTCCTGAGAGCAGAGAATGAAATCTTGGTTGAACATGATTGACATTTTGATGCCTTGTATTGTCTGACTTCCTCCAGTAGCTCCATGAAAAGCCCATAGAAACGATGGGGTCAGCTCTTAAGTGAGTGGAGCAGGTTCTGTCTCCAGGGTGGGAGTGAGTTCAGATTGTTCTCCTTCTTTCAAATCCTGGACCAAGTGCTGTGAATTCCTTTGGACTTTAAGAAGGATGTGTTTGTGTAAATCACAGAACACCCTGAGCTGGAAGGGGCACCAGGAGGATTGTAGAGTCCAACACCTGGCCCTGCACAGGCACCCCAACAATCCCTGTCCCTGAGAGCTCTGTGGGGCTGCTGCTGTGACCACTGCCCTGGGTCACAGTGGTCCAGTGCCCAAACACCCTCTGGGGGAAGGACTTTTCCCTGATTTCCAGCCTGACCCTCCCCTGGCACAGCTCCAGCCATTCCCTCAGGTCCTGTCAGGGGAGCAGAGATTGCAGCTGCAGCCCCAGGTGAGCTCTGACCTCAGTCTGCTCCAGGCTGGACAGACCAAGTGTCCTCAGCTGCCCCTTGTATGACTGCCCCACAAGGGAGGGATTTTGCCAGGATGTCATCCAACGTACCCTGAAGCCAGGGACTGACTTTGGAACAGACCCTTGAAAAGCAGTATGTTTAAAAGTCAAATTGTCAAAACTTCCTCTTTAATATTCTTTAGATTAAGGCCTTTACTCCTGTTGGCATGTTGCTGGCTTTTAAGTAAATCTGTGTTATGTGAGTAGCTGATGCAAAGAGCCAGTTTAATATGAGGCATTTTCCTCCAAGCAGCATGGCAAAGGATATGAGCAGTATATTTCCTTTAATGTAGCTGCATTATATATTTCACTTACATTTTAATATAATTATAAGTACAAATTGTTCACATTTGGTTTTATGAAGCCCTGAAAAGTCATGTCTTATGAGTCAACATGTAATTTCCTTCTGCACAAATTGCAGAATTATGCATTGAAGCTAAGTACATTGAATAATGGTAATTTACAATTGAATTCCTATGGATTTACATATTACAATCACATTAATGCTAAAGGAATCTGCAATATTGTCAAATAGGTTAATAATGGTTACTGTTAGCACTGAGAATACCAATGGAATTAATAATGATTAACCACTTACCTTAAATGTATGCAAAATTATGCAGCTACCTTGAAATTACAAAATGGCAAAAATGTCATGGAAAGTAAAGGCTGGAAAAAGTGGGTAAAATGTGTAATAATGAAGGGTTACCCAAACACAGCTCTGGGCTTTCCTAGGGAGTTCTGGTCATATCTGAAAGCTACTAAAAGTTTGACTCACTTGACACTGCAGAATTTTTTGTTTTTTCCAATGTATCTCTTGTCATTTAGAGTTACGGTTCTGCTGTCTGCTCCACTCATCTTTCTCATGCCTTTCTTGAAACACACAGTGCCAGACAGACAGAATTATGCTACTTATCCACGTGCACCATCCTAAAAATCCCTTTACACCATTTGTTCACTGTTCAAACCATGAAGTCCAGTGAGAGACTCCCAGTGACTTTGACCTGGTGCATAAACAACCCATCTCTCTTCATTCTAATCTTTCCCAAAACAGTTTGTCCACAGGAAGATTTTGAGATAAGCAGCCAAAAAAAGATGTTGAGAAATTGGTGCTGCTTGGAGGCTGAGCCTTAAATCTGGACACAATACCCTTTGGTACTTTCACACAAAATAAAAATACCAAATACAATACAGTGTGGTGTCAGGCAGGAACTCTGTGCTGGGGAACTCTCTGTGCTTTGCAGCTCTCTGTGCAGGCTCCTTTCAGGCATTGATAGAAATAGACTTTTCTCCTGGGGACTGTGGGGTGAGGCTACAAAAGTCTCCAAGCAGAGGTGGTGGAGCCTCATTTCCACCACTAAACACTTTTTATCCAGCTGGTGCATGGATGTGTTCAGCCCTGAGCCCGTCTCGGGGCAGTGAGGATCTCTCCTCTGGGAGCTGTGTCCAGACAGAGTCTGAGCAAGGAACAGGGGCTCCCACATCAGGGGACCTGACACTGCTGTGCAAATCTGCAGGTGTGTGCAGACTCCTTTCACACAGCTCTGCTGCAGTGCTGGCACTCAGCCCCTTGTGCCTGAGTGTTCATCTGTGTGTCAATGGACAGACCTGAAAAACTGGGCTGTGGGGAACTATTTTATGACTTGGGGTGGAAAGCCTTAGGTCTACTTTAAGAAGAAAATGCAAATACATTCAGGAGAGCATGGAAGAGGGAAATAAATGGCACTCCAAATGAATGAGGCCTGTTATTTGTACAGGCATTAATATTTAACTGTCCTTTTTCACAGGCTATTACTACTTGAATTTGCAGGATGTCAAAGTTTTCCTGCTCTGGATGAAACATAGATTTGATCCTGGCAGGCTTTGAAAGGTGCTCAGGTTTTATTTTCTCCATCACAATGCATCCAATGTATTTGAGACGTGTTTAAAGCTGCAAAACATCCCAGCCCTGTGCCTTGGCAGCCTCGGCTCTGCATTTCATCCTGTTTGATTAGCTGGGGAAAACAGCCTCCTTCAAAAGATGGGGAGGACTTTGGTGTGCTTTTGTTTTACCCTCCTGCTAGGCATGAGTCAATGGTATGTGAGGAGTATCCATTAATGCTTCAGTCAAAGCAGGAAATGATTTTTGCTAATTGTTTCAGCCCTTTTGAAGTGGATGACCGCATCCATAAAACAAAGGGCTTGAACAAAACCTTGAGAATTTCCCCCTGCTTTTAAAAAGAGACGGGGAAAGGATGAAATAGGAAATGTTTGTTTCTTTCTCCGTCATTTGGAGTGAATGATTGCTGGGGGATATTGAGAATGCCTTACTGCCAAAAGCTGGTCTTAAAAAAAATGAGGCAAAATGATGGTTTTGTGTAAAAGAATTAATCCATGACACTACCTGGTCTCTGTATAAGCAAATGGCTAATAAGCCACTTCCAGAAAGCAGTTGGTTTGCTTTCTTTAGCAGAAAAACAAAAACATACTTAAGCCTGGATTTAGGACAACCTTTTGGTGAGCAGGAACATTCTAAGGAAAAATATTCTTCTAGTCAATTTGCACATTTTTTGTGGATCTGTCTAGAAGGTGGCTGTTACAGGAAGATAACGATTCTAATTTTGTAATTGAGTGCACTCTGAAAAGACAATTAGGAGCTAACGTGATAAGTAATTGTAAATTATAACAGCAGAAGAAACCTGATTCACAGTTCTCTGTGGAAACTGCATTTGTGTATTCAAATGATGCATCTGTACTTTTATTTTCCCTGCATGTACGTTTGATTTAATAAAGCTAGGAAAAGATTTCTTTATGGTTTGGTTTTAAAAAACAGGAATTAAAAAAAATGCAGATGCATCTCACTCAGCCTCATGCTAATCTCAGAGCAGTGCTGGAACTGTGCTAGGTAGGATTTGGCAGCTCTGCCAGTTATGAAGAATTATATGGATATGGTTCCTGCTATCTGAGGTCTTATGGGTTTTACAGGGTTTTGATCTATGTCTCTTTGTCTGGGATAAACGCCCGAGTCAGTGGAGGGCAGAGGAAGTTTTAGTGCCTTTGTTATGGCAAGAGAACCACGCTGGGGTGTGTCTGTGTAAATCCTGCTGGTGCAGGCTGCAGGAACAGCTCCAGCTCCGTGGGGCTGAGGCTGCAGGCTAAGGGGAGATGATTCTCTGATTATGGTGCTGCATTATTGCCTGGCACGAACCTGCAGCTCTGGGCTTTTGCCTTGCAGTCAGCTTTCCACTTGGTGCTGCTTCTATTTCTGCTCGTTAAAGTGCTGAAATTTCATTTCAGCAGGGAAACGTGGTGGTTTTTAGGGAGATAAGCACTCGGTGCCCATGGGCAAGGTGTCCCAGCTGCTCTAAAGCTGTTCTGCTCTCCCCAGGTCTGCACTGGCACCCTGCAGATGGTTCTGCTGTAAAAAGGTGTTGGTAACACCTACCTCTTGCTGCCCCAAGCAGACACAAAAACTTCCAGGACCCTCTGTCAAACACAGGTGGAGCAGGCACTAAAGAGAAAAACGTTTGGGAGATCTTTTCTGCACTCTGAATTATTATTATTTTTTTTTTAATTCTTCTCGATTCTGTAAATGAACTACTTGACCATCTTCTCCCAAGGGCTTTAGCTAGCATAAAGTAGTAAAATGGTTTCAAGGAGCTGAAGGTTTGTTTTTAGAAAAAGCAAGGGTCCTGCTTTCTTACCCTCTTGAGCCTTCTCATGAGTCTGCTCCAAAGATGCTGTGCTCAATACCCCACTAGGGAATGATCTGGGAATGTTTGGGTGGGAGTGGGGAGGCAGTGTGAGATCCAGCTGAAGCAGAGAGCCCCCACGGGGATAACCCTGCTGGGTACGCTTTGAACTCTTTCCTGCTAAAGTAGCTGTACACCAGTTCTTGAAGCATTTTTTTACCTTCTTAGGGCTCTTTTTTGGGGGATAATTCCTGGATCTTCGGTTATGGTGCTGCTAACCTCATTTGAGGGAAATTCAGCTTTTAAAAGGGATATTTCAAGTCTTTATTATGCTGATTTAATCAGTTCAATGTGGGTCCATTCTGAGATCATATCATTATTCCTGACTTTTTTTATTTTTCTTGGAATTTATGCTAACTGAAGTGTTGATCTGATTTTCATGAAGTTAGGCTCTTGGATTTTTTTAAAGTTTAGAAATAACAAATATTTTGAATTCTTGGTCTACAAGGACATTTTTGAAAACTTATACCCTGTTTCCCACATGTCTCTGTAACTGCAGTTGATGGGGCTTTTGTATGCAATCACAAAATCTCTAAAAGTAGCTGGTTATATGTAGTTTGTTGAAATACCTTTTACTTTATCCTTCTGATAAAAACGGTTCTCTAAGAATCCAGTGGCAGCAATAATTATTAAATTCATGGGAGTGTAACTTTTTCTCTTGTCTTTGTAAATGTCATGGCCTTTTTCAGGGCATATTAATAAAAATACTTTTTGAAGCATCTGGTTTGTGAAACTGTCGAAATAATTCATAAATTTACTGAAAGAGAAAAAGCATGTAAACAAAATTAAATACTTGCATGGATGACCGGATGTTAGGTTTAGAAAAGGGCCCATAAGAAATGATGCTTGACTGTTGAAGAGAAACAAAGAGTAAAATTGCTCTGGAGTTTTCACATTTGCAGCCAAGCTAAAGTCTGAAAGTCATTTTAGAAAACAAAACCATTCTTGGATAGGGAAGAGGGAAACTATGATCAGTTCATCATGGCTGAAATCAGCCTAGTGCTTAAATCAATCAAACCTGTCATATTACTACTCTCAATTTCCCCAGTCTATAGACTCAGATCAGCTTCAGATGCAGCAGTGCCAATTTAGCAGGTGCTAAACCTACAGTAATTTTGTGTATCAGCACTTTTCTCACTTGATAATAAAACTTCCACACTAGTAGAAGCTGCTGGTACACGGAGACTTTAGTGCCACCATAAAACCAGAATTGTAGGAAAACTGCCTTAAGGTGAGAATGGATCAGTAGTTTCAGAGTTGTTATACAGTACCTCTAAAGAGAGCCAGGATGGGAGTTCTGAACAGAATCCCAAATGTTATCCTCCTCTCAGTTTTGTTGATATAGTGTGAAGGACCATGGTGTGATTTAGCTGAGAATATGCTGCTGTGTCACAATTTGTCACATAAAGACAAACTCCCTGTGTATTGCATAGAGTTCTCAGTTCAAAGCTCACTAAACTGGTATTTACTGGCAGTGACTGTCCTCATACCAGGCAGTGTTCTCCAAGCTTGCATGATTTATCCCCACAGAGCCTATGGGGTCTCTTCTGGTGAATATTCACTGGAAGGAAAATAAGGTAAAGCAAGACCAGAGAGCTGCTTTTGCTAAAACGAATTAAAAGTTATAGACAGGCTTGGCTACAAGAAATTGATGCTTAGGAAGGCTTCAGAAATCCTAAAGTGATTTACCAAGCTGGGGACTGTTAACCCTGATTTTGGTTATTTCTTGAGCTGACCTCAAAATATTTCGAAGGTGACTAGCTTATATTGTATTCTTGTTCCTGTAACTATTGATGGACTCTATCCACACAGATAAGAATTGAGTAGGAGCACTTGTACAGGCTTTGCAGACTGTCCTGGGTGTCTGGAGAGGAATAAATACATATATTCCAGATGTGCAGTTAGCAGGATAGATACATGCAAAGCAGATAAAAAACAATTGTCATCTTTCAAAGAGCAGCAATATTAAACAGCATAAATGCTGTGTTGCTCTGGAAATCAGGTTCAAGTTTAGACTATTGAAATTGGAATCTACTTTATTTCTGTACAAATGCTCAGATTTTTCTGTTGAATGTCACTGATTCCATCAAATATAAATCCCAACCTGAAACAACATCCAAATCAGGCACTAAGTGGAGATGTGTTAACATATATGAATCCACAACAGCATTAAGGTTTTGCATATCTCCTTTAAAAACTAGGGACAGATTTGTGCCTGTTAAATGATTCCTATTGAGTTAGTGTAATGAAAATTACATGGGTCTTTTGGTGACTATTACTGAGTATCAAAGTGCAAGTCAGTAAGGCTCTTCTGCAGCTGAAGTCAGAATAAAAGAGGTTGCAAAGGTGCTGTTCATAAATACGTGCAGCAATGTTAATCAGAAGAATTTTTAAATATATATCAGTCTCATTTGACCTAGACAGACAAAATAAACCCCAACAAAACCCAAATGTATCAGAATGCTTTTTAGGAATATTATCCAAATTCCTGCTGATGAGGAAATTGCCATGTGTACCTAGGAGCTGAGGCCATTGCTTTCCTCACCTGCTTTTCACTAACACAACTTTATGAAACTCATCAAGGAGTACTTTGCTATTAAAACCTGTGTTGATTGTAGAGTGATTTAATTACATTCGATTAAGTATCTCTTGCTTAAAAAGAAAAAAAAAATCATTCAAGAGAAGAATTACAAATCTCATCTAAAAATGATGCTGAATCTGATTCCTCTGGGACATTCAATTCATTCAGAGGAGCTATCTGGGGTACAGGCATATTGTTTATTAAACAATAATAGCTCTATTAGTTCTTTTTCAAGCAGGTAAAAGCCTTCTGGCAGTTTTACACTGCTGAAATTCCTGTCACGTTCAGAACCTCTCACAGGAAACTAAAATGTCAGTATGAAATTAAGCATTAAAATTTAAAAGGTTTGTCAAGATACTGCACACTCAGATTCTTGTGAAAATACATATATCATCACACATGCACTCACATAAATATATGCATTCCAAAGAAATGCTTTAATTCTCCTGTGAAGAGATATAAATATAAATGTATACACAGATAATAAAATAATCATGATAGGGAGTTAATTGATTTTTTTTTTAAATACTCAAATTCCTAAACCTGGCTGCCTAATTACTACAAAACTTCTATTCTTTTTTTGCAAAAAAATAATTGCTGGAAACTTACACTAAGGATATGAAGCAGCACAAATTATCTTGAGTCTTTGATGTAGCATTTGTTTGGAGCTGGTTCTCACTAGAGGGATGTGATGCTGTGGGTAAGGCACAGATGAATTCCCCTCTGCAGAGCAGCTACCAGCTGCCTCACTTACAACTTTAAAAAACAATCATTCACTGCCAAGCCAAGAAAACTCATTAGTATGTTCATTACCCAACCCAAGAGCTAATAAAGAAGGGGATTGACTTCTGGCTGTATAAAATTTCAACACACTACCTGCCTCCCCCTGAAAAAAAATACCCCAAACCCAAAAAACCCAACACCATCCAAACAATAAACAACAAACAACCCAGAACCCAAACAAGCATTTTCCCCTTAGAATTCAAAGTAGAGGTTTATGTTTCTAATGGCTTTAATTAAAAAGTTTCTCTCTGTGTGTAACAGGTTCTATCAATCTCCCACCCAGTAATTAGCTGTCTTCTTATGCCTCAGACAGGACTTTTTCTCACTGTTCACCTGTTCTGACTGTCACTGCAACTGAAACCAAAAGCCCATTTCACCCAGCCAGGAGCCACCTCTGATCTTTAACCATGGGGGACTCCTCTGTTGCCTGTCAATGGTCACCAGATAAGAGTACCAGGCTGCTGCTGAGGAGGTGGCATTAGGGCTACTCAGTTGGGTGTGAGTGTGTGGTGCTTTGTCCTGGCTAAAAGTATTAATTTGTGTTTGTGTCATGATCCTGCTGAGAGAATAGAAAATATATGTGATAAAAAATCCTTGCCAGTTTGATTTTATGAAAATCAATAATAGACATTTTGGATGGATCTTTGGAAATTAATCTCTTGTGTCTGTCTTTTGTTTTACACTTTAAATTTCAGTTGGAGAAAGTATCTCTGGCATTTAACCGATGTCCTTAAAGAGACATTTATTAAACTAGTTACATTTCCTTTCAAATGACCTACTAATATTTTTTAAAAAATCAGCATTACATGTTAAGACACTGTAGTTGCTCTTTTTTCAGTTGAATATGCTGTTGCTTTGATATATAGGTAAGCTCCTGATGCTGTAGGCCTCTATTTTATACCTGGAAACATATGAATCCCATGAATAGAACCCATTATCATAATTGTGATTCCCTTATAAAGAGGGAATTATGGACCCAGTCATTGCTGCCCTTGATTTATCTAAGCACAGAGCTCATCCTGAGAGCTGAAATAGCTTTAAAGGAGTGAAAAAGAAGTTTTCCCTAAACTATGAAAGACAAAGTGGTGAGGTTTTTTTTTAATTATTATTATTTTTCTGTTCATTTCTTTTTGAATAAAGCAGAAGAAACAAAACTTCTCTAGAAACTATCCCAGAAATGTTGAGGGTGGTGAGTGATGTAGGTAAGAGTTAAATAAAGAGATTGGAGCAGGTAGCACTTCATGCCCTGGGTATGGGCTGGGAGCAGGGTGTGACAGGAAAGCTCTGCAGCCTCCCATTTTTTGGTTCACACAGATAAAGTTTCATGGAAAAATATTTTCAGTGCTGTGTGAATTTCAGCGTGGTGTCACTCCTGTGACCACTCTCAGGGTGTCTGTGTAACTTGGCTCGAGTTGCTGTTTGAACTGTTGAGCAAGGAGAGTCACCGGGGGTCAGAATGAGAGGGGGACGTGGCAGCCATGCCCCAGTGCCACCCTGTCACTCACTAAGGAGTACGTGGATATTTGCAGGCAGAGATTTTTTCCTGAGCAATCTCTTGGGTGGTAAAGGTCAGACTGTGTCACTGGAAGTATGTCTGGGTAATGAATGGGTGGAACTGGTTGTATTAGAAAAGAAAGAAATAATCACTTCTAGGGGCACCAACAATATGACAAGATTTTCCCAAACAGTGACTCTATTTGCTGCCTGAATTTTCAGACCAGAGTGAAGTGGAAGAGGAACAGTGTTCTAGGTGACAACTGGTTATTCCCTGCTAACAACAGGTTTATGTTAACATATTTTAGTTTAATAGGGTTTTTAAATGCCAGCAAATTACTCCTTGGTATTATTAGTGTTTCAGCACTCCAAACATAAATTAGGGTTTATTAAAATTTGAAGCTCTTGTATGGCTATGCAGGATATTTGTTCAGGGTTTCACGAGCATCAATTTGGTTCACACATCTAATTATAATCATCATATCAAGAGTGTATGGAACGTTCCAGCGCATGAATCTCTAACATTGAGTAATTCCTTATAAAAATGAGGCAGCCCATATGGGTGAACAGATGAAAGGCTGATAAACACTGTGAAATAGAGCAGATGCATGAGATATACCAAAGGTTCCTCACTCCTAATATTTACTGTCCATGAGGAGGGAGAATCAATTTATCTCACCCATCTTAAATTCTCTGCACTAAATACAGCAGTAGCATTACAAACCAGAAATACCCAAGGTATTTCTACAGATGGTGATATTGTTTGAAGGGTTTTTTTTCTCTGTGGGTAATGATGTAATGTTGATTAGAACAATAATGAAGGGAGTGTTGGATTGCCATCCTGGTGAATGTCATCTAAATAATGGAGCAGAATGTTACTTGGACAGTGCTCTCTGTAATGACTTTGTTTCTATTGTTCAGAATAATTGATGTAAATTGAACAATTTTGTGTAATGTGTATTGCAGCTGGAGAAAACCAGTTGCTTATTACAGCCTAAGCATTTGCATTTTGGTGTTTATGAATGACTTTATTCATTTGTAATGAGTTGCTTAAGGCAAATATAGTGGATGGGTACATCTCTCTCTTGGCTTGTGTGTAAAGAATAAAAGGTTCATGTGTTTGAAATGTTTGTAAAACTTAGGTTTTGCATGATTTGGTTTTGTAATAAGGCCCAGTACCTTGCAAGACGACACATAATTTTAAGAGATTTTTGGTGGCAGCAGCATCCTGATGTAGGAGCAGCTGTTGCTCCCTCTTCCCTGGCCCCTGACTTTGTTGGGCTTTGGGCTCTGTCCTGCTGAGTGAATATTTCTGTTCACTTGCAGTTGCTGCTGTGCAGCCAGGCTGAGATGGAGTTCAGGGCAAAGCAGAGCTGCATCTTTTATTCTTTGCTACAGTGAGAAATTGCTGAATTAGTGAAGCCCAGCACCTTGGTTTGGACCTCAATTGTCACACACACCTTTGTCCATAGATAAGTGCATATTGGTTTAAGGCTAGATTAAGCTTCCATATATTTCCTTTTAACAACAATGCTGCAATGTCTTATGGTTTGACACATGCAGGTGTTAAAACTACAGGTTACAGAGATGGAATCTGTGGCTAATTCTGCTCTTTTAGAGTCAGAGGAAACTCAGGCTGCCTCCCAGCAGCCAGACACAGATTTCTTAATGCAATAATCTGATTGACTGAATTCGATATTGTTCATGAAGGTTTCTTTGCCACCAAATTGGAAAGGGTGTTTTGGGATGTAGATATTAGAAGTGTCTCACAGCACACCCAGATAGTGTTTCTATAAGTGTTAGAGTCAGCAAGATTTATTTCAAAGATACAGCTTATTGGAGAAAGCCAGCCTATTAAATGTCTGTTACCAGTGATGGCATTCTGGAAATGGAATTGGTTTTGCTCAGCAAAGAAATGAAACCCAAATTGTTATATACAGGCTGCAACAGGCGCTGGTTCCTTAGCATAAAGACTGCTTGGTTGCCCAGGATTTATTACTGTTTAGTTAAAATATGTTGAGAGAAAAGGTTGATCTGTCCAAATGATTTGCAAGGGAAAGATGAAAGTTCGTTTTATCAAAGTTAATGAAAAGCAATGGGGAGATAACTTGTGAATAATTTATTCATGAAACTTCATTTTTGTTCATAAATTTCTGGCAAACAGGTGGCAATAGTCTGATGCATTTGAATTTCTTTTTATAACTTATTTGACTAATTCTTCATCAGGGGCTCACCGCCAAGTTGGATGAATTTTGTATAATTTGAGCAATGTTGATTGGCTCACCTGAGTCACTGCAGATCCTGCTCCCTGAGGAGAGCCATGAAATTCCTGGTGCAGAGTTCTCCATTCAAACCCTGGCTCATTCCCTGTGGTATTTCCCAACTTACTGTACAGAGGTGATGCTTTTATCTGGGGGCCAGGTAGGGATCAGCAGAGCAAAAGTAATGAAATGATGTGCAGAAGAGGGATTTTCTGCATTTCCAGTCTTCACAGCCTCCTCTCAAGGTGAAAGCAGGTGAGTGGCACCAGGGCTGCCTGCCTGCCTGCCCTGCAGCTGGGGTGGGGAAGCACCAAGGACCACGTCCTCAGTGCAGGAGAGATGGAGAGAGGGCCATGGAAAGGGTAGTGCCCCAGAAATTTGTCAGATTGCAGGGTCTCAATCTGTAAATGCTGCTCCTAGTACAGAGGTATCAGCTTCTCATGGTGTGAATCGTGGAGAGGGTCAGAAATTTACAGGTTTTTCCTCCCACTCTGAATAGCAGAGTGGCTCCCAGAGCTGGGCTGGGAGAGGCAGCCCTCAATATCTGCCTCCTACCCCATTCTGAAGGCAGTGGGACCTGGAAATTGCTGCTTCACACAGAATGGAGGGCTGTAGACAAAACCACTGCAACAATTCGACTTTTTTTTTTAATAAGCATTTCCCAACGCCTGCTGGTTTTCTGCTTAATCTACATTCTGCAAAATAAAACCATAATCTGGCACATCTTCCTGGGAGCCTTGCTGCTCCTTGTGCCAGTCAGTGCAAGGGGGAGAGACAGCAAAATGTCTAACCTTTTCTAACCTCCTCAGGTGTGACAGCCCCCTGCTCCATCACTGTGTGCCTGGCAGCCACTGGGTCCTGGCAATGTGTTAGCCACGTGCTGGAATGTGGCCTTAAATGCTTCCTAAGATCAATGAAGCAACTTTTTTTATTAAGGAATGAAAAAAAAAAGAGCACATGATGTCAGAATACTCCTTCAATTGTTGTTTTTTTCCCCCTCCAGTAATGTGTACACAATCTTTTACGTAGAGCCCACTCTGTCATATTAGGTTGTTTACAGCTACTTCCATATAATATTTAATAATAACTCTGTCAATATTGCTGGAGAGATGTATGTTTTGTTTTCCTGGAGACATTTAGGAAGTGTTCAGGAGTAAGTAATATTTCCATAATCTAAATTCATGCTCTACCCAACGGGGCTGTGTCTCAGGTACACAGAATTATGTCTCACAAAATATGTTTATTGCTATAAAGATATTGCTATATCTTTTTTTATAGTTCAGTTGTTAAGCTAAGTAATGATGTATAGCTGCTTACACCAACATAATAACAATTCTTTCACATCCTTCATTCTTGCAATCTCTTCCTCTCCCCTTTAAATATACTCATTGAGGGCTCTGTTAGATGAATTCTCAGTGACATATTGGTAACAGTTTCTCTTTTGAAACAAACAAAATCAAACCAAGAAAACAACAACTCTCTAGTTACTGTAACTGTTGCCAAAAGAGGTGAGGCACCATAGAACAAAAGCCTCCCCTGAAAGGATTTTTCTTTTAAAATTCAGACCTTTAGAAAACAGTACTGACATAGGAAGAAATGGTTTGGACCCCAAAATAAATAAAGAATGAATTTCTACAAGAAACATCACCTTTGAAATGGGACTACAGCAGAAATTGCTCAGTAATATTTCGCTTTTTATTTTAGTGACAAATGTAAAACCTTGAGACCAGGTCTTCAGCTATCATAAAAGGGAACAGCCAGTACTTGACTTGTGCTTGTAGAGCATTTCTGGATCATCCTGAGTGTAATATTTACTAAGTTTCAGAAGTCACTTGGGGAAAATCTTTCCCTTTTAATCAAGGAAAGAAAAGTGAGCGGTCAAAAGAAAAAGACTGTCTATAATTAAAAAAAGAGTGCCTTCCTTGTCTGAGTCAGTATCTCTCAGTTGAGCTAAACCAATTTTTGGGGTTTTTTTTTTCCCTTTGATGAAGTCAGTGGAAATGGCACATATCAAGCAGCCTTGGTCATGGTGGCCTAAGGGGTTGGTAACTTTTCAATGCAGTTGGTATCTCATGAGGTGTTTGTGTGAATTTCCCCGTGTGTCTCAGCAGGAGGGTATGGCTGCTTGGGGATAGCTGAATTTATATGCATATTTCTACCTTTGGCACAATTTCCTGCTGAAGATTTATTCAGCATAAATATTACCTTAATCTTTGCTACAGCTGTTGTGTGGCTGTTTGCTGGCTGGTGAGAAGGCAGATCTGAGCACCCTACCATAGGCATCCCAAGGCAAAATTCATATTTTTGTGGCTTATTCTCACAGAAAGGGTGGGATCTGGATTTTGAAGTCCTTGTGTGATGCTCTGTGGGAAATAAGAATTAGATTTGACTAGATTTTAAAGGTTTTTATAAACATTTATAAACGTTTTTAGGTATTTTGGACATTTTGTGTTTTATTATGTTTTTTGTGGCTTATTTGATGTTGAACAACAGACAAATATGGTCAGATTTTTTGTTTTAATTGAACTAGCAATGAGGGTAGGAATTTAACTGCTCTTTTTGGAAGAGTTATAGTTTCGGGATTGTGGTTTTTTAAACAGCATTTTAAACAACACTTTTTAAAAAATTACTTTGGTTTTTTTTGACAAGTCGGACAAATTAGCTGAGTTACTTGCCTCACATAGGGGCACCAATTTTGCCAGATTATACTTTTTTCTGATCCAGAGATGGCGCAACTGAGAGATGTTTTAAAAATTTTTATTCCATTTTCAGTCTCATGTGAGGGATGAGACAATACAGATGTTACAATTCACACCATCACAATCAGAAGCCAATTATTTCTTAATTACAAGGCATTATAAGTGTTTCTTGGCCTATCAGCTTTTGCCACACAATGCCATTGATGCCATAAAGCCAATCATCTAAAATGACCCTTTGTGGGTCTTACTACAATGCACCTTTCATAGTTCTATTTCTCCAAAGTATCCAGTCTTATTTGCAAGGCCATTGTTTGAAACTTGTTTCTAGTTCCATTTCCCTCTCAACAATGTCTGTCCTGTTCCATGGCATTTATAAGCCAGCATTTTCTCTCCTGATGTTTGCATACAGATGTATGCTGTGTGAGCCTTCTGTCAGGCTTTGAGAATTCTCAACAAATCCATTTCCCACATTGCTCCTGCGTGTGCACTGGAGCTTTGGGTGCTGAAGCCCAGAGCACAAACCACCCCTGCCTCAGCACCAGGGCAGCTGCAGGTGCCTTCTGACACTGCTCCTCAGGAGCAAACCCCCACCAGAGCTGTGATTTCCCCTTGTTTCAGTGCTGCTGATGCTCCTTTGGCTGCTGTGGTGAGGGGTGACCTCGTGCTCCTTCAGGTGTCCCCAAGTGAGTGGCAGCCAGGAGATGAGTTCTCTCCTTTCAGAGCAGGGTGTGTGACAACAGCCATAAATACTCTGCTCTCACTCCTGAGGCAGCTCCTGGAAATGGAAGAGCTTTAACTGACAGTGTTTTCAGTAGCACGAGCCCCAGGGAGTGTCAGACAAAGGAAATATTCCATGAGACTTTAGGAAACAGAGTCCTACTCAATTATTCATATTTTCGCTCAGTTTTCATTTCTTGAGAATTGCATAAATTGTTTGACACAGGCTGGGTTTGGTTTTGAGGATTTTTGTATGATTTCTTTTGTTTAAAGAGTGTTGGAAACATTGTTTGAAATGGTAACTCTGCTGTGAATTTCAAAGGGGTTGGGGACTGCCTGGAAGTCAGACGGAGCTGGGAATTCAAACCCTCAGGCAAACTCTTAGTTCTCATGTCCATCATTAAAATTGACCTGTAAATAGCTTAAGGGCAAACAGAAGGCAATATTTTTTCCCCTTATTTGCTGGTATATGCACAGATAATTCAAGAGAGTGATACAAAGGCTGAAAAGGAGAAGCCAGGTATCACAGGATACTGAATCTTGCAGGGAAAAAGGAGTGAGGGGAGATGCTGCTGTTATCAAACCACAGTGCTCTGGTATAGGTGCAAAGCACCCAGAGTATTGCATCACCATCTATTTGTTTTGTAACCTTCTTAGTGGCTCTGACAAAACCACCAGCTTCATCCTGTGAAAAATGACATTTTCTTGGCTTTCTGGTGCTTGATGTCTGTGTTTAAAAAGCATCATCTGTACCATAGAGCCAGCATGCTTTTCTGTTTTGTGTTCCCGTTGTCAGAAGAAGAGAGTTTTGGGGTTGACACTTTTTAGTGCAGGCATGAGGAACAGGAATGGTTCTGGTAGAAGTGTGGTGATGGTTGAGCAAAACTAAGGAATACCTTGTTGGACAAGGTGATGCTCCTTTTCTGTAGGAGCACGTGAGTTTGCTTAAAGGGGGTTTCTTGAAGGCAGGATGGGGAAAAAAGAGGAGTGTTTGAGATGGCGAGTGCTTGTTGTAGAGCCAAGAGAGGCCTCAGGTTTTCAGACTGATCTCCCCTTGAATTTATTCCACTTGTTTGGTTAAGGAGGAGGAAACCCTGAGCAGTCACAGATGTGAAAGGGGTCAATCCCTCTCCTGTGGGAGATAGGTAAGAGGATTTTCTTGCCCAGCACAAGGGAGTCCTGGAGGGAGATTTCCTAGATGTGCACACACTTCCTTGGGTTGTTTGGAAAATTAAGGCTGCCTTGTCTATCCCCAGGAGACAGCAATCTCCAAGTAAGAGACATATGTTAACACTGTCTCTTTTAATATTGTCTTTCTGTTATGTCTTGTTCCTACTGGGAGAATAAACTATTTTGAGTAAGAGCAGATTCTTTGTTTATGGCACGCAGCAGGAGGAGCAGCCTGTATCCAGCAGACATGGAATACACAGGGAGCTTGTAGGACATGGTGTGGGGTGGTGCAAGGATCAAATGTTGGCACAGCACAATGGGAAGGGAGAGACAAGCACAGAGAAGAGCAAATAACTTTGAAAACAACAATTGCAACCCAAACTTGTTTGCATGTCCCAGTTCTGAGGCCCCACAGGGGACTCACCAGGTGAGATGGATTTTTTTATCCGTGGAGGCAGCCTGGAAATATGGGTCCCCTCTGCTCCCAACAGTCATGCAGTTTTTGTCTTGTTGATTTTGAAACTGAGTTTCTCTATTTTATGAAGGATAAGTTTTAAAACAGGATGGGGCAAATGTATTTATTATTGTGGAACAAATGCAAATATCATGCCTTAAAATGCTGCTCCTTGTTTATGTGCTATGATCTAATTATTTAAGAAACTGCATCTAACTGTTATTGCAGTGTGTTGAGGCTTCCTAGTGGAAGCCATAAACATTCTTATCATCCCCCCTACATTTTTGTAACACAGCAATGTCTATTCACGAGGTAATTTGGAAGTTATTAGTAATTCCTATAGTTTTTTACTTTGTTTTCTGGTGGATGGTAGAGCTGTGCAAAAATCACCAGAGCTTGCCTTGCCTTTCTCATTCTGGTAAATTAGAATCCTGGTATTAAAGCCATATAATGATAAAACATTTTGGGGTGGTTTAGGAAGTATTTTCACAACAATCTCTCTTCATCTCTAAACTGGTTACTGTGCAAAAGGCATCTCCCCATCCTCTTTGGGCAAGAGCTATGTAGGTTAGGCTTGGTTTAGTTCCTGTGGTCTGACATGAGTGCAGGATAAACCAGAAGACTCTTGGGTGTTACAAACTGCACATCCAGACTTGCACAATGTAAATTTTTCCTGGATGATTTGGATGTTTTTCACAGGCCAGTACAGGAGGCATCTCCCACTAACCACTTTGTGAGAGAAGGGGAATGAATAGCAATGAAAGAGGAGTTCCTGTAAGTCATATAAAAACATTTGAGAAGAAAACCATCTTGGATTTCAGCTGATATGTTTGTGACTCCTCACAATTTAAAGATAATTCTTTTCTGGTATAAAATGCAAAATTTTCAGAAGATATATGCCAGGAAAGGTGTATTTGTACTCAAATAGGATTTGACTGTCGCAGAAATCATGGAAACAGGATATGTGTTTGCTCCTGAGTTATGGCACTTTAAAATGTTCTTTTTTGTGATCTTAACACCAGAGAGAGATTAGTAAATTAAACAGGAAATTCTGTGCAAAGCAATGTGTAGATTTGTTATATTTCCAAGTTAGGGTGGTCTCAGGAGTGAGAAATCAGCTTACAGCAGCACAGAACACCCTTAATGAAATTGCAAGAGTCAGCTTCAACACACTGATTTCTAATGTCTGAACTGTTGTTAAAAGATTAGAGCAGGAAAAGAGAGAGGAAAGCCAAAGGAGAGACTACAAGGTGGAAGAGAATGGGGAAATAGGGAAGGATGAGGACAAGTAGAAAAGCTTTAGTAGTAGCATTAAAAATCTTCTAGGTAAACATCATAAGATTTTGCTGAAAAAATAGTTAATCATTTATTGTGAAGTGTGTTCCTGAGAAGAATGGAAGCTGAAGCTGTATGGTGTCCTGAATTAATGCTCGAGCATAGAGGCCACAATTAAATATGAAATCTGGCCCTCATCCAAACGAGTTTGGTACGTGTGCCCTAAGCACCAACATCTGTGGAGTTGATCCAATGCAATGCCATTGTCATACTGCTCGTGCCAGGCAGTGATGAGAAATTATGCATTGTTTTTGCCTGAGGTAGGTGGTACTTGTGTGGCTGGTACTTACTTTTTACATACAGGCTGCATCATAATCAACTTTCATTAAGAGTAATGCTGACTGTTGATTTACTACAAAGAGTATTTCGATTAAGTTTAGCATTTTGGATAGGACATGATAATTATCTGGTGTTGACATTCAATTTTGTAGGCCTGAAGTTTACAAACAAATCCCACATCTTTGTTAGGCATATTAGCAATTGAAATACCCTCCTAAATCACTGTCTGTATAAATGGTAAATCTCTGCAATCAATCCTTTTTTTTCTTTGAAAATAATTTTTGGAGGAATTTGCATAATTGGCCGTGCTTGATAAAAGTCTGATGTATAATGTTGTCTTTTAAATGCACTGCTACCTGAAATCATGATGAAGTATCAACATGCAGGAAGTAAATATAAAACAAGCATTTAGTAAAGGATGCAGCTGAACTCATGAGGTGAGAAATGGCATCTAAGGGTGTTATAATTTGAGGTGTCTTGATGTAGGTATTTTGCTATGAAGGATGTGAGAGAAAAGGACAGAACTCAATCACATCAAGCAGCTTTGATTTTGCACTGAACTTTGAAGTGAAATTCATGCTGAAAAGTGCTTTTAAAATACAGCGAGGGTGATGCAAATGAATGGCCTCACTTCTGCTGCAAATGAAGAGCTCACTGTGCAGGGTCTGGGCTAATGCCTGGGCTAAGGCCTGGGTTTCTCTGGAGCTTGGTGGTGTCC
Source organism: Trochalopteron elliotii (assembly GCA_024734555.1). Classification (NCBI taxonomy): domain Eukaryota; kingdom Metazoa; phylum Chordata; class Aves; order Passeriformes; family Leiothrichidae; genus Trochalopteron; species Trochalopteron elliotii. Next base: position 1,209,313 of record JANPWX010000033.1, read on the forward strand.
CAGCTGCTGCCCTGCCCTGAAGCCTGCCCCAGATGAGCCAGGCAGCAGGATTGCACCTGCATGGCCTGGGGTGGCTTATGGTGGAGCCACATCCTGTTGCTATTTCCATCCTGTGTGGTGTGGCCAGCATTGTCCCCCCTCTCCAGCATGAGCTCTGCAGCTGTCACCAAGCTCACCCACACCCCTGTGGCCAGTCCTGTGCTCCTCACCACAACAGGCTTGACACCAAAGCTTTTGTGAGGCACCAAGGGCTGTGTGTCCCAGTGCTGCTCCTGTCACCTGGCATGGTTTCATCCCAGGCAAACACCCACCACCACCCCACCCCGTCAGTGGGGAAGGACATCCTGGGGGTGCTGAGAGGCTGTGCCAGGGAACTGACCCAGGAGTGCAGCAGGACAGATGGATGTGCCTGCTGCTTGCCCTTCCTTTCCATGGGGGTTTGGAAATAGATGTGATGAGGGATATCTGCTCTCCAGTATGTTCTGTGCTCTGTGTGATGGATGTCCTGTGACCTCATCCCTGTGGGTTCTATGATGTGGTTACTGTAACATGCCTTGGGCTTTTGCTGTAAAAAACCTGTTTGAAAATTTAGGAATGTGTGTTTACCCTTTAAATAGTGACATCTGCTGAACTGAATGCTGCTGTTATTCCAACAGTTTCTTTTGAGAAGTTAGCATCAGTGTCTTCTAGCACCCTGGCCATTTGTGAAGACATGACTCCTGGGTCAGAACTGACTAATGGAATGTGAGCAATGATATGTAATGCCCTCAGATGGGAATTGTTAAGTAAAGGAGCCCAAATAACACTGCAAGTGTGATTAGAGGTTTGATAATGCTGACAGTGAATTGTGTGCTGCATGTGGTATCAGCGTGAGGATCTTGAATTACAGAAGTAGCACCAAGCACTTAATTTCCATTCTTCTGCACTTGCCAGGGAATCTTTGACTTCTTGTGAATGGTGTTCACACTGTGGACAGGCACTTCTCTACTACACCATAAAAAAATTGCCTGCTGGAACCCAGGAACTATCATACAACATTATACGCAGGCAGGGTTGGGATTTTTTGTTGTTATTTTACATCTGAACCATTTTAATATCATTAAGAAGAAAATCCATCTTTTATTTATTTGAAAGAATTAGCCATGCCTGTTTTATATTCTAATTCCAGTTCTTTGTTTTCAATATACTGGGGGTTGGATGTGCACAACACACCAAAGCATTGAGCTGCTGGGATTTCTGTCACTTTTCTAACATAATGCATTGCAAGACAAAAACTGTTTCTGCATTGTTTACAGTATTTTGTACAACATCATTGTCATCCTGCCACAGTAAATGCTGACATATTGTTGTCACAGCATTGCACAGGAGTGTATAAACTCTACAGTATGCACTGGTGTTTTGGGGAGGAATGACAGAAACTGTGGTGTGTAGGCAGATGGGGGACAAAGCCCCCCAGAGCAACAGCTGCTATTTTTGGGGTGGTTTTCCACAGCCCACTCATATGTGTGCACTGATGAATCAGGAAGGCTTGTGAGTCTTTGGGGATTCTCTAGAGCCTTAGCTAAGGATTTTTTCAAGCCCTTTCATTCTGTTCCCATGAGAACAAGATGATCCACAAGAAGCCTACTCGTTTTTAAAATATAATAGATAATTTTTGTTTTTCTGTTGAGACCACAGGCAAAACCTTCTTGACTTGAATGCAGGCAGCTTATTTTCCTTTTATTTTTTCTCTTAAAATCAGTAGCTGAGCAGACTGGTAATGTCAACAGGCTTAGCTGTGAGAGAGGTGGAGGTCAGCAGCACTGCTCTGCACAGTTTTGTGCTCTCAGGTTCATTTTGTAGCTCTGTCACTTTTCCACCTGGGTGAGTAGGACCAGAGTGCAGAGAAGGGATGGGAGTTGGGGGGCAGACATTGTACACTCTTATTGATCAGCAATTTCATTAGTTCTGCAGATAGAGGCACTGATGGCTTCTCTAAGAATCCATTTCACTTTCTGTGGCTGCTAACATAATGGATTTGGGGGAAAGACTTATGGAAATGAGAAGTAATTGGTAGTATTGACAGAGATGCCAACTTTCTCTATTTTTTTAACTCTCCTATTGACTCTGACTGGCTGTCCAGGCTGACCTCCTAATTAATGCTTTGCTTTTTCTGATTATTTTCTTATTTCTGTAGGCAGGCTCCAGGAATCTGCCTTCTCCTCTGGTGAAGGCAGGGTGTGTAAAGGAAGGCACATGAATATCTCTGAAGCACTAATTGTGCTCTTCATGTTTTAAATGTGTGGGTTGGGTTATGTGATTTCATGCCAGAAATATATTTTCTGTCATCATGTGTGCAGTCAAAGCTGCAGAGGGAATCCATTATCTCCTCACGAGTAAAGTGGTGCTGAAAATTCCATAGGCTCTTGTCTCTTTTATCCCTTGTTTACTTGGGAGCTTGAAATTTGTACAGGCAGAGACATGTGCAAATAAGGAGGTGTTTTTCCCCCTTTGGATTTATTTATTTTGATAACACAGCTTTTTTTTTTATCTGGGTTGGGGATAAACTGGACCAATAGAATCATGGAGTCCTTTAGGTTTGAAAAGACCTTTAACATCACCAAGTCCAACTGTTAACTCAGCGCTGCCAAGTCAGTCACCAAACCATGTCCCCAAGTGCCACAAACACACATTTTTGAAATACCTTCAGAGATGGTGACTGGACAGCCTGTGCCAGTGCTTGACAACCCTTCCAGTGAAGAAACACTTCCTGTTATCCAGGAATCTCTCTGGGATAAACTGGCATTTCCTTGGCTGCACTCAAACTGCTCTGACGCTTCCGAGCAGAAATCCAAAATCTCCCTTGAGCTCTTTTGTGGATTTTGTAGGGTCTGAGTGGGGGAAGCAACTATTGGTGTGTGTTAATTTGCTGTGCTAAGACATGCTTTTCATGAAAATATTCTCTTGCAAGAGTGAAATTTTATTTCTTTTATTTTATAAGACAATTAAAACAAGGCAGTACAATTTGTGATGACCTGTGCTCCCAAGGCAGAGCTGGGCTGGGTGATCTTTGTGGAAGTGATGATAACATTCTCTAAAGCAGAGCAAGAACGGGGAACTCCAGAGTTTTCTCTGAATAATTCTAGGGTCTAAAGGGTGTAAAAAAGGAACATAATCTCCATTGCAGTGCTTTGCTTGATGAACTTGAATAGATTAGTGTATAATATTCCTTCTTTCCTAATTGCAGTCAAACAGAAATACTTCAACAGGCCTGTAAGTAAGAGACACACAAGAGGCAAACCACCTTCTTAATGACCTCTGTGCAGTGTAAGATCAATGTACAGCAGTGCTGAGTGTCAGAATGTCACTGCATTGATTCTGGATTACAGCTAAACTGTAAACAGTCTAATTTGGCTGCTCACTCTTCTTTGGTATTGTGAGCAAACAGCTTTTTAAGGAGATGTTTGCTGAACCTTTGAACTTTCCACACAATGTTTATTTTTTCCCTTTACCCATCCATTTATATGAGTGTGTGGAAAGAGTTCCTTTTTTTTGTTAGTTGCAATGTACGTACACTATGAGCACACCTACTTTTTAGAGAGTTTTATTTGAGTTTTTCTGTTTCCTGGTATCTCTGGGATTGAGTACTTTTTTGTTATTATTATGAATGTACCCACAAGTATGTGTGCTGACTCCCACTGACTTCAAAGGAATTTAACCAGAACAGAGGAAACTTTCTGGACCAATCCCTTCTTAAGCTCAGTGATCCTTGCAACAGGGCAAAACAAGATGAAGTGAAGCACATACTTTTGGGTGAATGACTTTGCATTTTTGGTCTCTTGAGAACCTGTACTAAATTCTGAGTTGAAGCAGCTAAAACCAGTGTTCAAACCGTATTTTGTGTAGAAAAATAATAACCAGTGTGTGCTGGGGTTAAAAAGTGGGAATGATTACTTAAATTGCCATTAATTTTTAATATTCTTCATGAATCATAATATCCTTGACTCAATCTCCTGTCAGATTGTTTATGCCTCAGACTGCTCGGGTCCTGGCAGGACTAGATGACTTCTTGGTACACCACATTGTGTTCAAGGAATTTAATCCCTTGACTATGAAGTGAAAACTTTAAAACCATATTAAGCTTTTCATAGCCAGAGACAGAACACTTATTTTTCAATAATTTTCAAAATTGTCTGAAGATGGATATTAATGCTTGGGTTTTCTTTCCCCTTTGTGTTTGCACAAAAAAATCTTTCTGTGCTGTGCTTAACCTCAATCAACAATGGACTGATGATGTGCAGGCCAATCCCTTTCCAGTGTGATCTGCCTGGGAATGAGCAGGGATGGGGCACAGAATTATCTACTTAAGCTGCATAGATCTTTACATGTTCCACCAAACTGCTCTTCAGAAACATCTAATGGGCGTGGGAGGGATTTTTTAAATGAGGTGTGTCTATCAGATTGCTTTTTGCTCTCAGAACAAGCCCTAATGACTGCAGTGTGGTGGCCATCACCTTGCTCAAGCTTTTTCCTGTATTATCCTATATATAATATATAACACATATCATATATTGCATTATATATTATATATTATATATTATATATTATATATTATATATTATATATTATATATTATATATTATATATTATATATTATATATTATATATTATATATTATATATTATCTTGTGCCTTCATACTGAGCACACCACTTCTTCTACTTAAACTCTTTGGGTTACTTTGAAATGATTTAAATTGAGAAGGCTGAATTCACCCTGAATGCCAGGTGGCATTTTGGGAGAATAGGTAGTTCTGGCTCTGTTAGTGTGGAGCTGGACTGCAGCTTGAGGTGTCGAAGTGGAATATCAGTGTCATGTGTAAAGGCTGAATTAGAGCAGCCACACAAACCCATCAGTGTCCTGTTTGCTTTGCCTTCAGGAGCCCTCCCTGCTCCTCCTGCTCATTTACTGTGGTGTGAACTGGGGGAAATGGGAGAGAGCTGTGGCTCAGTGATGTGGTGACTCCCCAAAACTATCTGTGAAAAGCAGTGCAGAGACCTGATTGGACTAACAGGAGGTGTTTCATCTTAATGATCAATTTTACTGAACTCCAACAGATGCTGTGTGGCTCAGCTTCAACCTTTTGTAGAGTAGCTACGGGCTCAAGAAACAACCTTGTTTTGCTGCTAAGAGCTGCTTCAGCATCCTGCAGTGGGGTTTTGCAGTGCTCAGGGGTGTGGAGCAGAGAGGAGTCAGGGTGTGCTGCAGCCAGGCCTGTCTGGGTGCTGCACTGGAGGGTGGCTGATGTACTGCACCAGTGCAGGAGCTGCAGCCACAGCATGGCACAGTGAGCTCTGGGGGACTCCTCAAGGGGACTTGGAGGCTTTGGGGTCCCGTGGGACACTCAGCAGTGATGTCCAGCTTCATCAGCACCAGGATTAGTGAACTGCTCACTGGAGTGGTACTGCTGACTCTGTGGCAGAACTGTAAAAGGGTAATAATTCACCTGGGTGTAGTTTGGGGGAAGTAAGAGGGGCCTCCAAGACTTGGGGCGCTGCCTCAAACACAGTAATGAGCTCTTGTTGTAGTCAAAATGACCTTAATTGCAAGCAGTGACATTTAATGCCAACCAGCTGATCCTTCTTCAAGGGGATTCAGAAGCAGGGAAGAAAATGTCACCAAGTATTTTTCTAGGAACAAAGGGCACACTTTCAGCTCTGCTCTCAGTGGCCACACCTAATGATTACCCTGAGGAGCCTTGTCTGTCAAAAACATGCCACTCATCACTGATCCCATTTAGGCTTTAATAAAGCATATGACCCAAAGTCTTTCAATCCAGCTATGCAGATATGATGCCCTGTGCATTTAATTAGGGAGCTTAAAAGCCACTAGTGTTTAATTCTCTAACCTAGCTTGTCCCCTCTCCCATCTCCCATCCTTCCTTTTAAAAGTGGAACTGTAGTTGCATTGTGGGGAAAGCAGAAGGGCTGAGATGGGTGGTCCAATGTATGTGTCTATTTTTTATATTTTATATATTTATATATATGTATATTTGGGTTTTATTAAATGCAGCAGAGGAGGCTGAGCTAAGAAGGTCCAACCTAACGTGAAAGTGAGACATGGAAGGTGTCTGGAAATGGCACAGGAGAGCTGGGGAGTGCTTGAAGACTGAAATCATTGAGAGGAACTTTAGTGGATGATTCTGTGTTGGTTTCTTTGCAGGTCCAGGATCCCACCTTTTTCACTGTCTAAGAAAAGATTAATTTAATTTAAAGTACAGAAGTACCATTTGGTTAAACTGGAAAGTGTCAGAGTCTTGGAGAGAATCAGTAAACAACAAGTAGTCAAAGTGATTGAGGTTAGAAGCAACCATCTTTTCACAAGAAACGGAAAATCATCTTTTTCAGAAGAAAACAAAAATTTCAGGAGCCACTGTCTTGGGTTTACCAACCAGATAGAGTTTTGAGCTGTATTTTCTCCATGTCTCTTGAGAAGATAAAATTATATGCATTTAAAGTAGTATAACAATCCTTTTTTTTTTTTTTCTTCTTTTTTACCATTGGAAAGTTGTTCCCTGAGGTTTTTCTCTAATGCTTTTTCTCCAGTCCACGTTTAAACGATGCAATTGATAGGCTTCCAAGACTGATTCAATGCCTGAACTGCAGGTACTAAATCTCCTTGAACTTCTGGCTGAGCAGCAGAATTGAGTCACAATTCTCATATATTAAAAATTAAAGGCCAGATTTCCTTTGCATTTTGCACCTCCGGAATTCCTATTGAATTTATGCCTTCTTTTATTCTTTCTCATTTTTTTCAGTATGAGACTGAGATTATTAATGGGGTTTGTATCAAGCTAATTATATTTTTATCAAAAACTTTGTCTAAATCTTAAAGCCCAACATCCTGATTCTGACAGAATCTCTGGTGGGCAAGAGGAATGTGAAGCAGCTGCTGGCAGCAGCAAGGTGACAAACATGAAGCACCTCAGTTACTGCTTGTCAGTCTTCATATCCTGAACTGCTCATGGAGTTTTTAGCTTGAATAAAAATGCTGCTTTGCTGCCTTTTTTTTTGTTGTTTTTTTTTTTTTGGTTTTGTTTTGATTTGTTTTGCTTGTTTGTTTGTTTTTCTACAGAACTTCTCCTTTTAGTGGAGTTAGAGATTTCTGAGTGAGTCGCATGCAAGCCCAACTTCAGAATCAGTCTTCAGAATCTTCAGAATTGGCTTTTGCTGAGGTGCTGGGAAAAACTTTCCTGGTTAACTCTGGTTCTCTCTGTAAAGCAGATGATGAAGCTGTGCTACATGAGAGGGAAAATGTCTGTATAACTCAGGGAATGTTGAAAAGGGCAAACACTCTCAAGATAAGCAAATAAGCTGGTTCCAGCCATGTCAAATATAAAACCCCTTCTGTTTTCCTTTTTTAAAACAACAGAGGCTACATTCTGCTGAAAAATACTAGTGCTGTCTCCCAGGAGATAGAGTTGCCACAGCTAAAAGGAGCACAATTTCCTTCCCATGATGTGCGTGGCACTTCTGAGGTGCAGTTCCTCTGCCACTGCATGACCAAAATATGATAAAGTTACATGGTCAAAGTCAGTAAATCTTGCTGCCTTTTATCCATGTGATGATCCTTGCTAGTAGAAATGAAAAAGGGAGAAGGGAGGAGGTGTTCCACACTGTGCCTGAAGTGCTCAAAGACTTTTTGCCTCCTGGGAAAGTCTCATCTCCTGCAGCTGCTGTGTTCTTGTGCTGACTTTCATAGTGGGCTTTGGAACTGATCCAAAATTTATTCCCATTTTGGGAGGCTTTCTGTCAACTCAAGATCACTGCTTGTCACCAGCCACTGTAACAAAATGAGTGATAGTTCACAGGTGTGGAAAACCCACTGTATTCTTGGAGTTTTCATTTGATTACCTAATTGTATGGTTTTAATCTCACACACCAGAACTATCACTAGCAACCTTGAATTTTAGAAAATAGCATAGGAGCTGAACATTAGAACTTTGTATTTTTTTGTATTTTTCATTATGAGATCTTTTTCCTGTATTTAAAATATTTTTGCTTCAATATCCTATGCATATGTAATGTAAGGATTGCTATTTCCTCAAGTATTGTTTGAGATGGGTCCATTTAAATACAAAATAGAAAGTGAATGGGATGAAATTTTTATTTTAAAAGTCGGAATGACTTTTTTTAAAGCAATGTAGTTATCAGAGGTGTTATTTTCACTTGCAGTAATAAGATGGTGGCATTTTGGATCATAAAGAGATGAGAAATAAGTTGCTTGTAAGCTACAGAGTGCAGCGTGGTCATGAAATATAATGGAGTAAGTGCAAAATTACCTCCACAGCCATTCCCAGCATTGTGAGAATAGAGAACTGGCACAAATCCACCTCTTGTGAACAGCAATGCATCCTGAGAGATGACTGTTGGGAACCCCTGTGAGATTCTCTGTTCACAAAGGAAAAGACCATATTAAGTCTTTGCTTGGGGGAGAGCAGAGAACTTTGCCTGTGATTAAATAGATATGAACTTCAGGGAACTGCAAAAGCAGTCATTTGGGGGGGTTGGGGGAGGAAAAGTAGCATGAATATTTTAGTCAAAGAAATGTTCTTTGTCCAGGAGGATCAGAGGGACTTGCAGAATTCAGGGCACGTGAAGATGAGAGCTCTGGCCTGGAGGTCATTGTGTGCACCAGGACAAAGGATGGACAGAGGCCACAGGAATGCTTAATTAGTCTGAAGACACCAAGAAACACGCAGAAAAGACAAGGGAAAAGCAAGGGTACAACCACAACTTTCCAGGTAGTATCAGAAACTTAATAAAGAGTCAGGTACCAGGATGAAATGTCACCCCAGGTATCAATCACTAGTTCTCTCAATTTCTGGGCCTCCCAGTATTTCCAGGGATGGTACAGAGTTAATTTCAATTGAATGGAGAATTGCTTTGGTTAATTATCTGTTCTGGGGCACTTAAGAAGTAATTTGCAGACCCCAATGACCTGCAGTCTGACAGACCCACCAGCTCCAGAATCTGGGTCCTGCTGTGAGCTCTGGGGTAGATGAACTGTCAGAGCTGGAGAAAATGTTTACTGAAGTGCAAGAAGCTGGAGGTACCTGACCTCTTCAAAGTACAGCAGAGCTGTGAAGTCCTCCTTTCCCCTCAAGGACAGAAAATATGATCCTTTGGAAAATGGATGCTCTTTTACAGCTGCTGCACCTGGTTAGTCTCTGCTGCACAAAGGCCAGAGCAATAACAGTGAGCAAAAGGCCAGGGATCAAATAGCTTGTTATATTTTTCTCCTCCATCTCTCATCAGTCAGTGTACCAGGGGTGTAGATTTATGACTTTTCTCTATGTGCCAACCTTCCCAAAGTTCAGAGTTGGTTGGATGGAGCAGAGAGGACAAAGTACTGATCTCTGGCTCTTGTGAAGCAATTCTGTCAAGGGAATTTATCTCCCTGCAGGACCAGACTGCTGCTGCCTCAGGTGCTCTGGAAATAATCACCCTGTGCAGGCCAGTTTCTGGTGTGTAGGGTCAGTGTATCCAAAACCAGCCCCTGGCCAAGACACATTAATGAAGGAGGTCAGAACTGGGGCTGTGTATTTGCAATTGCACTGGTATTTTATGCTTTATGCATAATCTGTACCCATTAGCCTATCAAAGTAAATAAGATGTCTGCTGCATTTTTGTTTTGAAAACAGACTAAATAGAAGAAAATATTCCAGGAACAAACAGAAAAAGCTCATGCTGCATTATGCTGAGTTTTCCCCTGACTTTATTGCCTTTATTCTGCTGCTGCTACAGAAAACTCATTTAAACTATGAAACTTCTTTGGCATGGATTCTTTATATTGATGAAACAGAGCTGACTTTCTCTGGAGAGCCAGAATGTTATTAAAGCACTTAACCTAGCACTGCTGTGGCTATCAATTATGCCCTTCATTTACACTATACAAGGCTGATGGCTTATTTGAAGTTCAAGAGGCTTTTTAATGAGATGTTAATTGAGTACACCTGCAGTTGGCTAAAATGTTCATGGACAATTAAGTGTGATCTTTTGCCTTCTTAAATTCTTTGTTTTTCCTAGGTTTCAATACTTTATTTCAGCAAGTGTGTTCAGTGTAGAAGTGTGGACTTTTAACATACAGCCACTGCAACAATGATCAATGTTTGTGATTTATGATTAACCCTTTAGGCTTATTGACTAAGTCACTGTGTGTCATGGGTTGACCCTGGCTGGACATGAAGTGCCCACCAAAACTTCTTTTTCATTCCTCTCCTCAGCTGGACAGGGAGAGAAAATATAACTCAAGGTTTGTGGGTCAGGATAAGGAAAGACCACTCACCCACTGCCATCACAGGCAAAACAGACTCAGATTGGGAGAAATTAATTGAATTTATTACCAACCAAATCAGAGTAGGGTAATGGGAAATAAAACCAAATCTTACATCTTCCCCCACACCTCTGTCTTCAATCTGTGAGAATTTTTTCCTTCTGGACTTCCTCTGTAGTTCAGCAGCTCAGCATATCTGACCTAGTTTGTGCTAAATTAAAGGGTGAATTTAGGACAGACTGTCTCCTGACAGGAGGAATTTTGGAGACAAGAAAATTGATCTATCAGACCAAAACAAAATCCAAAGCACCACTTTTTAAAAGAACAGCTTCAAACAGATGCTTTCTTGATAAACAGTAGCAAAACAAAAATTTGTGGGCATTTTAGTGTTGCATGAAGGAACTCTTAAGAATGCTTAAGCTTGCTAGGATATATTGCACCTGCAAACTCTTCATGTCCACTTTCATTATCAACTCAGATGGAAAAAGTTTAGAAATATCACTGGATTTGCCATCATTGCCTCACAGATCCAGTTTCCTAGGTCCTACTGCCAAGTGACTATTTGCAAAGGATTATTAGAAATGTACCCATCACCTTCCAATTAAGAACATACACATAATGAACTGCAAAATGAGGGGGGTTGGCAGAGACCTGCAGAGGTCATTGGGTCCAGCTCTGGTTCAAGCAGGGCCATATGATGCAGCACTTGACCACAGTGACATTGTGCTTTTGGAACCTGAGGGCTAAACTGCTTTCAAGATACTGTTATGGAGATAACTGGCTGGTTATAACAACTACATTGTCTGAGAGATCATGGGACCAAGGGCTAAAACATTTCTGGTTTGGCTGATGGGTTCTGGATGATTCCTCTGCAGTGTCTTACTGCTCATCAAGGCCGTGGGGGTTGCTTACAAATAAAGTCTTGGTGTCAGCCACTGTTGAGCTGCAGATAAACTAAAGCTGCACACCACACTCTCCCTCTTCTTCTCTCTAAAAAGTTATCAGTTTCTGCATTAGGATATTGTATTTCAGAAATGTATATGCTCGTTGTTAGAGAGTAACATGAAATAGCAAGGAATTTAGAAAGGCCAAGAGCAGGTCAAAATATGGGGAGGACATGACAGGACTAGGAGCTCAAAGTAATAAAGCCTAAGTGAAATTAAAGGCATTCAAATAATGAAGATGCAGAAAGGGTGTGTGAAGCACTAGATCACAAACCCATGGTGAATGATTTTTAATCCCTAAAAATCTTTAAATAGAGGCTGGATATTTTTTTTGGCTGGGTGGCGAGTGAGGAGAAATATGTTTTAGTCAGTGCTTTTTTACCCTGAGAAGCATTCAGTGGACATCCCAGTTAAAAAAAAAATAAAAAAATTAAGCATATGCATTAAGTATGTCCTTAATTACTTCTGATTTTGGCTTCAAAACATTGTTATGATCAGCGTTATTTCCCTGAATCGAGTTATGTTTGTAAGTCAAACAGGTTGTCCCTGAAGTATTCCAGCATGGGATTTTAGTGGTTGTTATAAAAGGGGTCAGGCAGGGTTGTTGGTCATAGCAATTCCTGCTAAGCTCAAATTATAGTAATTGACACAGAATTTCTGGCACTTTGTAGTGATTAATCTGTAGCAGGGCAATAGCATTTGTTAAACAACAAGTCAAGTGATCTAGAAAGAGAAAAGGAGGCTTTTAAATTATTTTCATAAATACTATGGGTTTTGCATAACAAATGAGCTTGTTTCACATTGATTTGCCACTTTATACTGAGGAGTCAGAGACAACTTTGGTAAATGTGATACTTAAACCACAAACGTAGTGGGGAATAACAAGTTTGTAATGGCATTGAGAGAGCTGCATGAGAGAGAACTGGAAATAAATCTGAACACTGATTTTTGGGCAACATCACTGGACTTTTTTTGACTTGAAGTTGCAAATATTAAGAGGAGAAAAATGGGAAAACAATAAACATTTTAGACACTAAACATTGTGTCAGCTCAGAGAAGGCCAAACCCGTGTAATTTCCCTCTGGAGACCTTGGCCATCCCACAGAGCAGTGGGTAAAGCGAGGGGAAGGGATGGATTTGGACACAGTTCTTTTGCAAGTGACAATATTCTCTTCTGTATAAAGCAATTGGGCATTGACTGGCCAAAAAGCAGAGGGCAGTGAGTTTCTAATGAGACATTTAGGCTGCTTAGCTGGGCTACAGTTGTGATGAATCCTCACCTCTCTGGTGCCAGGGTCCAGGTGGTCTTGGCAAAATGTGAATTTCCATTCCTGGGTTAATGTTTTGGCTCCTGAGAATTGGGTAACACAGGGAGGGCACTGCTGGTTATGCTTTGCCAGACCTTTGTTTACATTAAGTTTTCATTTCAGTGAGAAAATTTATTTGAGCCATACAAACCTGAATTTTTTTTAATCTTTTGTCTGGATGCCAACTGAAATCTGAGTAATTTGTGGAGTCCTGTTTCCTGTGTCCTTCACTCCAGTGAGTGTGAACGCTTGAGTGTGGTAAAAGGGAGAAAAAGGAGTAAATTATCTGGGAGGAGAAATTTTTATCTTTTGCTTTATGCAAGTAATTTTTGATCTGTGGTCTGTGGACCTTCTGAGGTTTCTCTCTTGCTTTGAAGGGCCTCAGGAAAAGCAAGTTTTCTCATTCCACAGAACGTGAACCTCCTGTGCTTTCACTGGAACCTTTTTTAGGGTCCATAAATCAAAAGACTGAAAATCCCTTCTCCAAACACACTAAGTATGCAGTAATTTTCCACAAGAAGAGATCAGATTGCTTTGCTACAATGCAAGCTAATTTTAGCACTGAATTCCCTGGTGTGTTTCCTGCGGGCTCCTCACACCCCTGGAACCACGCAGAGCAGAAACGCACGTGGGGCTCCAGAGCAGAGTTTGCTCATTTTTACATCCACAGCCTGGAAAAACCAGAGTGCAGAACCTGCCTGGGCTCCAGGCAGAGCTGCACCTCGCTGGTGTGCAGGCCAGCAAGCTCAGAGCCTGCCAGGAGGGAGCATTTGAAGCTCTGGCAGGAATTACCCGCTAATAAATCGAAGGGAGGCTTTGAAAAGTCTCCAAAGAGGCAGGTGTTCAAACCAAAACCTTTGCTCTGCTCTCACCTGAGCTACTGCTTGCCCTGAAATCTGATCTGCAGAGGAACACGGGGCTGGGCTCTGTGCTGGTACAAAAATCTGCCTCCACTGCAGTGATGCCCATGTCTGAGGAGACACCAAGATCAAGCAGAGACAATGACTTCATTTTTGTTTTTGTTTCTGCCTCTAAAAGAGAACAATTGCCTGTCTCTTGATAAGAAAACTCCACTTAAAATTAATTAACATTTAACTAATTCCACAAAGTTGCATGAAAATTGCACAATCTGCTGAATATATTAAACAGGATTTTTTTTGAGAAGGAGGACATAAATGAAAAAAGCCAAACAAACCAAAATAGTCACACACACAAAAATACCCCTAAAAACCAACCCAACCAAACAAAAACCAAACCAAACCATAGCCCCATGTATATGTAAAATATATTTATTTTGTGGTTTTTGAAGGCATACTGCTACAGCCACTATGATTAAGTGCAAGAGAAATGATATTTTGAGATCCTTTTCAGCTGTCTTTGCAGAACAGGGGAGGGTAAATGCAAGCTCACTTTGAGGCCTGAGCTGAAGTGTGCAGAAGTAAATGGGAAGCTTTTCCTTAGCCCAGTGGCCTTTAGATTGTGATTTTTAAGGTCAGTGGTTCTGTAATTTGGGAAGTATTCTCAGTGTTCACTTGGCCAAAGCCACGGGCAGTGTCTTCTGCCTCTATTTTTTGCCACTAGCAAGATTTTAGGATTTTAGCTGAGCTATTATTATATTCTTTGTGCATAGTGAATTACTTATTAATATTTATAGCAATCTCTGACAATTAGTAGGCGGCATTTTTGTTGTCTATTGGCTTTAAACAATTTTCAGGGTTTTTTTTCTTTAAAGTACACTGAGTGCTGCCTAGATCCTACTGCTTGTACTCTATTTTTCCTGCTCTGTTGAGGGTCAATATTGTTTTCCACCCTGCAGTCAGCGAACCCTGTCACATCCAAAGGAGGCTAACTGCTGGAACCAGTAAAAATTACTGTTGATTCACATTTCACGTGGAAGAATGACTCTCCTGACAAACACCTTTTGTTTCCTGGGCTTGTAGGAACCTCGAGGATATTCAGATTGTTACATTTCCTTTCTTTCACTTCATTTCTAGATGTGAATGTGACAGAACAAGTCATCACAAGGATGCTCCACTCTTGTCCCTGCCATTCTTGCAGTTTTACTAAAATTCAGGCATTGGCAGAGTAAAAAGAAAAAAAAATTGAAATCAGAACTCTGCAAAAATTTCACCAAGCAGCACAACTTAATAACTCAGCGTGGGTTCAGTGAAGAATGTTTGTGCCCTTTAATTGGAGAAACATAGTTATCTTAATGTAGCCATTCTTCTAAATTAACTTTAAATTGCATTTGTATTAATGATGATCATTATGTATTAATGAGAAATCATTTGTTCCTTCAATATTTTCTAATTGTATCATGACTTCCATAGCTGCCAAAATGTTATTGGTGATTACCAATTTGAAAAAATAAATAATCCTTTTTTATAAGAACGGATCACTTATTCAATATGACACAAAGGATAAAAGAAGGAATAGATCTTGCTCATTTGCTTGGTTGTAATTAGAATCATTGCACATTGAGGTCTAAATGACTTGTGCCATGCCAGTCTTTATTTCACAAGACAGAGTCTATTTCATGTTGTCTTGATCCATCACCCTCACACTGAGGGGCATGGCAGGAAAACAACAGCAGAGACACGAGCCTCTGCTGTTGTGTTGTTAACTGCTTCTGAACAAAACTTTTATGGCACTGAAGACAAAAACATGCCAAGATGACTTAGCCTCAGAGCTATCTGGCTTCAACTCCAGACAAGCCTTTGCTGGTGTCATAAAAAACCTGGAGGAGGATTTGCAATGTGTCCAGGCTTTTCCTAAGTAATGCCACCTGAGCTGGATATCTGGAGAATGGATGTTCAAAGCCAGCCAGTGTGGATGTGATCCAAGGGAAGCTAACCTTAAAACAAAGCTCCTGCTAGCTCCATTCAGCTTTGACTCAGACCCAGAAGGAGATTATGGAGGCTTCATTTTCAATTTCTTCTGAATGCAAAGCCACATCTGCTGGTCAAAATTTGGATTGGATTAGAACAGAGGTGTTCCTCACTTACTGGTTAATTCTGTGACCTTGTACACTGCTAATCTTGAGATTATAATCTAAAATTATTTATTAAATGGTAGGAATATTTCAGTGAATTCTTGAAGACAACTGCTTTCAGAAGTCAGAAGCGTGATGATTTTTTTTCCTTGCATGGAAAAGCCCCTAGAAGGCTTAACTATATATGGGATAAATACATTGTATGGGATGGGGTCAGATCCTTGTCACTGGCCACAGCCTTGGATGGGACAGCAATTTAGCTCTTACAGGTAACACACAGTAATAAAGTATTAGTAGGAGGTCTTGTACTTTTCTAAACAGCTTAATTTTCCAGACACTTCAAACCTCTGCTGGAACCCTCTGGAGACTAAATTTTGCAGGCAGGGCTTCTGCTTTTCTTTTCTCCTGGGAGCAATTTCATCTTGTAAAAATGGGTTGCTTCAAGGTTTTTTTCTGTTTTTCCAGATAGGTTAATATTTAAAAAATTATTTTTTTGTATCTCTGTTGAGCTCCTAAGACAGTTACCTATGACTGAGGCTTAAAACATATTACCTTTAAACATTTCCATTAACTGTGCCTCGTGATCTTGCAAATCTCAGCCATTCACTGTGCTAAATAATATTGCCTATATCCACACAACCCAAATTCCTGTTTTCTGGATGGGCACTGCCCTGCAGGCATCAGGAAAGCTTCACAATCCCTACCAGGTGTGGCCTGTTTAAGATTGTTCCTCTAGGAGTTTTCTGGACACTGTGCCCAAGCTATAATCAGATTGATTCCTGAAAGGGAAACAGGTGACTCCACTGATCCTGCTCCAGACCTTTTTCTGATTTTCCCAGAATTGCCCAGGTCAGTCTGAGTGTTCTGGCACACACAGAAATCCAGATGGTCTCTGCAGACCCCCAGGTGTTGGATCAGGGGCTGGCCTGGACTGTCCCAATTGTGCTTTATCTTCCATCCCACTGAGTGAAAGATCAAGTGTTTTGATATGTAAAGGAATGGGGCAAACAAACTCAGCAAGGTCAGCCAAGTAAAAATCCAGTGTATTTGTGGAAGGACAGTTCTTGTGCCTACTGGGAGAACTTGCTGCAAGCAGTCCTCTTGCCAGCCATACTGAGTTTATATCATAATTGTTATAAAAGGCTTGTGCCCCTCCCCACTGGTGAAAAGTGTTTTAACTTGACTCAAGACTTTAACCCTCTTTTTTTATTTTTTTCTTTTGAAAATTTTTGAGCCCGTATGGCAGTTGCTTTTTCTGGTCTCAGCTATTAAAAATGTATCATTTTTATTGGTTGCATGGCAACATATAATCCCTTTGTTCTGTTTTGTTTAAACAGATGCTGAGAACTCTGCCTGTCACAATAAGTAAAAGCACTACCCTCAGGCTTCCTTTAAAACTGAAAAAGAGGGGAGAGCACGGGGCTTGAATTAATGTTCCTTCCAAAAGTAAAACTTTGGGTTGTAGCGAGGAACAGACCTAAAATTCACTTTAAATATTGATGCTTCAAATGTGCCCTGGTGCCATAACCTAATTGACTTTGGTGGGTTAACTCATCCAGACCAGGCTGGGGACTGCCAAGTCAAAGGCCACGGCTTCTCTGACCAGAGCAGGGGAATTGTTCTGCAGAGAAGCAGTGAATTGAGACCAAAAATCTGTTGGAAAATTGAAGCATTTTTTCATTGACTTTAATAGGCTGTAAACTCACTGATGTTTAGTGAGGCTGTTGGAGAGCAAAAAAAAAAAAAACCTGTAAGTGTCATGAGAAGGCCACAGTTCTGATTTGATTTCTCTTGGATTGATATGGTTTTATGGATGCTTGGGAAGTTTCCCCTGAATTCCTTCAGCTGCAGTTGAATAAGAGGCAGGCTGTAGGAGTTTCACAACATGAATGCTTCAGTGGCCAATATTACCTGCTATAAAAGGATGAGGGTGTCATTCACTGTATCAGAGATTTTCCTGAAAAATGGGAGGGGAGTGCAGCCCTCAAGACAAAAGTAGGAGACTTGCAGTGTATCTGTCTCAGAAGAGCTGTTATAAACATTTAAGAAGTTTATTTTGCCACCTTTAAACATTACCAGAAGCAATAAACCCCAGCACATTTTAAAAGTAAAATGAACACTGTCATGGTAGAGCCAGGTGTCCAGGTTTTCTAAAAGAAGGTAAATGAACCTGGAGAAACTTATTTAAACTTTACTGCTGCCCTATATGATATGTAGACTTGGAAGCCTGTGAAGTGACTGTAATGTGTGTGTGTTAGTCACAGACCCAAATTAGACTAACCATGCTCCCAAGGGTTATTTTTAGGAGGACTGGATTGCTGGGATGTTAAATAAAATGTCTTCAATAAAATGTCTTCCATAAAAATTCCCCCCAGCAACTTCTATGGGACCACAGGATTTCATTGCTGGATTTGAGCTGGACCCTCAAAGAGGGAGGCTCTTTTTCTACTTTATTTAGAGAGCAACATTGTTAAAAAGTTTTGGTGAATGAGAAAAACCTCACCTCCTCCTCTGGGTTTACTCTCCGCTCCAAGAGATTTCTATGGCAAATGGAAGAAATAAATGGGTCATGGGAAGGTTGGCTCAGGCCAGTGACTCATTGGCAGGCATGGCACTACATGGGTGATTTTGTGTTTTTTTAACTGTTTAGTAAACAGCTCTTTAGGGAGGAGCAAGGTGTTCTGAGCAGTCGCTGCTCCTGAGGGACATGAAGGGAGAAGATGAGGATGGTTCTGGGTGTGTTTTTGAAGCTGCACAGAGATCTGTGAGTTCAGGCTTATTGTACAGACATCTGTACATTCTCTGGCTTAAATCTTGAGCCTTTTCAACGTGAGATGAAAGTATGGATGAGATGAGACAAGGGCTTCAAAAATATGATATTTGTTTTTCAAATGCAGCTTTTACCAGTGAGCTGGTCAGATGATGTCCATGCAGTTCTAATACTGCTTAATGCTGGATCTAGTCTTAAACTTGTCTTTTTGCTTCTGTGTACTTGATCTATCATTGAGAAATGATGAAACCACGTCCATTTTCTTGTGAATAATAAGAAATCCCCCTGTGACTACTTGTTAATACTGTCTGGATTGTGCCTGAGGAATAATGCTTTCGTTTGTAACAGCCCCTACCTGGATGTTTTACTGCTACCCAGATTTTGTTCTGTCAGACCTTGAGATGCCCTGCAATTAGTTGCCCTTTGATTATCTATTCTGTTGTCTAGAGCCACTGCTTAAGCTGCACTTTGTAATGAGAATGTGAGTAGCAAATTTCACAGTGACTGTCCCAGCTGGTGCCAACACTGTGTGGAGAGAGGGAAAAGGCTCTGCCTTGGGGTGCTGCCCTTTCTGCTGGGGGAAGGTAACTCAGCCCAGGGGAGCTGGCATCCAGGAGTACAATCTCGAACGATTTTGAGTAATTCTGAGTTTGCAGGGGCATAGGTGAGATCATTGTCTGACTAAAGTCAGATTTCACAGAGGGAAATCTGCTGTTCCCCTTCTGGTGGGAAAAGGCAGGAGCATAGAAATGTGGTTTCTTTTTTTGCTCTGCTTTTTACCTCAGGCATCCTCAGCTGTTGTGAAGTGAAAGTTCTGCTGGAGGGAAGCTTTATCCAGTTCTTCTACATGTAACTTTAAAAGAACTCATTTATTGTCTCTTCAGTTCAAAAAAGTGCAACAGTTTGTCATAAGGAGATGGTTCATACATCATCTTGACTCTTTTTATGCCCCCAATGGTATTACATTATCTAATGGATCAGGTTTTATTTTCTTTCTCTGTGCTGTGGCACTTCTAATAAGTTGATTTGTAATACCTTTGTTGCATAAGTCACATCTGTAAAGCTTCTCTAAACTCAGATTGGCTCAAACATCATCTGCATCTCCATTCCTCTGCTTCCCAGCAGGGATTTGGGGGTCTCACTCTCAAGCTGAGTCCACCCTCACACCTACCAGATGCCCTGGAAGAAATAATAAAGGACCCCCCCATGTCACAGTCATGAAGTTGTCTGAAGAGATCAGGTAAATAAAAAAAAAAAAGAGCTGATTTATTCTGATATGGAGGCATTGCTCATTAAGTCACACATGGTAATGAACACTAAGCAGAGAATGCAGCCTGACATCAGCAATTATTTTATTGATGCCTCCGCATCTCAATCAAATGCAGCTCCTGACAGGTGGTGTTTAGCAGTGATGGGAAAATGGTAGCTTTGAGAGGAAGGGAAGTGGGGGTCTCCAGTGAATGATGGATTAATTCCATTAGAATCAGGTTTTCTGGATATGGTTTTAGTTGCAAAACTGAGTTAACTCCACCAGGGTAGCTGCACGAGTTTATTGTAGAGGATGAGTTCTGAGCTGATGCAATCCCAGGTATTGATCAAATCCTCAGTGGGTCTCCTGCTCTATAATCATCCCAGCAGCAGCTGCTCAGGCCACCAGGTTCTCCAGAACCCTTCAGCAGGAAAAGTGCTTATTTCAAAAACCACTCTTTGATGAGCAGACAGGAAAAGCTCAAATCCTCTATTCATGCATTTATCCATCTTCAGCATGAAAGAATTCCCAAAAATCTCACTGGTAACTCAAGAAGGAAGCTGAGAAAGGCTAATAACTTTCTGACCTGGTCCCAACTATTGACTGCTCTCTCATACTGGAAGTTCTCACAGCACTGGTTCATAAAGCCTTTCATTAGAGGGAGGAGTAAAAAGAGAAGGAGGATGCTGTTCAAGGTACCCCACGAAACTGAGAACACAAGGATGGTCTCTTGTATGTTAGTCTGGTGCTTCCTCACGTGTCTCTGTTGATTTTTGAAAGCAGCAAGAGGCAACCCTTGCCAATTAGGCAGCTGGGTGTACCAGAAATATATGAGTACTTTATATCCAGCTGAATTAGAGAGAAAATAAACTCTGTTTAGATGATGTGAAAACTCTTTTGGTTTCATAACATATCTCTGATGGAGAATCAACAAAAGGCCAAGAGCAGGGAGAGGCAGATTTGCACTTCTTTAAGTATGTCTAGAAAGTCTTTCCTGTGCAATGTAACATTCAAAGAAACCATTTTCCAACAATTACCAAAACCTCTAAGGATGTTGTTGTTGCTGGTAACTGTGAGCACTCACTCATTATTATCATTATATTTTCTTCACACACAGGCAATATGTTTAGTGGAAACATTTTCCTTTTTTGTGTTACTTTTGACCATTTGATACTTCAGTCTTTGGAGGAAGAGTATCACTTTACAGTTCCATTTTATTCCTATTATATCTAAATATTTCCTTCCATTGTCTTTCTTTTTTCTTTTTCCTTTTAACACAGATGATAAAAGGAGAAATCTATTTTCTTTCTGTACATTTTTGGCATTTTCTGTATGCTGACTTGCATTAAAACTAAGAACTTTGCCTTTTATGCATTTGTTATATGTATGGTTTGTACCTGCTTCTGCTTCTCCATAAGCCAGCTTGGTTTTTAGTAGTTACAGATTTCTTTGATTCAGACTGTGGTTTTTCTGGACATCCAGAAAAATGCTCTTAAGCTGTTCCCAATTACTGTAACATTTTTCTTATAAAATTCTTTCTCCCAACTGGTTTGGCTCTTCTGTTCCCTTTTCTCCTCTCCTAGCCTCATGAAATTGATCCTTTTAAAGCAGCCAGCCTGTATATTAGTAGTCTTGGCAAAGTAAAAAGTTTTTTGTTTGCACTTGAAAAATGCAATCAAGTAAGGATCACTTCTTCTTTGGATAATACCTTTTTTGTGATCAATTTACTCCTTATCACACAGATGAGCTCTAATACGGAATTATCTGTGTTGGATGCATCTTTTCTGAGTTAGAGGTTTTGTCATCCATAGATTCTTAGCAAGGGCAATTTAACTCTGGCAGCATGAGTTCTCTCCTCATAAATCACAAATTTGAGCCATATATTTTCTCTTTTTTTTCTTTATATATATTCTCATATTGATTTGTTCTGTGATTTGCTCTCCTTTTTGGGGAGAGCATCTTTCTAGTAATTGTAAAGGGGTTGACCTGACATGTTTTTACAATAAGTCCATTTTTACTTTTAGCCCTGAGTTCAAAACATAGCCTTTATTACATTTGCATGAGGCTGTGCTAAACCATCCCCTGGCTTCTGTAGTCCTTGGACCTTTCCCAAAACACCCCCCACTCCCTCCACCACCCCCAAACCAGGTATTGTTGACCTCCTGACTGCTGATACTTCCCAGAAATCAGATAAACCCACCCTGCAAAGGCATCTCTTCTCCTTTGTGGGGGGAATTTGGCCATCCCTGATGAATTCTTGTGCTGATCCTGATACAATGAGCCTCTTGTTCTTTAGATACTTGGAGATTTTTAATTAAGTTGCTCTGAGAATGGAGAAATCTAACTCTGCCCAGGCTGTGTGTTTTCCTTGCTGAAGCAATACTCCTGCCCATCTGGAAGAAGCTGCTCACATCTCTGAGCACCTCTGGCCAACCCTTCATGATCAGATGCAGACTGGATCCTTCAGGATTTCTGCCTGGATCAGGATGCCTCACTAATCCATGTTTATTCTCAAACACATTCCCCCATCCCCTCAATAATTCATTTTCTCTGCTCTTTAAAACATATTTCTTGGCAGTTATTAACATCAACATACACAGAAACATGAAGATTTGCATCTGAAAAGAGAAACTTGGGGTCAAATCCTAGACTAGAATTATTGCTATGCTTATTTTTCAGTGTGTGTGTTAAAGTCATTCTTGCAATCACCCAGGAGACACACAATGCACTCCATGCCTTGGAGAATACAGAACCCACACCAGAATTAAAATGCTTATTAAAGAAAGGGTAGTTTGCATTAAATTTCTAAAGGGATTTATGAGGAGCTGTAACAAACTGTCTAAAGAATATGGATTTGTCTGTGAAAGAAGGAAGACCTAGAATTGACATGAAGGCTTTTATTCTTAGAAATGGTCTTATGCAATGGAGATCTGTGGTATTAGCATGCTTTTTTTTTTTTTTTTCCTTTCCTCAGGAAATAATTAAGCACTCCCTTCTGATCATTTTATGGAATCAATACTCTTCCAGCAGCGTTAGCATTATTTGTCTTTGGGAAGTGCACTGTTACGGATGGTAATAATTTTTAAAGAGCTGACATTACCTCTTCTCCCTTGGCAGAGAATGGCATGAATGAAGGGTGTGAGTTCCTCTGCACAGGCTGCCTCAGCTGGGTGTGAGAGGGACAGAGGTCCAGGTCCCTGCTCTTTGATTTTGATTCAGGCAGGCACTTTTCTGTTCTGGAAGAACTTGTTCTGTTCTTCCTCCAGAAGAGCAGGAGAGGTCAACCCTCAGTGTCTCCCAAGAGTAATTTTTAACCTGTACAGTCTGAGCTTGGGGTCTGAAATGTTTTGGGAGCATTGGGTGGGTCCTGAACAAAACTGGGCATGAATGTGGAGTGGAATGAACTGCTGGGAGCAAGGGGAGCAAATACAGGTACATGGTGGATTGCAGCAGAGGAAACAGTGAGCTGGCTCTCTGGAAACACGGGCAGGAATGGAGAAACAGAACAGTTCTTCCCTTGTCCTTTTCCTCCTCCAAATTCCACAGGCAGATATACAAGGGACAAATTAGTTTCTTCCCGGAGCTGTTTGTTCTGCCAGCTTTCCTCAGGATGTGCAGAAATCAGGTGGGGAGGGCTGGAGAAAGATGGGATGACTGTGGTGCCTGTGGGGGGATTTCTTTGAACCCCACTGGCTTCTCCCACAGTTGCTCAGGAACAAAACCTGCTACTGGCAGAGGGCAGAGCTGACAGCAGGGCACGGGGAGTAACCTGGGGAAAGGTGCAGCATGTGGATGCAAATTACTGATGTGATTTGTTGAACAATTGCCACGTTGTTTTCCAAGACTAAGCCTTGTCTTTTCCTTATGGTGGTGAGCCAGAGCACTTTCAGGCTGCAACTTGTCACCCTTCCACATATCCAGATACTGATCTTTAGGTGCAGAACCCACCACAGCAGTGGCTTCTGCCTCCCTCTGCTGCACTTGCAAGCAGTGAGATAAGGCAAGTTTTGTTGCCATTTCTACTGTCCTTACCCTTTTCTGGGGTTTCATTCTCATCAGAGCTTATTAAAAAAGACCCCCTAAAAGGGTAACACACATAACACTGATAATTATCTCTGTGTTTTGTAACACTTGTAAATGGAACTTAAGCATCAGCCAGTTGTTGGAATCAAATAACAGGAATTCATTTGAGACACAAGTTTCTTTGAATTTAAAGTTGGAACTGTAATAAAAATAAGCACTAACATAATAGTTTTCTGCTGAGAAGAAAGTCTGAGTACTTCCCTCTCTGCCATGTCTCCCATGCCAGTATGTCACTGGGATCTCAGATATTCTACTAAACTCTTTGGAAGATCAGAAAGGGTACTGGAAACACTGTGTTGTTCTGGCTTGATTCCCTCCCAGCACAGAGACTGCTGTAAGAGTCTGCTGAGAGTAGAAGGTCTTTAGCTCCCAGGGTGTTGGAGTTCCCATTAATGATAAAAGCTTTTCTGTGCAGCTCTCCATTGTGTGTGGGACATCCAGAGCTTCTCCTCAGAGCACTGACTCTGTGGTGTGCCTGATGGGCCCCTGCTCACCTGTGCCAGGGCAGCTGCTGCAGCAGGGACTGGGGAGGTGGAGTGAGAAGCAATGAATTCCTCTCACTTTCACGTTTATGGGAGCTGAGCTGGGCAAGCAGATTGTGGCTATTTTCTGTTCTCATTATATGACATAAACCACACTTCTTGTGTGTCTGTGTCCGTGTGACTGTGGAGAACACCAGGGATTTTTAGAGCTTGGCTTTGAACAAGAGGGAAATAGCAAGGTATGGAAAGGTATTTAAGTGCAGTAATAGAGACAAACCCAAGAAGGGAGAAATTCTGCCAGGAATACAACACTGAGCATGTTTAAGAGGTGGTAGGAAGGGGAGGGAAACTGAGCTTCATGATGGTGTTTAAGCTGCTCACCTGCAGCTGTATTGGAGATGTAGCAGGGATTCTGAGGTGATACTTAGACCAGCTGAAGGAGGAGTAGAATGGAAGGTTTTATGTCCCTGAGAGACATATAAACTAGTGAGGCAGTTTGAGAAAAGGTTCTGCCTCTGTGTTTTGGGCTGTGCTGTTAGCCTGGCACTGTCAGCATGCCTCAGAGCCCCTGTGTGTGCTCAGCTACCCCAGGAGCAGCCCACGTGGGGATTTATGTGTCCATGGAAGCTGCAGGGCTGAGCATGGCTGTCTCTGTCTCCCACTGACCTGTTTCTTTTAGGATGTATTGCTCTGCCAGTTCCCCAGATTGTGCCTGTGTGGCTTTTCCACGCAGTGTGGGCCAACCCTGGGCTTTCTGGGCATGCATTTGTTCCCTCCCAGTGAGCTTAAACATTCCCTCAGGCTCAGCACAAATACAACATTCTCACCTGCCAGAAATAAAGTGCTGGGGGATGTGATTTCCCTAATCCTCTCAAATGGCAATAAAATAAAATATTAGCAGTTCCTATGATCTCAGGAACCCTTTCTTAGTCAGAATAATCTCCACTGCAAGAAACAATTCCTCTGCTGGTTGCCACTGGATGCATTGCAGTGCTGCAATGTGCCCTGTCCACAGCAGCAATCCCCCCAGAGAAGAGACTCATGCATTTTTGATAACACACAGAGTGGGAGTGATACTGCTGTTAGTGTGTTTAGATAGGAGGTTTTTGATTATCAGTGAAACCTAAATGGCCTCCAAGCTAACTCTGTAATTCCTCTGAGTCCTCTCAACAGAACTGGCTGTTAAGATGTGGCATGACTTGAAGGGAAGATCTGTGGTGCTTGTCAAGAGATTTATCAAATAGTCATTTATTATTATGACTCAATATTATGAATACACAGGCACATAATCTTTCCATTTTCAAGACACTACACATTTACTTCTCTGCCGAAAAACACCCCTTCCAACTCAGAAAGTGTGTTGGCAGAAAGAGAGAAAAAGGCTGTTAAGTGAATTAATGGCTTAATGATGATTGTTTATTATCTGTATTACACTAATGTTTAAATTGAGACTGGATCTTTTATGTGTTCAGTGTTACACAAAGGCTGATTGCACAAGTGGCTTCCCCAAAGAGCTAAATGGAGAACAGATAAAAGAAGAAAAATGGCTTTTCCTGGATATGAGGAGTAGAAAAAGGAGCTGCCTTGCCTGGGGTTATGTAGCTACTCTGTGGCAGAGCTTGGATGTGAACCCAGATATATCAGTACAACTCTTTTCACACAAATTGATGTGGCATCTTGATTTTTATCTACTATTGCATTAACTACTTAGTGTCACCCTGGTGAAAGTGTCTGTGCTTCTCTGCCTAAAAAAGTAAAGGTTTTGTCTGTGTGTACACAGGTACAGAAAGCTAATATTCATGTCTGAAAACATCTTTAACCTCTTATTCTTTGCATGTTTGCTAAGAAAACACAAGCAAGTGTGAATCTGGTTAGTAATGCTTGTTAGATGTAAAACTACCCTGAGTCTTGTGCACTGGCCTGGAATTCAGGTATCCACGTGCCAGCCTGGCTCCTGCCAGGTAGGCTTTGCTCTGATTATGTGCTGCAAGGTGGTTTTTGCTTTATTTTTTCCCTTTTTTATCACATCTTTCAGCCTCACAGTGCTTATCAGCACCACCACCATCTCCCACAGTCAAACTAGGTCACCAAAATCCTTCAGTCCTGACCTCAGCTGAGCTGCAAGAGCCTGAATATCTCCTACCTCTCTTGGTTCCTTGGAAACCACTTAACAGGGAGCCAGAAGGGCATGTCAACACCCTGCTGTGATGAAGGGTGTCCCAAGAAGGCTCTGAGCTTGCTGCTAAAGCTGTGGTGATAACCCAGGGTCCTGCTGGGGGCATGCCTTGAGGCAGGCACAGCAGGGATGTGGGATAAAACTGAGGCAGGGTTTGGCCCCGAGGCAGCTCCTGGCAATTTTGGCACTTTCCTGGCTGGGAGTGAGGAGCTGAGGCACTTGCACAAGGCTGGGTTTGCCCCAGTTTCCAGCACCCAGAAAAGAGCAACCTTCCCCTCACTGCTGCCTCCCCAAAGCCTCTGCTCCAACCCTCTGCCAAAGTCCAGAAAGTGGACAATTTTTTTGTTTTTTATTGTTGTTTCATTCATGGTGTCTGAGGCTTTCAGTTGGGTTGGACAGTGAGAGGGAATGAAGAGATCCTTTCATTAATGTTTCCTGGTGTTTGCTGCCACTTTGGCTCTGCACAGTTGGCACAGCAGTGATATTTGCTCCACGGTGTTCTCAGGCATTTTGCTGGCACTCCAGGGCTTGTGTTTTTGTTTTTTTTTTTTAAGAAGAACTGGCTCATTTCCCAAGGCAGAAGTTGCTTTTAAGAAGGAGCTTCCTGCCGTGTACAGTATTTATTTTTTAATTAGTTGAGCTAATGTGCAATTAATGTTTATAATGCAAACCTGTCTGGGGCCATCTATTCACTTAATCAGGACGCTTTTAATAGTTTAATTTTCTTTAGGATTTTTTTCTTTGAGAACAAACCACTGTGGCTGCAGAGCAGCATTTTTCCAAATCTTGCTGTATGCTTGGCTGTCCCTACAGCATCTTGTCCTCCAGAGACCAGCCTTGATGAACTTTTTGTTCTTTTTCATCTAACAGGTTTGTAGCTCTTTCCCAGAAGAAAACGAACCAGCAACAAAGTATCTCACACTGACAGGAAAGTTTTTAATCTGTTTGATGCTTGTTTTTATTCCCAGCCTAGAAGTAAAATTCTGTGGTGAATTTGTAAAACTTGCTTCAGATTCTAACTGGTTTTAAATAGGATTTCCTCTGGTAAATATATTTGCACAGATACATAAAGGGTTTTTCTGTGCTTTTAGTCTTGTGTTGCCCTGTGCCACCCCAGTGTTTTGCAATATGTTGATGCAACAGTCCTAGACTAGAGACAATTGCACAAGCTTGGACAAAAACATATGAAACTGTTTCATCTTTGATACTGTTCAAGTGTAGACATTTAGAAATGCTAATGTCACATTCACTTGGTGTGACAGATGATCAGGGGCTGGAAAAACAGCAAAGAATTTGGAATAGCTGCTCCATCTCTTGTGTGTACGTGCTAATAGTTGTACACACAGATCTGATTAAGGATGTGTTGGAATGACCAAAAATATGTTTTTCTGCAACTGATGCACCATGTGTGCATGTGGCAATTGCAGCTGGGAAATGGAACCAAAGTGTAACAGTGACAGTGACAGTTTCAGAGGGGCTGAACTCCCAGGGGTCACTTTATGTTTGCCCTGACTGGCAAAGGTAACTCCTGTTTCAGCAGCACCGAGGGTGGAAAAGCAGCTGCTCCTTTCCCTGGTAGCAAATTGCTGACCTGGCAACATGGTACTAAACTGGTCCATTTTCAAACCCACTGCTCGAAGCCAGTGCTGCTGGCAAAGTGTTGGAGTGCATCAGTAACCCCAGGCAGAGCAGAAATGACCTTAATAACTGTGCAGGTTTGTTTGTTGCTGTTTGTTGGGTTTTTTTTGAAGTAGCATCTCTCACCTACAGGTGGGAAAGGAAGTTACTGCTGCCAGATGTGTGCAGGGCCTCAGCTGTGACACAGGCTATGTGACCTGCCCTGGGATGCTGGTCTCCCTCAGCTCTCTCAGCTGCAAAAAGGAGAATTGATGGTGTAATTTTAGCTCAGACTCTTCCTTTGAGTCATCTTCTGAAGGGTCTGGCTTTTCTCTGAGTGTCTGGGGCACTGCTGGAGTACAGAGACTGTACTGATGCCTAAAGCTGTCTGCTGTGAACTGCAGGATCTCTACCTGAACAAAGTTATCCCTGCTTTAAAGATCAGGGAGACAGAAGCTGTATGGTGAAGGCAGACTCAGAATTCATGTTTTGTGACTCCAAGCTCAGTGTCCTGAACATACTGAGGTGGGCCCTTTCTGTTACAGAGAGTCTTTTTTATGTGCTTCTAATTAAAAACATGCAGCACCCTCTCCCAGACATGGCACCTGTTGTTCTGTCCAGCTCTGTGCAGTGTCCAGGTGTGCTGGAGGAGTGTCTGCTTGTGGGAGCAATACCAGGATCCTTCTGTCCCCAGCACACTGAAGTAAAATTAACAATGTGTGTTTAATTGCAGCTGCCCTGAGCCATCCACCCCTGCAGCAGGATGGCTCCAGTAAACACTGCAATTACCTGGTGCTGCAAAGGTCCCTCTGCTGCCTTCATATCACCCTTCCAGCACTCTGCTCTCCACTGCTCCAAATCAGGCTTGGCAGGGGGATTAGAGGGAACCCGGTGTCGGGGATTTATATTATTTAAATTATAGATATCGTGCAAGAATGGGATTTGTAATGGAAGTTGGAGTTTTAATATGTTTATACAGATAGCGCAATTTGACATAATTAGTTCGTGAAGAGTGAGGTGACAAAAATTTAGGAGAATTAACATGTTTTATTTCTTAGTGCTGCAGCCAAAAAGGGTGAACTTGTCTCTGCCAGTCTGTAGGAATTGGGATGGTTAATATGGGGTAGCAGTGACAGTAGTGTGCCTCACCCTGCTCTGGCTGCACAGGTCATGCTGTTTCCAGCAGGTCAGAGCTTTTAGAAGCACAAATAGTTGAGCAAAGCAGCATCTCTCACTGTGACTTGATCTGATGACCCTCCTGTCTGGGTGTTGCCCTGGATTAGGTGGCCTGAGTTGTGGACTGAAAGTGGTGAGTGGAGAAAACCTTGTTTAAAACCTGTTGTGTGAAGTAATTAAAGACCATCAAACTAATCTTAGTTCTTGAGAGTCCATCAGGAAAACTTGGTGTTGTTACAACTGTTCTGGGACCTCCTACAAGTGCTACAGGGAGTGCACCCCTGGGCTGCTCATTTCCCAGGTGATTTGTAGCTCTTACCTTCTATTTTTGTTCACCTCCACATCCCTCTGATCTCTTCAGTGGCATTGGAATGCTTTTTTGACTTCAATATCTTTTCTTGGTCAAAAGTCTGTTAATATTGGGGTTTAACTTGTATGAACTCGGTGCCCTCAAAAAACCATCAAATTAAGGGAAAATCCCCACAATATGCAGGATATTTATCCCCCTTCAGTGCAGGGAGTGAGCTAAATGGTTATTTGTCCCTTGATGCCCCCAGTTCTGTGATTCTAAATAAGCCTTTGAAAGCAGTGGCAGACACACATTTGCACTGAGTGTGGAAACAGTGGAGGTGTTTGAGGATATAATCATAAAAAGGACAGAAAATCAGAAGAATACAGCGTACCTGTAGCAGTCAGATGACAGATATTAGGGATTTGAAACTTTCAAGACATATCATTTGGTAATATCCCTTTCTATTTCAGACTTAATCCTGTTCAGTGCTGGGGTCCAGTGCTGTGTGAGCGAAAGGCAGGGAATCCTACTGTGCATTAATAAAACCCTTGTGTGGGGACCAAATTTCTCTTCACAAGCCCCCTTTTCTAGGGCTTTCTTAATGTCCTGTAATCACATCCCCTCTGTCTTGTTCTTACTGGTGAGGAAATGAGAGAATAGGAAAACTTGCTGTGGTTGTGTGGGTCTGGGTGCACATAACAGCACCTGAAGCATGGAGGAGCCTCCACGTGAGATTTTGGAGCTCTGGAGCATCACTGCTGGTTCACCCCTCTGTATGAAGGAGATTGTGGCTCATCCTGAGATTGTGGTGCTGCCATGAAGTGAGGAGAGATGTATAAAACAGAGATCTGATTGTACAGCAGTGAATCATGTCCATGCTATCAGTTTCTGGGCTGTTAATTACAGTGAAGAGTTTCATGGTAGGAACTAAAGTAAAATCCATTATGATGTTGATCAGCATGGAAGTAATTATATCCTTCTTATTTGGTCTGTAGTGAAAAAAAAGGCTCAGTAAAAACCGTGATTCTTTTCCTTCTGAAATAAGAACATTGCAAAATAATTACAACTATCATTGTCAACTCCTTAATGGAGGAGAATCAAGAAAGAGACAAAGACAACTGGATGGGTCAATTTGTAGGGCATTGAAATCAATACCCAATTATCAGACAGTGCTTTAAAAACACTGATTAAAAAAAATTCAGAACCAGTGACCTTAATGTGAAGTTAATTTACTCTTATTAATTTGAGGAACTTTTCTTCTGAATGCACACATTAAAACTGAGTTGAGGGCATTTATTTCAGGCATGGCTATGGGCTTTATGAGTATGCAGGGAAGGAAAAACCATTTATGTTATGTTGCAAGACATGGCACTCCTTGGTGCAGATTTTATGTGTAGTTCAGTGATAGACTGGACTTGTGCATTGCAGAGATATTGCAATATGGAGCAGGTGGTTCCCCAGAATGATACAACCAGAGACAAGTCAAGTCTTATTTGGAGGAAAGAACAGAAAAAGTGTAGATATGCAGGGCTCCTTTCAATATATTTCTCTCCTGGAGTACATTCTTTCAGCAATGGCATCCAAAATGACTTAAAAGAACCTGCTGTGCTTCAGAAAGAAGTGGAAAAACCAAACAAGGTGTGACAAATCCCAGTGAAGGCTGCAGAGCATCAGAGAGGTGTTGCCAAGGAGGATGGAATGGTGAGAGGCCAGTGGGGTCTGAAAGATCATCAACAGCTCCATGGTGGGGAAAACACTTTGTGTTTCCTTCAAACACTGCCTGTGGGATTGGTGCACAAAGGTGCTGAAAATGCAGCAGGGGTGGCAGTCAGGATTGTCCCTGACACCTGTGGCAGCTGCTCTGGTCACCTGGAATGCTGTGATGGTTTGTAAAGCTCCTGCACTGGGGACATCCAGGGATATCCCTGTCCAGAAGGTTTCCTGTGGATACTCCAGGGATGTGTCACACCTCTTTGAGGTGAATGATATGACCACAGATGCTCTTGTTTCCCAGCATTTCTAGGAATCTGTCAGTCAATCACTGTTTCATTCTTCCCAGCAGGAGTATCTGGGATTCTTTATGGGCTTTGATGTGTCAGATGAATGGAGTAAAGTGAAGTTCTGATGTGTGTTATGTGAGAGATGCCAGGAAAAAAAGGGAGGAAGGGAGACTAGCAGTACAAAATAGGAAAATAAAATCTGTTCCATATGCCAAAGCAACAAGGAAAGAGCACAAACACTGCTGCCTGTGGGCACAGAGCAGAGTGTGCTGTGAGAGCCACCATGAGCTGTGTGACACATCTGTGTCACAGCCACTCAGCTTGTGGTTTGTGCTCTCAGCACAAATGCACATTTCATTTCTGTTTGGGGTTTCTTCTAGTGCTCTTTCCTGAATTTCCAGGGAACAATTGTAGCGGGGGAAATACAGTGATTGCTCCCAGATTATCACTGCTTTAAAATTATCTCCAGATATCTGTCATCTCTAAGTGGTATATCTGAAATCAGTGTGGGTTGAAGGGCTGGGTACAAATCAGGGCCAGATCCTGAGCTGCTGTGGGGTGGAACAGCTTCTCTCAGATCAGAAAGCTTCTCTTTCCTTATACTGAGTTGTGACAGGAGTATATACTTTGCATTGGTCAAATTTAGAAGCTATGCAAATTATTTAGGTTTTTTTTTTCTTTTTTTAATCATTTAGCTTATGACTAAATGCTTTAGGTTTTTTGCACAATTATACTTGCTTCAAAATTCCTTTTAGTGCTCAAATGAGTAATTTTTTTTACAGGCTTTCGATGGTGTTTAATTAAAAAGACAAGGTTTGGAGCTTGAACTTGCTGATTAAATTAAATGTCACTGTTTTAAACAGGTGTCATAATCACAAAAAAAGCCAAAAATCATTAACCACTGAAACAAAGCTGATGTAAAAATACTTGGATTAAACAATGATGACTAGGGCCCTGTCTAATTTTAATGCCAGGAACATCTTTTCAAAGCAATCATGCTTTCCCAAGACATTACCAATGAGGAAGGATTAATACTACAAAATATTACACCTCGTTTAGATTTCCATAGAGGCAAAATGCTTGTTTGCTGTGAGAGTTGCTCATTTTTTGCTGGTAGCAGTGACACCATATCAGAGCTGTCAGAGTGGAAAGAAACTCGCCGTTCTGACCTCTTGTTTTGACTCCTTTCTTCCAAATCGTGGCTCCAAATCTGTTGGGAACAGGGACAAAATTAGCAGGACACTGCGGCTCTTGTCCCAATAAAGAGTGGTGTTTGCAGCCCAGTTTTGGAGTAAAAACATGCAGACAAAACCATGGTCCCCTCCATACTCGAGGGAGCTCTTGAGCTTATTGGCATCCAGTTTGAGGAGCCAGAACTGTGACACTGACGGGGCTGTTACCCTTTACCTGGGAGCAAACTGTGGAAATACAAACCAGGAGGGAGCCTTGCAGGTTTTCACTGCCATTCCATTAAAGTTCAAGCAATTCCAGTGTTTGCAGCTCAGTTCAGGAGAAAGTCCCTCGTGCTGGGTGCTCACAACTCCAACTGCAGCAGCACCTCTGAGGGGTGGCAGATCAGTAATTCTGTGATGTGCAGGTGAATCAATGGGACCCTGGCAACATCTAATTAATTTGCAGTTGTTGTGAAGAATCTACAAATGAGCATTATTGGTAATGAAGGTATTGATCCAAAGTGTACAAACTAGGCAAAGAAAAAGAAAAAAACAAAAGAGTAAGATGTGAAGGCTCCACATCAGATCCTCCAGCAGCCACCTCCAGCACTTTAATGACCTCAGTGAGGCTTTGTTGAGTAACATCAGCTGAGAACACGGCACATAAAATTTAATGTTCCTTGAACTGTTTTAGGATTCAGTAATAATGTAGCTTATGTACACACCTACGCTGAAATTTTCAAAGCTACCCAGGGGAACTAAATGCTAATTCTAATGGAAATGGGCACTTAAATGGCCTTCCAGATCTCAGTATGCAGCCATTCCTTGTACAGACCCATTGCCCAGCTCCTCGCTGCTTTTTATGTATCTGTGGGATTTGGTTTCAAGCAGAAATCAGCACCTTTTTCCTTCTTCTTTTAAAGAGTCTGAATTGTAATCCTCATGACAGAAATTTTGGATGCTTAGCTGGCAAACCTGTAGATTGCTATGAGAGGGCAGTGTAATATAAATTTTCCAGTGTTCAGTTTTAACGTGACTCTGTAATTTAAAAGATAATTCAGGAAAGACACTTTGGGAAACTCGTTGCTGTTTGTGGTCCCACTGCTCTTTTTGACTATTCAGAGCACAACTACCATATGAGAAAGAGAATGATGTAATTTAGTTGTTGCCATAAATTAATCTATAGCACAATTCCATTAAAACTAATGGAATTATATCAGGATTAGTTTTGGCCCACTTAAACATTTTTAGACACTGGGAAGAACATATTATGTTTGCCATGAGGTAAAACAAGTCCGACACTACGTTCTCTGAATTTGTGCTTCATCCTTCATTAATGTTAGAGGGTAATGATGTGCTGTACTACCTTTCTAGCAGCTAAAATATTATGCTGTTTTAAGTGATTTTATTCAGTCCTTCAGGGACATTTGCTGCTGCCTGCAGTAAAATTGGATGAGATGTGCATATATAAGTGTGTGTTTGCATATGTGTAAACATACATATGTAGTTGTGTGTGAACACGCAAAACTCCAGGAAAGCTCTGCTCATGGAGGGTTTTTTAATTGCTTTGAAGGTAGATATAAGCTTTGGTGGTTTTCAAGCTGGTTCTATTTATTAAATAAGTCTTACAATTAAGAGCCAAATAATATCTAAACAAGTTAAGTCTTACTATTCATCATGAAAGATGAATTCCTAATGTTTAGGCACTTAGCTGTGCTGCTACTTTTTTGGATCTTGAGAGAATTTTTATTAAAATGCAAATAGTGTAGCTTCAACACTGTTCCCTGATTAAATGGAAAAAGCATCACTTAGTACTCATTGAAGTCAAATGTAATCAAGATGGAATTGATTTTATATTCTGTTCGTGTAAACACTGCTTATTCTAGCTCTTAAAAATCCATAAAATAACAAAAATGCCAGGTTTATTTTTCAAATGGATACAAGGTAAAGAGAGAACTGCTTATATGCATTATGCATTTATAATGGAAATGCTGCTAGCCTAAGGTAAGAGCAAGAGTGATACTCCTCCACTACGATAAACTTCTATTGAAACTATGGTTATGTGATGAAATTTTCACAGCCTGAGTACAGCTGAGACTTTTCAGCAGATTTACAACTTGAATTGAGTTCTCCATCCATGTACTTCTTACCTGGGATTAGCTCTTCTTACAGGAAGGGTCCAGCTATCTTGAATTACCTTGCAGGTATTGTGTGGAGGGGACACAAACATTAATTGCAGCTTGAGCATCCCCTGTTGGCTTAGCCTTGTGTTCTATACCCAGTTATGACTTGCAAATAACAGTACAGACCCAGAAAATACCTGGCTGCAGGTGTAACTCTGGCTGAGCTGTCACACTGCTCCATCCAGACATTGGCAAGTGTTATTGGACACTGGAGTTCTGTGAAGAAACAAAGCCTTTTGGCAGGTGCAGTTAAGTTTAGAGAGTTTTAAGCTCAGTAAAATGAGTTTGAGTTGTGCCCATGAAGAAGTGCAGCTCTAGGCTGGTCAGTGTCTGAGGGTGTGCAAACGTGCAGGGACAATTGTCCCTGCAGACACAGCACAGCACAGGAGGCAAAGAGGTGCTGCCTTATAAATGATGGACCCTGGGCACCCATCAAAACCTCCCCAGTGTGACACCTGAACTGCCCTGATGTCTGCAACCCACTGCTCAGGGAACTGGGGTGTGCAATTATGGGGAGTTACTCTTCCACATACCCTCTCAATGGCATGGGAAGATAAATCCCAGCTGGCCTTTCTGTCTGAGAAAGTGGGGTTTTTTTGTTAGTGTGGGGTTTTTTTGGTTTTTGTTGGGTTTTTTTGGTGTTTTTTTTTTTTTTTTTGGTGGGTTTTTTTTGTTTGTTTTTTTGTTTGTTGTTTGGTTTGGTTTGGTTTGGTTTGGTTTTTTTTTGTATTTCTCTGTGCAGGTACAGTCATGCAAGTCCAAAGGAAATCTTGCAGTGTGCACCAAAAACTTAGTCACTAGACACTTCTGTCTCTGCATCTCCAGCTTAGGCTTTTAGGAGTCACTTTGTGTGAAGAAAAACAGTATTGTGCTTGCTAAGCAATGTGGGTGTTTTGCTTACGAAGATGTAACTGCTGAAATCTCCCTTAAGTCATAATATCTGATGAGCATGTGAATGGAAGATAAAAGCTTCTATTGACATTGTGTTAATGCAAATCCAGGGAAATGTTTCTGAAGTTCTGAGCTCTCTGAAGTGTGAGCTGGGGCTTGTGAAGTTTGCTGTGCCATGAGCAATATTTCAGCTCCCTTGAGTGCTGAGGAGGAACGGTGGTGGGAGAACACAGGTGGATGGCTTGTGTGTTCCCAGCTGACTATTCCATCACTATTCCATCCATCCATGTGGACACTGCAGAGGGTGAGAACAGATGGGAAAATCTCCACAGCTGCTATAGCTGGCTGCTCTGAAGCCCATCTTTGGAGAGAATCACCCCCCAATAGCTCAGCTTGTGGGCAGAACATGCAATGAGCTGTACCTCCCTCTCTGCTTTTTTTTCCTCCTAAATTTCACTCCTTTTCCATATTGATCTAAGGACAGCAATTGAGCTTTTTAAGTCACTGCCTGGGGTTTTACTAAGCTACAGTTTAGGTCATGTAAAATACAAACATTAGTATTAATGCTATGATGGTCTTTTAGTAGCTAAAATTAGATTATCCAGGAAGAAAATCATATTTTAAATTACTGTGAATTCTTGTGGGTTTATGTATTTAGTGTTTTTCCCTAGATGACAGCTCCTAATAACAACCATTATGCACATTTTGCAGACATTACACTGAATGATTTAGACTTTAGGAAATTTCTTTTTTAGAAGCCAAGTCTTTAAAGAGAGAGTTAAAGTGTTGGACCATTTTTAGCATAAATGGTAAAGTGCAAATGAAAATTAATTCAGTTTGCAAAATGTGTTTCAGAATGTGTTTGAGCAAGCAAAAATCAACAAATCAAAGGTCAGTCTTAGAAAGTGCAGAAATGGGGAGTGAGTGCCTTGGAGCACATCTAATTAAATCCCTGTGGAGGAAATCATGGTGAATTTAAAGACCAGAGTCATTGCATCTAGGCCAGGCCTGCACATCCATTATCAAGATGACTTAGATGGTCTTATTTGAAAAGACTATAGCAAAAGGTAAGGTAGCATATTTGGCAGTAGCAAGATGTAATAAATTAATAATATCTAATATTAATAACCTGTTTCACTCCACATTATGTATACTTCCATTTAACATGGCACCCTATTTCCAAAGATAATGCTTCTGCATCGTAAGTGCTGTAAAAGGAATGTCATTATAAAAGAAGTGCCATTAGAAAGGAAGGTGGGATCTCAGAGAATCCCATTAATTTCAGTTTTTACATGTCTCCTATTTCCTAAGGCAGCATTTGTACCATGAACAGGTCTTCTCAAACCTCTTCCCCTCTAAGGAGGTCACCAAGTTAATTGTTCTCAAATATTTCTGAAATGATGCCCTTTTTTTTCAGGCTGGAAATCAACATCTTAATGCTTGTTTGAATTAGTCAGTATTTGACTTGTGCTGTCTCCTTATCTGAACAGGTTAAACATTGTATAAATTTTTAAAATACAATGCCCTTAAAAAAAAAAGAAAGAGCAAACCATGAAAACAATATTTTTCTTTTTTTTTTTTTTTGTTCATCCTTGAATTTTGAGCTTGAAACCTTGAGGAATGAAAAAAGCCCAGATGGTTTTGATAATTTGGGTCCGGGTTTCTTTTGTTTTTAATCTCTTCAGACTGACAAGAACCTGTCACCACCTTATGTTTTTGGTGCTCTTTTTGTAAAAGAGTAGTACAGGTAACCTAAAATCCATGAAAAGACTGAAAATAAGAGAAGAACATTAGTTGTTTCACAGGCTGAACAGAGCAAGATACGGCGAAATCATTCCAGAGGCAGAGAGGAAATGTGATTTTCATGCCATTTTATGATTTATATTTTCTGAGCTGTGCTGCAAAGGACAGCAAAGAAAAGAAAGTGAAATATCCTTTGGTGATACCTCAGTAAGAGCACAGATTATGGAGGGGCTGTAGTTGAAGACTGCAAAGCCCTTCTGAGCAGGGGTGAGGAAAGGAGGAGCTGATGCTCCCTCCAGTCCAGCTCTGACCCAGGCTCTGTGCTGCAGTCAGGTCTGTGCATGCTGGGGGACACCTCTGTCCTGGGCTTCTCTTGTCCTCCCAGCCCTGGTGAGAATTCCAAGAGTCAGGAAGATGACTGTGGTGAACTGGAAGCCCTCAGCAGTTCACCTGTATTTCTGTATTTATTGTCTGCTGGCCCAGGTAGATTGAACACTGTGCATTGGAGTTCAGCATGAAAAGGGTTTTAGTAAAACTGGTGATTCCTTAGAAACACTTTGTGCATGTGTTGGACCAGTGAACTTATTCTGGGACTTGAAAAAAAACTTCAAGGCTGAAAAAACAAGATTTCAGACTCCTTTGACTCGGTCCTGTGTTTCTTTTTCTTGCACTTGTGAATTTTTGCACTCCTCCTCCTACTAACTCAAGTCAGTGAGGTATCTTTGATTTGCTGTATGTTGTAAGTTGTTGAATGCAGCTGTAAAATTTAGCAAGCAGAACTCTGCCATTTCTTGTAGCTACAGTGCAATATGATTGAAGAAATCTATTTAAAAGGTGCCACATTTAATTTTGTTGGGTTTTTAAAATAAGTGTTTATACCACAACTTCTATGGGCTTCATACGTGTTTTGTTCAAAAGAACTTTTCCAAAGTTATGGAAGATTTACTTCTAGAATTAATTTCAGTAGTGGATGTCTAAACCCATTCAGTATTATGGAACTTGTGACTAGTTTAATGAGAGTTAAATGCAAGCTGAATTGGAGCATTAAGGCTATTTCTGCAGTGATGTGTCTAAGATCAGAAGTTTGAAGGCAGGGAAACACGTTTTTAGTGGAACTTTGGAGGTCTCGTGTTCACAATTTTAACAGGATTGTCTGTTATTGCCTGTTTTGCATAGGATATTCCTCAGATCTGGGCAAGGAGCTTTAAAATGTGAATTCCCTGATCAACTGAGGTAGATGTCAAGAGGGAATTTTTACTGACCAGACTGACTTCAACAGCAAAATTCAGATCTACAGTGATAAAATTCTCTCATATATTTTCAATAATTTTGATTTTCACTCTTAGTATACTCAGGGTCACTGACAGACAGGATCAAGATTAAACTCTTACTCAGGTCATCTTCTCCACGATTTTCCAGCTGCATTTTTTTTAGACTTAGCAGTTCTCAATTCTTTCCGTCTTGCCTCAGGGGGCAAAATTTCCACCCTCACATTGATCCTGACTGTTCTGTGCTGGCATCCTTCCAGGCTGCTCTGCATCTCTGCCAAGGTGTGATGCTGCAAGCTGGACACAGGACTGTCCCTGAAGCTGTGTGGAGTGAATGACTTCATGTCTCACACAGCCCTGCTTAAATGTCTCCTTATGATGTGCACTGAGAGCTGCAGAAATTTTATTCCACCTAATCCCCTGTCCGCAGCCTAACCAACACATTAAAAACCAAAATCATTCCCTAACTTGGTTGCTCAACATTTTTCATTGAAAAGCTATCAGATATTTTTTCCCTTCTTTCTGCTCTTGGAGGAAAAAAACAATTTGAACCATCCCAGCTCCCTGTTGTTGTTGTTGTAAGTGGAGGTCTCACATTTGTTGTGTTGCTAGGGAGTGTGTGCAGCTTTTGTTGCTTTTGAATTATAGCTGCTAGCACTTATCTTCTCCTCCAGCAAAACGTTTTTATAGCAAGTTCTTTGAAAGCAGTGCAGTCATTTGTACTTAAGACAGAATTATGGCAGCAGCAAACAGTTACAGGGAAGAATATAGCCTGATGCTGCTTCTACACACAAGCAACTCTGCTTACATTGGTTACTCAATTTTATAAGAACAGTTTTCTTAACTTTCTGAAGGAGTGGAACAATAGGTTTTTGCTAGTGCTGGTGAAACCAGAGAATTTCCCTTTGCCAAATACACTTTCTGTTAAATGCTGCAGTGTTTTTTAAAGACAGTTGCCTCAATAATCCACTGAGGTGAGGATCTAAGGAGTAAAAGAAGTTTTGGGGAAATTGTGTTACTGCCATCCTGATCTGGGATGAAAAACAGGCTTGAATTTTCCATATTCCTTCATAACACCTGAAACACTGTTGGATCCTCTTTCCAAATGGAAAGGCATCTTTATTGAGAAAATAGACATTTTGCCCCTTTTTTTTGGTTTGTTTTGTTGGTGTTTGTTTGTTTGTTTGCTGTTTTTTTGTGGCATTAATTTAAAATGGATTTATTTTTGCTCCCATGCTAAGCAGAAAACATTTGGAAAGTATTCTCCACTTTTTGTTGTGGTTACATTGAAAGTTCTTACAAAATGGAATTGTTGTTGTCTGGTTAACTGTAATTTGCTGGAATTCAGAAATTACACCAGACAATTGCACATCCCTGTTTCTGTTTCATGCACATCTTGTTTCATATTCTAGCAACATGTGTTTTATTCTTGTTTGTAATCAAGACAAGAATGGGTTGAATGGGAAGAGAGATTTTTGTTCAAAATTCCAAATGTCTGGTTATCCACTGGGTAGAGAAATTGGTGCTAAAAATTTCCCTAATGAGGAATAGACTAATTCTCATCTCTTCCTTCCTGGTAATACCTACAGATTCTGAGGACACAGTGAATATACCCAGCTTCACCCTGATGAAGAAGAGTTTTGTGACAAAACAACCCATGTGAAGCTGTGTGTAAAATGAAAGGTTTATTTTGTGGGATTTATATTCTTTTCAGCCTTTTTTTATTTTGAAATGCCAGTTACTGACTTTGCCTATCAAAGCTGAAGAACTTAATGTTCTTTTCAGAGAACCATTCCATCAGTGGTTGCTTCAAATATTTAACCCATGTGGTGTAAATCAAGAGACAATGTAGGATTCTTTTTGTTCTCTCTCCAAATTATAACAAAACCAAGATATCCTCTGCCCCTATTTAGCCTTAAAGATAGACTGATGTAAAAACAGACTGATGTCTGTATGTGTTTTGGGCTTGTTTATTTGTTGGACTTTTTATTTTTTTTTTTTCCCAAACCATCATGACTTTATGATGGGACTTTAGAAAAGCAGTCTCCATCTATTGACCTGATCCACTTGGATGTGCATTCCAGAGGCATATATCTCTATTCAAATTTACCTCATTCAGATCCAAATAGTGATGGTCATGATGTAATTTTGGAACTGGGGCCTTAAGGGGGTGAAGGTGAGTGTTCTCTATGTGTTTCTAAGTTTTGAAAGGACTTAAAAAGAAATCAGAGCAAAGAAACCCCTCTGAAGTGGAGGTGGTGGGAGGTGGGCTGGGTTTTCTGGAAGAAGGAGCAGTTCTGTAACAGAGTAAACACAAACTGCAGGCAGTCCATGTATCTGCTATGCATTTTTCTTCTTTACTTATATCCTTAGGGACATGTAGAAAGTTCCTCATATAAATTAACTCACATGCCAGAGGGGAAAAAAAAGCAGGGAGGACTTGGGCAGTATGACACGTGATCAGGAAAATTAATCACATCATCATCTTTCTGCTTTAATGGCTCCTGATGGCCCTGACATGGCACTGGAAGGAATTGCTCCAGGCCCCCAATTCCAGAGTTAAAAATTCCCTTGTGCTCCTCTGCCCTGCAGCCAGGCCATGGGTGCACTCACCCAGAGCTGCTGCAGCATCTGCTCTTATTGCAGGGGATTGGCTCTGC
Organism: Trochalopteron elliotii; assembly: GCA_024734555.1. Classification (NCBI taxonomy): domain Eukaryota; kingdom Metazoa; phylum Chordata; class Aves; order Passeriformes; family Leiothrichidae; genus Trochalopteron; species Trochalopteron elliotii. The sequence goes on from JANPWX010000033.1 coordinate 1,250,631, forward strand.
TGCAGCTCTGCCCCTTCCCACCAGCCCAGGACCTCTGGTGACAGTGAATAACCTGAGACTGCAGCCAGTAAATGCAGGGATTGCTGTGGGGAAATATTCCCAGAGTTACACCTCCTTGTGAAAAGTGCAATTCAGGCTCCAGCAGAGCACACGGATAAAACTTTTTTGTCATTTTATGTGTAGCTCCTGCTGTAATATGAGATTGGAAAATGAAACCAGCTTGAAGCCAGTGTGCAGTTCTCTGAATGCTCAGGAAGTAAAATAAGCTTTCTAATTAAAGGTGTCTGTAGCTGCAGAAAATTTCAATATCAGTTCTTCCCTTTGAAATAAACTTTTCACCATTAAGTGTAGTTTATTCTGAATGTCTGTGGCTGTGTTTTTCCTCTGTGCTGCTTAGAATTTACAGTAAGTCAGGTCAGATCATCTGGGTTCTCCACAGCACATTTGTAGTTGATCCCCATTACCTCCATAGCATTCTTATATCATTTGCAAGTCTTCCTCTAGATTTTTTTCCTCATTTCCACAGCTGCATGATGCTCTGGAGGAGAATGTGAACTTCCAGAGAAACTTGAGTTCTCCAGAACAGCAAAACTGAAAAAATATTTTCATTTTCATGCTGAAGTGCTTATTTTTAGGCTCTACTTGGTAAAAATATATTTGGGAGTATCTTAGTTCTAGAGATACTGAAATATCAGGTTTTATATCTTTTTAAGGATCTTTGAAATCTCTGTAGGACATTCAGCACATGCAGTGTGTTACCTACAGCCACTGCTTTTCCCAGGGCTTGTCCATGCAGCACAGTGACTGCTTGGCTGATGTTTCTACTTACTGTTTCAATTCTGTTCCATATTATACAATATTTGTAGGTCCCTGTGTTAAACTAGAGCTGCTGTTACATGTTCTGCATATCTTTGTTTTTTTGTGGCCCTCACCATGTTCCTGTGCCTGAAAACACAGGAGGAGCTTTTGCAACAAGAAGTGACCCTGGGAGAGAAAACTGCTAATGTGAGGGTTAAACTCTTATTTAAATGGAAGTAAATATTTGGCTAGACAAAGGAGGACAAAACATTCCTCCTCTCCCCTGATTTTGAGGTGCATGGAGCTGCTAAAGGTGGGGATCAGGAAGGGTGGACTTGAAGTGTCTAAAGCAGAGGTCTCCTCAGATGTTCCAGAAGCTGCAGAGCCATAAATCTGTGGGGAAAAGGGAGGAAAATGCCCTAAATTGCTTTGCTTTTCTCCCCTTGGTGTGGGAAGGGATTTAAGGGAATGGGCAGAGCCTTTGCTCCTCTCTGTCTATGAACAGGATGGGTGACCCAGCCTGCAGAAGGACCAGGGTGAAGAGAGGAGGTGGATGAGCCAGCAGAGCTCCCACCACCACACTGAACACAGGGTCAGGGGAGGGTGAGATGTGGCACTTGGCCCTTTGCTGCCTCCAGGACAGTTCCTGGGGCACCTTAAGAGTGCAAAAGGAGTTCAGGTGAAGTCACAGGTTAATCCCTGAGCTGTCTCATCCTCTGGGACAGGCAGCAGAGGACTTTGCCTGTGGCTGAGGTGTGAGCCTGCAGCATCACTCACTCATCGATGGGGATGTGCAGGCTGGTTGAAGTGGACTGATATTGTCATCTTGTGTCATCATCATCACACCTTCTGGCATCTCAATTACTGATCTAAAATAATGAAAGGAGTTGTCAGGTCAGGTAGGTTGGATGAATGACCCAGCTCAGTTACTCCTATCTAAAATAATCTGTATCACTTACTGAGCATCAGCGTGTTGCTTACTTGAAAAATTGCACTTTAACACTAGTTTCTCTGAGACACAAACAGCCATTAAAGAATTCTTTGGGGGTATAGGCACGTACCAGAAAAAACGTCAAACCATTTCTTTAGAAAATATTTTAGCATTGGAAAAAGATTTAGGGAAAAATAGAGATAAAAAAACTACTATGGAGAAAATAAACCTGCTCACAAAATAAGCATTTTAATATGAGTGAGCATACTGATTCCTAAATTTACCTTTATTAATAGAAGTGGTTGACTATGCAGTTGCAAAAACATGCAGTAAAGATCCTGCACCAGGGAATCCCATAGCAGTAATACCATTACGGTTCATTTTCACACTTTATTGTGTCAGTAACTATCTAAACCTTTCACAACAATGCTAAGCTTTGTATGGACAGGTAAGAAGACAAAGTCCTGATGGGTCTGCCAAGCAGATATTCAGAATAGTGCAAGGACTGTTCACATAAGGTCATTTGTAAGGTGAGAAACTAGGAGAAAAAATTTAAAAAAAGTAAATTGAGGAATTAAATAAAAAAAAAGAACAAATGGAGAAACGACAGATGATAATTTACTGTATTAGGTGGATGTTTCATTTACACTTACATTTACATTTACTATTTCATTTTTAGGTATGCAAATGAGAGTAGGAGCACCACTTTGGATTGGTGCTATACCAATCATATCCCTCAGTGTTACACTGATATAACACCTATAGAACTCTTTTCACCTTCAGCTGCAGCATGATTTGCCTGCAGATTGGTGCTGCAGAGACATGTGTGAAGTTAAACATTAGTTAGATGGAAATCTTTTATTCATAATGGAGAAAGCAATGAAAATTTTTTTTTTCTTCTAAACCCATATTTTAGAAAGAAAAAGAATCTACAGAGATATTTAGATTAAGAAGTATTTCCATCTGGATTACTATTGAACTCTTAATTAAAAACAGTATAACGTTAAAGTATTTTTTAAAAAACAAAAATGTTTCTGAAAGGAAAAAACCAGTTTTTCAAAGACTTCTCCCTAAATATGAATTTCACCATAATTTATACTTACCTAATAATGATGCTGATGATAATGTGAGATGTAATAATGGGCTGACATTTATTGATAAAGAAACGCTCCCCTAGAAGCTGGCTGCTCCTCTGTGGTCCAGGGCATTTTTATTTTTCCTTGCTTCAGAGATAACAGAGTTCAAACTGCACAAGCAGTGTGTGAGGGCTGGAGGATGGATTTAATCCCAACTTCCTTTCTAATAGGATGGAAGATGGATGTGTGGAAACCAGCAGGTCCTTCCCTGCTGAGCCATGTGGTTTTTGTGCTAGAGCAGAGTGTTGGTTCAGTGACCCCACCTTCTCTTTTCCCTCACTTGGAGCTCTAATGTAATTTAAAAAACCAAACCAAACTTCTTTTATTTTTTTTTTTATTTTTGCCTATATATTGTAATTAATTGCTTGAGTTTCTCCACTGCCTCTGGCAAGCTGGTCTGCCTTGTGTATTCACATATTTGCTTCCATATGATGCCCCATCTGAAAAGTCCCTGGGATGATTTTCCACTCCATCCTCCTTGTTGCTGTTTGGAAAAATAAAAGTTGTTCTTGTTTAATTCAAATCTTGGTTGGCTGCACTGACAAACAGGCACAAACCCTGCCTGGGGATGATGTGGTTTATCTCAGTTACCAACTCATATAAACCCAACAGCTGCTGATTATGGCTTTTCTGTTTGGGATTTGTGCTGTCATTGCTGAGGATCAAATATGCCCAGGTCCTAGTCAGGGGTATATAATCCAACACACAGAATAGCTCAGCTTGGCTTTGGGGAGAGAGGAATTCTTAATGCAATCTAATAATGTAGTACTTTTCTATTTCCAATTAGTGTTTTTCTACAATAAAATTGTCTTTGTCTGCAGTCATAGTTAGGAGTAACTCAAATTAGAAGGGATGAATCCTGAATATCAATAATGTTCTGAACTCTGTGGGATGCCTAGAAATTGAAAACCAGAGTAGATTATTATTGGTCAAAGCATGGATGAGAGAGAAGCAATAACTTCCAAGAGCAAATGCAACCAGATAAAATCATACTTAAAATGAATCAAGGTCAGTTGTTGACTGAAGCAGTTTAGCATAGATAAATGAAGAATAATTGTGACTTTATGTGACTTCATTGCATGAGTTCTTAAACCATTCAAATAACTGAAGTAACAGGGGCTAAGAGTCAATAAGGCAAGTTGGCATTTCATAATCTTGAGTGATATAAAATAAAAAATAGAAACCCAGAAGGTAGGTTTTCATCTCCAGAATAATGAGAATGTTTTAGTTCACAGAGATTACTTCTTTGCTGGCCTTCATGAAATACAAAAATGTAAAATGTCAAAAGGTAACTAATTTGACAAAGCAGAAGGAAAACTCGTGTGTCAGGGACATCTTATGTGAGGGAGATGAGCAGGAATGTGTGAAATGAGGAAAGCTGCTTGAAACATGATGCACATACATACACTTAAAAAACCAGTGTCAGTAACTACCCCAGCCTTGTTTCCATTTTCAAACCTGGATGCTGATTCTTCGTGACACAGTTGTCCTCAGTAAAATTTGAAGCAAGGAGAAATGGGCTTGCCCCAAGGACACCCAAAAATCATGCCAAAAGCAGAATTCAGCCCCTCCAAGCCTGTTTCTGGACACCCCCACCAGCACGAGGGAGCTGTTTAAAGCACTGCTGAGGGAGAGGTTTGCTCACACACTGAGGCTTCAGGGTGGTGTTTCTGAGAAGCAGCAATAAAGAGGTGCAGGGATTGTGGACCTTGGAGATGCTTGTGGGCATTTCACTGCTAATGGGGTGGCACAAGCACAACAAGCTTAGGAAAGCTCTGCTCATCCTGGGCTGGGTCTGAGGAGGGGAAATCAGGGTGATTCCTCCCTGAACTGCAAGGCCACAAAACAAGGACAATCAGTGTCCTGCTGTTCCCACCCTGATTGGCAGCATTATGCAGTGAAACATGAAAACATCCAGTAATAATCACAGTTTCTTCTCTCTGGCTGGGTGCAATGACAATTGTATGCTAGATTGTGGGGAAAAATGTATAGATTAGTGCTACAAAATGAGCATAACGTTTGGCTGCACTGGTTGACAGCCTTCCAAAGTGCTTTACCAATATTTCTTACTCAGTCTCAACACAGGCATGAGACAAAGATGCTCAGTGTGCACATTTCACAGCAGGGTGCACACAGACTGAGAGGGATGGCTCTGGTAGCTGCCTCTGGTAGATTCACAGTGAGGTTTGCTTTGTTGTATAGTCATGACTGTTCCAATTATTGGTCTGATTGAGATATAAATATAAATATATAATATGTATATAAAATATATAAAAATATATAATATATATAAAATATCTAATCTATCTATATATTATTTATATATATAACATACAAATATTAAAATATATCTAAATATATATGTTTAGATCTATAAATATATATATAAAATATCTAATCTATCTATATATTTTAATATATATTATATATAAATATATATATTTTTAACACACATTTAGACACACACAAAGCCTACCTCCCATTAGCACATGGCCAAGGATGTTTTGTGTAAATACAGCTGATCTGTGAGTGAAGCCAAGTCACAGAAACATGCCCTGACATGGCAGAGCACTGGCTGCACACTTTCCCTGGGCATCTCTAGTTGTGGGAGTGAAAACCTTATGTAGGGAATTAAGAACATGTCTGGAGACAAGAGGTGGCTCACTGGGAGCACAGCTGAAGTTGTGGCTTCATCTTGCCTGTCAGCACCTATAGGCTGAGTCTGGGAAAACTGTCAGCACGATTAATTTGGGCAGCCATATGTATCCTGTCCCATAGTAGCAGGATGCCTCAACCCCTGGAATCCATGCTGAACATTTCAGCTGGTGCACGAGGCAGCTCTCTGCTGCAGTTAAATTGATAGAAGTGCTGCTTTCAGACATTTTCTGGGGAAAACCTGATTTCTCAAGCCCTAAATCGATCCAAAAAACTTTGTCAATTAGCCTCATAATCTTATTTTTATCTCCAAATATGAAGAGCACACATGTGTGTCTGGCTGCCTGACAGCTGTAGACCACTAGGGAAAATCAGAAGACAAAAAACAGAGCTGGGATTTTTGTTTGTCTGAGAAGATGAGAATAATTTATACATACAAGCTATTTATAGAAAGTCTGTAGCAAGCTAATTAATTGTATATAGGGAGAAATTTAAGGCACATAACCTGAGATCTGACATTCAGTGTGATAATTATAATTAGAGATGAGCTGGATTCAAAAATCAGGATGTGAACAGAGATACATTTTGGGAAAGTTTTGCATCTGATCCAGATCTCAACTGTGCAGCTTTCTGTAGCCATTAGGGGAGGCCAGAATGAAACCCTGGGTTGGAATTTGGCCTTTTGTGTTTTGGTAAAGTGCAAAGCTGGATCCTATTTACGTGGCGAGGACCAGCTCCTAATTAGCATCTGGCATACATGGGGAACAGAATTAAATGGGGTTGCTATGCCTTTATTGGTACATATTTGTTTGGTCATTTTTAGGGAGGCTTATTTTATTTTTTTGGCTTTTGTTAAAGTAACTTAGAAGAGCTCATTGAGTTACACATTAGGATCTTGGAAAGCTGTCATGGACCTTTTTTCCCCACAAATGTGGGGTAGTTTTCAGCTTGCTGTCAGTGCATTTCCAGAGAAACCACCCTGCCTTTGCTGGGCTAGTCCCTGAGCTGCATAATCTCCTCCAGGAGCTACAGCCTCAGAAAGGACCTCCCTTTGTAAGGAATCTGCTCCATCCACATTCAGCACCAAAAACTGATAGTTTGGACTAAAAGATGTTTTCCCTCATGCTTGACACATTTTGTGTCTTGGGGCAGCTTCTCCAACACACAAACGTGTTTCTGTGAAAACATTCTTCCACCACAGTGACTCGGAGGGGTGGTAACTGTTTTTTCTGCAATATCAGCTGAACTGAGGCTGTGAACCACATCTCTGCAGAGCACTGCTGCTGCTCAAGGAACAATCCACCAGCCTGGTCTTCTTCAGGGAACTTGCCAGTCTGTCTAATAAGGACCCCACACATAATATTTATTTATGTAATGTTGTATTTATCAATGGGAAGTGAGACTTTGACCTTATTGTACAAAATTCAGTATTCCCAAGACATGTTGAGATCTGGTTTCCTCTTGCAGCTCAGCCCTTCCAAACCCTTTTGCATTTTCATTGCACTTTTCATTCTGTACCTAATTAAGCCAGGCTCATATATAAACACCATTATGCAGTTTAACAGCTAACGAAAAGTTCTCTGATATATATATGTGTGTACACACTGATATATAGTGTGTGCAGCATGGGAGTTTTTTCCTCAAGTAGGTCACAGTAGTTTCAAATCAAAATGACATTTTACTAATGGCATTGTAGGAAGACAGATTAATACAGTCTAACTGTGAGATCTCTTCTCCCTCTGGTAACAAAATGAGAATAAATTAAAGCACACAGTGTATTTGTTCTTTCTTGATGCCCTATGTGCCTAAATCAAAATTTCAGAAAATACAAAATTGAACTAGAATATAAAATTGCAGCCATTGGATTTAGCTGTGAAAGTCAAAACATCAACAGCATCTCATCCACACACAGAGATCAGCCCTGACTTGGGATGACATCATAAAGTCTTGTTGTCCCTGTTCTCTGCCCTTTGCAGAACCTTTAAAGGCAGGGAGGAAATCTGTACCCAGGGTGACCTGACATGCAAACCTGCATCTTCCAGTTAAACCTGGGCTGTTGTTTGCATCTGCTCCATCCTGGGTCACATCACAACAGCCTTCTCCTGTCTTTCCTGTGAATTTTTAATTCAGAAATTTAAGTTAATCTAATTTGACTCTTCAGGCAAGAGTCCAAGCCCCGCAAACAGAAAACCAGAATTTGGTTTATGAACCCCCTGTGAGGTGTTCATGCAAGGTTTGTCTGGCTTTAGTTACCTGTTTCCAGGGATACTTGAATCTGCTGAAGCAAACCTCCATGTTTCTAATTTTCACTCTTCTTATCAAGAGAATTGTGCACATTAGGTTTCTTCTGCTGGCTGCAAATACTGCCTGGGGGATGGATGACACTGAAGTTCAGCTTCTGTTGGAGAATATGCCTTGGTAAAGTGTGTTTTGCATGTTTAATTGACTCCAAGCCATTTACCTAACCATGAGGGTGCAAGTTAGAAGACACACATAGCTACATGCATCATTCCAAGGCCAAAATATGGAGAATAGTCTGTTGGATTTGATGTACTGTAAATAAAGGTCGCTGGATTTATCCATTATGGTAAGAATAACAATGTATGTAATTCCCAGTATAGAAATGCTTCCTGAGGATATTGTGTTAAACCATGGGGTGTTTACTCACATGCACTGAGTACAAGTGACAGACTGCAGGGCTGGGACACGTGCTACTGTGTGTTCTTACTCTGGCTGTGGAGTAGAATAATTCTCCCTCATCACTACATTCTCGTGGGTATTAATAAAACAAGCCCACTAATTTAACAATATTCTACAACTTTGCCTCAAGTACATTTCTTGTTCTGCCATGTAAAAAAAAACAAATAAAACACACAGAACAATTTCTCATCATCACTGAGACTATATGCCAAGATCATTTGTCAGAACTCCTACAGCTCCAGTGCCTTTCCACCTGTTTCTTACAATTTTCCCCCTTTCTTTTATTTTTTCCTTTCAATTTATTGTTTTTAAATTCAACGAGATAACACGCCTACCTCAGGGGAGGATTTTTGGACCATTCCACAGCGAAAATGGAATTCTTAAAGTTGTGCTGTTACTTCTCAGCTCTTAAGCAGCATGTGTAGAAAATCAGTGCAATGAAAGTCTCTAATCAGACTGAAATTTCTAAACATCCATGGGGCAAAGTCCTGGCTCCAGCCTCTGCCATCTCCTTAACTCCCAACTGTATTTCATTAGGAAAGAAAGGTTTCTAATGTAATGGTTTTGCTTTAGACAGAAGTACCAGGAAGCTGTGAGAGATCTTAATACCTGCTTCTGTGTTTTACTTTCCTGCATCTGTAGAAGGTTGTCTCAGTCTCTGCTAAAGCTTTTAGCATGGAAACCAACTTAGATAAATTATGTTTTCACATAGGTGGATGTTTTCTGTAGAAGATGTGTGAAATTAAAGAAACAAGAAATTAAAGTTGTATGGCGAATTTATTTCTGGCAATTGTTCATAAATATGGAGAATTTAGGATTTCAGGAGAAATGGCAGGATTATGCTTGTTATCCTTCCTTCCAAAATCAGATGAGGTAATACTTGGGCCAGTGGATTTCAGTACAGTTCTTTGTTTCAGAGCGTAGCCAGGACTGGAGAACCAAGAGAGGTTGTCTTCATTGTGGAAGAACACAGTAAGATATTCCCCACTAGGGAGGGTAAAAAACAGACCAAAAGCTGAGGTTCCTTTGAGATATTTACAACAAGAACAAAGAAAAAAAATTAATTGTCAGTATTTGGTTATTTTGATTTTGAAGGTAAATGCCTTGAGGGAAATACCAATATTTTATAGAAAAACCCAGTGGTTAGGGCAATGGTTGCAGCAGAAATTCCTGATTTTTTTTTGTTTGTTTGTTTTTTTTTGTTTGTTTAGTTTGGGGTTTTTTTGGTTTTTTTTGTTGGTAGTGATCACATTTAGAAATACTGTTTGGCCTGAAGCTTGATACAGCTGATCTTTATCAGAAGAAACCAAGTGTTTTTAGGTTTGCTATAATTTGATTATTTGTACGAAATTCCTTCAAGCCCTTATAAATTGTGTGAATAGGGAAAACAAACATAAGCCCTTTGTTATAATCCTAATTGAGTTGTAATACTCTCCCACTGGGTACTCCTCTGTCCCTGTAGGAAATTAAATCCCTTAAAAAAATCTAACCCCTAATCCACTTAATTTTCTTTTGAAAATCAAATTAGGCAGCCAAGTTGTACTTTTTTTTGGATACCTAAGTACCTTTGTAATCCAAACCCAGGTCATGTTCTGAAGTGAAGCTGCAATTGTGAGTTCTGCTTAGCTCAGCTCTGAGCTCTTTCCTGCTTTGGGGCTCCCTCCCTCCCTGAAGTCTCCCTGTTTCCTCTGCTGGTCAGAGCTACTGCAGGAAGAAAAGAGAGTTGTTTTCTCTGGTCAATGATCCAACCCAGATCCCTGCTTTCCTTGAGATGTCACAAGAATAATAGGGCTTTAGGGACAGTGATGGGCTAAGAGATGGAGAAAAATTAAGTTTTTGTAGGTGTTGGTATCATCTTTTATGAAAGCAAATGCCTTAGCTGGACTCTGTCATGTGTTTGCAAACTTGCCTGCTTTTGGTTATCAAGCTGCTGAAAGTTATTGCCTCTCCATGCTAACCTGGTCCTGCTTTCCTCAGAGCCAAGTCAGGAGGGACAGTGGCACTTAGAGCTGATGTTTGAGCTCAGCTCCTCCCATTTGGGGATGTCCTTCTTTCCCCACAGGTCAGCCAACCCCGTGAGCTGCAGTAGATGGGCAGAAACTCACTAAGTCCCTGTTTTAGGTGGAGGAATTAAAGATTCAGGATTGGGAAATAGGGAGGAAAATTGTCTGAGGGTGGGGTGACCCTGGCTGCCAGCCTGCAGGAGAGAGTCCTTGGAGTGAATCCAGTGCTGAGTGCTCTTGGATCTTTCTCTTTAGCTTTTACCGTTTTACATCTCTAATTAGGCATGGAACTAAATCCTGAAGAAATTTGGAAGGCTGCAGTGGGAGAGAGTCATGCTGCAGTGGGAATGGGGTGGTGTTCAGCCTCCTGGCTTCTGTTCTGCCACATCTCTATCAGAGACACCCTCCCCAAACCTGAGCTCAAGTGGAGAGAGAAAAGCACCCTTCCACTCAGGTGTGATGCTCTCTTGTGGAACACCAGCCAAGCTTTTTGCAGCCAGGACTGCACGGCTGGGTAGATCTGTGGGCTGCTGAGATGTCACTGCAAGGATCAGTGATGTGAAAACAAATGAACAAAACGTTTCTCTTGGAGTTCTTGGATCAGTGCAAAACGTGTATGGAGCACTTGCTAACTGCTCTGCAGCTGAAGGCAATGTCAGGGCATGAATTTGCCTGGGCTCTCCTAGCAAAGAACAGACCTTGTCTGACAGAAAGGTCAGAGTTGTAATTCCTTGTAAGAGTTCAAACCCCCAGTGAAAGAGGCCAAGGAACATCTGTATTTGGGCAGAGGAGGTCTGGTACTGCTTCTGGCACACATCCAGGTAGAGGGGCTTGCTGTGGCTGTGTCACTGGGACCTTCCAGTCCTTTTCCAGCTTAGTGGCCTGTGCTGATAGCCTGACTGCAGATCAAGGCTGAGCAAGCCCCTTCGTGACAAACAGCAGATGAGACATTCAGCATTTACAACTGCAAACATCTCCCTTGCATCACAAACTTCTGCCCTGTCATCTCTATCGTGGCCTCCTGATGTTTGAGGTATTTGTCATTGCACTGGTGTGCTGAGGCTCATGGTGCTTTTTTACACTTGGGCTGGGATTTGCCTGCAGCTATCTGACACGTGGAGTTGTTTGGGTGAAATGTTTGCTGTAAGAAGTGCTCTTCCAGAAAAACACCCAAACAAACCCTTCTGTCTGAAGGCAGAGGGGACAATCACCTTTTTTGGCAGTTCTTTTCTCTCAGTATGGACTGGAGGAGTTTGTGCAATAGACAAATGCTTCACCCCTGCAGTCCCAGGCCCTCTTGGGAAGCACAGCAGGCATGAAAGGACCTTTAGAAACCTGGTCTTGTGTTGAATTCTCAATGCCTCGAATGGAGCACAAGGGAGAATAAGGAATTGTGGTGTTCTGTGTGGGAAGAACTGCCATGCTGAGCAGCCTGCATCCCACTCTGCCTGCAGTTCACATTGGCTTTTAATCCACTTGAATTATTTCAATATTGTGACACTGCCTTAGTGAACCTTATTACTTTTCTTTACCTCTTAAGTCTTTATAGTGGGATGGAAAAAATCATAAAGTGTGGAGGTATGCCCGTGCAGTAACGAGGCCATTTGTGTCCCATCAAAGTGCTGTTTTCATCTCTGTGTTGAAAAGATGTTTATTCTATTACTGGTTGTGGTCTTAAAGGCTTCTGTTTCTCTAACCACATGTTTAACATAAATTACCAACCTCAGAGGGGATATGATGGCCTGTTTCCAACTGCATTAAGCACTGTTTCATGTTTAATGGAAAAAATGTGAATTTTGGCAGATTTAAACGATAAAAGGACTTTAAAAATTTGCATTTCAACACAAAAGTACTCTTATTGGCTCTGAGTCATTCTGGTGTTTACATATGCATTTGCAGCTCCAAGAGCAGTGGTTCCAGTCCTGACAGAGGTAGTTAGAACTTGCTTAAAAGCATTATGATTTAGCTGAGTCACCTCCAGCAGTTAGAATTTCAGTGGTCAAAAATCTGACTTGAGCCCAGTGCAGAAACTTCTTGCAGGATTTCACTCACACAGGAATTCAGGGTTTAGGGAGTACCCCGTGTGGTTTAGGTTCATTTTTTCTCTAATCTGTTGAGATTATTACAATTGTATGGAGAGTCTTTATCTCCTCTGAAAATAAATAAGGTTCTCTACCTATCCTTTGACGATCAGGTTTAGGGAGTACTCTGGAAATTGTCATGCCATTGGTGGGAGTTCACTCCAGATGAACAATGGGCAATTCCTCCTCATTCACCAACCTCGCGGCATGTCCTGGGTTTGTGTCACCTGCAGGATCCCTGCTTTGGAAAAACCAACCCAAAAACAATGGGAAAATATTTCTGCAGAGTTTTTCTGCCCCTGGACAGTTTCCCTTGAGCCCCAGTGATGTTCTCATCACACTCTGCATGGGACAGCTCTGCTGATAAAGTACCAGGGAACCTGGGCCGTGTACTCGTGCAAGCTTTCATCACCTTCTCCTAATTATGACTGTAATTAATTTTTTTTTTAATCTGCTGAGATTATTACAATTGTATGGAGATTCTTTATCTCCTCTGAAAATAAATAAGGTTCTCTACCTATCCTTTGATGATCTATGTATAGAATGAGCTACCTCTCCTCTAATTACATTTGCCTGATTCTTCAGCAAATCTTTTAAGGCAACATTAATCAAGTGAATTTGGAACAGAGAGCACCTGAGGTGTCTCATGCAAACCCTCAGATTGAATTTAAATTGTGCTCTTAGAAATGAAAGGCAATATCCAAAGGATTTTTTAAAATTTAACTTCAAAGCCTTCCAAGTATATTTTATTTCGGTAGATCTCAAAAAAAAAAAAAAAAAAAAGAGAACAAAGAAACAAAGGAACCTTTTTTATTGCCAATATATTCTGCTCTTAGATAGATTCAGTTTACACCAGTAAGGCAGAAAAGAATCACTACTCCATCAAACAACATTTAAGGAGTTTTTCAGCAGCCACTTGGGAACAATAAATAAGCTTCAAGCTTGTTGCAGGAGCATGTATTTTATATATCCACAAAGCAAAGATCTTTCCTGGCTAAAGGTTTGTGTGTTTCGGTACATATTGCTGATCTGTTTTTTTGTTTTCATGGGTTTTTTTGCACCAAGTTGGGTACTTTTCTTGCAAAACCCGAGTTATTTTACACTGGGAAAGAGGCAGCACAGAGATTCACTTTACAGTTTGACAGCTGTTTCTCAGTAAGTTTGCAACAAAAGCCTCATGGGAGAATTCATTACAAATTCCAAACTCAGTAGAAAATTGCAGTCAGGTATTTCTGAACCATCAGAAAATTCAAGAGAAGGTGCACTTAAAGTGTAATGTTAAACCTGGCATATATCTTAGGGTTTTTTGTTTTACTTCTTAAAAAGGCTGGGTTCATGACTCTTCTGCATTAGGTTCACATAAACTGTATTAGTGAAGCATTAATTCTTCTGCACTTCCATCATCTGTGTGCCAATGGATGTAGAAACAAGTGGCAGAGGAAACCATGTAAATCTGCCTGACACAGCTTCCCCCCCACCCTTTTCCCTCTATTTTCTTTGGTTTATTTTCTTCACTCAAGAATGCATTAGAGCTCTTGAAATAAATAAACCCAAACACTTTCTGTAATGACTTTCTGGGCTTTGGTGTTTACTTTTCACTATATACATTTCTGAGGAGTGCTCACCCCATGCTTTCAGCACCCTTGGTAGTCTTTTGAAAGTGTAGCAGTAAAATTGCAATTTCGGGGCTGTGTGGGCTGTGTCTGCTCCAGTGACTTCATCCACTAAGTGAAATGGAAAAAGAGGGTGTTGGGGAGCTGAGCTGGGACCTAGGCTCAGGGAATGTGCACCCAAAGATTAGGAGAATTGTGCCCAGGGTATTAGAAATGTATTGACGTTCTCAGACATAATTCATAGTGCCATATGTGCTATTTAATGGTCCATGAAGCCAATGGATGTGTTAGAGCTGGCACAGCTTCTGTGTGCTTCAGTAGCTTTAGATTAGAGCATGTTCTATTTGGTTTTGGAAACATAGAGATTTTCAGGTTTTGATAGCACTATTACAATAATTTGTATTTCTTACGCCTTTAGTGCTTTGCCTCAAGATGATTGTGCTGAAAACATGGCATGGGTGAGCTGTGCTAAACGATGAAGTCTTAAACTGAAACTGCAGCTTCTTGTTAGACGCCACATGAAGGGGTAAAAAATGTTCTCAGCATTCTCTCTGCACCTTTTCATAGATGGAATAAGCAAGAAATGGGGGTTTAATTTCACTCCCATTCACATCAGCACTTTGGCCAACCCCTCCCGAATTCCTGTGTGAATCAGGCTTGTGAAGAGTTGTGTTTGATTCCAGGGTAACACTCAGTTATCTGTGAGCTCCTGGAACACAGGATTGCTGGTGAATCCCAGCCCTCCAAACTTGGATATCTGCACGGTGGAAGTCTGCAGTTCTGTTTGTAAAGATGATTTTCTAAGCCCTGTGTAGGATCTTGACCTGAGAAGAAAAGACTTTAACAGTAAGAAAAAGTGAAGTGTTGCTGTGCCTTGACTCCTACCAGCTGTCACCACGAGGTATTGGTGTAGAAAAGAATCCCACAGTAATAAATGTGTGCATGTTTTTGTATGTAGTAAAACAATAACTTTTTCACTGTAAACTCTCTGTCCTCTGGGACTGGGGAGCTCAGAGCCTTGCCTTGAGTAGTCCCAGATGTGGGGCAGGAGCTGAGCCCCAGGGCATTCACGCTCAAGTGCAGCCTGTTCTCCCTTCAGTGCTGCACTTTGTCAGCTCGAACTGTGTTTACTCCAAATTCATGTGTTTATGCAGAGCTGTTTCATGAATTCTGCATGCCAGGTCACACCATCCCTGCCCATCCCCTTTGTAAAATGCACTTATGTGAGCTGGTGAAGGGAATCAGATTTTTCAGGACTGCGTCCAAGATTTGTTTATTTCCATATTTTTCTTCATTTTTTTTTCCATTTCTTTTGTTAAAGCCAGGAAATAAGCCAATTTAAGCTATGCTCGTATTGTGTCTGGCACCAGAGAAATAAATCAGTAGCATTTTACTGAGACAATATGTAAATACAGCTCAACCTTCCTCACACTGATCACTTGATTGCCAATTTGGCCTCTGTGCAAGTACAGTGTGGCTGAAATGATACTTCTTTAAACTCACATGCTACCACCATTCAGCTCTCCATATATAGAACATTTTTCTGTTTTTAATTAGCAGCTTTGATATTAAGCCAACTGGCAAATATTTATTTGATGAAGATCCTCCATTCATTAGCAAAATGAGAAAAAATGAATCTATAATAACATATAACTGCCCCATTAAGCAGCATTAGCTATCCATTTGAGAGATAATAATGTAAAATACAATTTTCCGACCACCAGATGTTGATGAATAAACTGGTGATAAATTGGTGGCACTGAAGCAATGAACAGGTCAGAGGTCAATTAGTTCCACCAGAAAGAAGCAACCCACTGGGAGAGTGGCAGCAATGCCCTGATGGATGCTCAGGGGGTGCCTGGCTGGTCTTTTATTCAGAATTATGAGCAGGCAGCTGAGAGAGGCTGAGACTCAGGACAAATTGATGTTTACCTTTATGGATTACTGTTCTTATTCCAGCACAGGAGATCCCAGCAAGGCCTGGGGGGCTGTGGCAGTGCTCTCCCCTCCCCAGGCAGCTGATAATGCTGATTGGATGCTAATGGATGATAATTTTGGCCCCACTGGAAGCAACGACTGGAAAAAATCCCCTCAGCCTCACTGAGACTGAGAGTCCCATAGAGTGACTTGTCCTGCACAGATATCTGGATATTGTTCAGCTTTGACCTGCTCAAGTGAAAGTCACTGTGCCTCTCTTTGGGGGCCAGTCTAAGAAAAAAAGATTTATTCTAACCTGTAATCCCATCCTTCAAGAGAAACACGCCTCAGAACATGCTGAGCTTTGATTTTGGGTGAGTGGAACAAAGGAAGATGAGAGGTCCAAGATGAGACAGCTGAGTTGGAGGACCCAGCAAGGGTGTGTAGGATGGGTGCTGAAATGTAGCCCCACATTTCAAAAATCACTGACTGCTCCCTAACTTTGTAGGAGTCATGCAGAGAGTACCACAGCCCCAGAAATTGTTCTTTCACTTTGTGTAATTAAGATATTCACAAGGAGTGAGTCGAGTCTTCTGTTCCAATAGATCTTTTTGAAACAGTGCCACATAAATTAATCAACTATTTTTTTTTAAAATCCTCCATTTTATTCTGACCTATCACCTCCTCTTACAGCACTAGCATGTAAAGCTTATGCACTCCGTGTTAAACTATGTTAATATATTCCACAAATCACTCCCAAGGTTTGCTGCATTGTGTTGAGTAAAAATGTGATGTGACAGATAATAGAGAGGAGAGAACACATGCACATTTCCAGAGACACACTCCAGCTCTAATTAAGTGCAAGGCTTGGAAAATACTCACTCACTACAAAAAGTGCTCTAGTCCTTATGTTGGTCATTATCTCCATCTTTGACTGTCCCCTACAAAATCCTGTCACTTATGACAGTGCTGGAAAGCAGATTTAAGGGACAAGAAAGAATAAATGTCCATCACAGAGTACAAACTGAAATTGGTGCTGAGCTGGAAGCATTCTGTATTACCTGACAGAATGGAGATGTCAGTGATCCACTGTGCTTTTTGTGCTGCAGATCACCTTTGTTATATTCAGATGTTTCATTCTCTGGAGAAATAGATCACTGTTTTTCTGTCTGAATAGCTATTTCCTCCTCCTTGTACACAACACAAAAGCTATCTTTTAACTATAAAAGCTTCTCATCAAATCTCTGCAGGACATTCTTTGCCCAGATCTGTGCTTTGAAGACACTTTTTGCAGTGCAATATATGAATTATATCAGATATAGGGCATCTTCTCTTTTCTGAAATTAGCAGCTCTGAGCAGAATTTAGAGTTGGAGTGGACAGAAATCTGCTAGAAGTGGCTAAGTAGAAAATGTTGTGGTGTTTTCTAAGTAAAACTATATGGGGGGGTTTTTTTGGTTGATTTTGTTTTGTTTTGTTTTGTTTTTTTTAAATCAAATATCTAAAAAGTCTATGTAATATATTTTTCTCCCCTTGAAATTAAAGCTGTACTTCTGGAAAATTCCACTGGGTGCAATTAGCAGAGATGGTAGAAATGCTCACAGTGAAAGCTGACGCTGTTTGAAATCCAGAGGGGTTTAGTTCTGAATTATTGCCATGATCCTGCACACACTCATACCTGTGCTTAGCTTTACATGCATGGAAATCAACCAACCCAGCTGAAAAACCCCAAACTGCTCATGATTGCAGTGGTGTAAATGAGAGATTTGTAGGATATGGGTGGTGCCCACAAGCTTTCCTCCAGCTGTGCCCTGGTGGGCAGGTTGGGGACACCCTGGGGACCCTGAGCTTGTGTTCCCACTGCCCAGCACTGCCCTGACCTGCCCTGACTCCCCTGGGGCTGGGCTGGAGCTCCTGTGCCCAAAATGGGACATCTGGGCTGGGCTGGAGCCCTTGTCCCCTGCAGTGGAGATCTGGGGCTGGGCTGGATCCCCTGTCCCCATCATAGGAGCTCCCCTGGGGATGATCTGGATCCCCTGTCCCCATCACAGGAGCTCTGGGCTGATATGGAGCCCCTGTCCCATGCACAGGAGCTCTGGGCTGGGCTGGAATCACTGTCCCCATCACAGGAGCTCTGGGGCTGGGCTGGATCCCCTGTCCCCATCACAGGAGCTCTGGGCTGGGCTGGATCCCCTGTCCCCATCACAGGAGCTCTGGGCTGGGCTGGAATCCCTGTCCCCATCACAGGAGCTCCCTTGGGGATGATCTGGATCCCCTGTGCCCATCACAGGAGCTCTGGGGCTGATCTGGATCCCCTGTGCCCATCACAGGAGCTCTGGGGCTGATATGGAGCCCCTGTGCCCATCACAGGAGCTCTGGGGCTGATATGGAGCCCTGGGGCTGATCTGGAGCCCCTGTCCCCATCACAGGACAGGTGACACAGCTCATGACTGCAGAGGGAGGTTGCTGTGCTTTGTTGTGGTGTTTTGTCCCCACACGAGGATGGCTGTGTGAGGATGATGAAGGGCAGGTTGGGTTATGTGGCAGGAGGAGGCTGCTGATGCTGCAGCAGTGGTTTAGCTCTGGATTGAGTGCTGCCTGTGCTGGAGGTCAGGGGGCTCTCCCAGCAGGTGCTCAGGGAGCCCCAGGACTGGGCTCTGTGCCCAGGGCTGTGCTTCCCCCTCTGCACAGCCAGGTGAGACCAGGGCTGTGTCCCCTGGGGCCCAGGGGGTGCTCAGGGCTCTGGAAGGTGTGCTGGACCTCTGGAGATGCCTGATGCCAGCTGCAGTTCCTGCTGGCAGGGCTGGGTGTGCAGGGAGTGCTCGTTAGTGTGTTTGGGACAGAACACACTCAAATGGTGTGTGCAGTCTCACTCTTTCTCTTTTTATTTCTTTCTTTCTAACTTTGCTGAAGAAAATCACTTTCAGAATCTTTGTTTGAACATCATCTTCCTTTTCTGTCCTATTATTTTCTCTCTACTGTGATTTACAGAAAAACCCATGTAAATATTTTATGATGGAGCAAATTTTATTCTTTCTTCTCTCCCCTTAAAGAAAGCACCAATAAATGTTGCTTTGTTTTTGATTCATCCTCTGTAATAGCTTTCTCCCAAGCCTAGAAAAATACTATACAGAGTCAGATACACACTTTATTTCTTTCACAGAAGAGGTATATTGACTTCTTAGTGTAGAGAATTGGGTTTTTTTTTCTAATAGCATGGTTTTGTATTGTTGTCCTGATATTAGCATCTGGATATATCTTCTTCAGACAGATGGGCTTGTTATTTGGAGTCAAACCCAATGTGAATCATCAAAAAATTAATTTAAAACAATGAATTAAGATAGAGTTAATAATTTACAGTTCCACTTTCTTCTTTTCCATTTTAAATATCTGTGTGCTAATGCACGTATACACACACCTGTATGTACATACAGAAAGAGCACCCACTGTAATTGTAGCCAGTATCTCTCAGCAGATGCACACACAGAAAAAAACCCCAAATGAATAATTTGCTGATGCAGAGTTACAAGACAGTGTTTGTTTCTGGGAGCTGAAGAACTTGTAAATGTCAGCCCAGATCCTGTGGCTTCATCTCCTGTCAGTTTTCACACTCAGCTCAGCTGGGACATGCAGCAAGAAAACCTCTCAGAACATGCAGCCTTCAGCTAGGGTGCACATTTGAGATGAGCTGTAAGGATTGCTGTGCCCTGTTTCGTGCTGCCAGGGCCCCAGCAGGGCTGTGCTGGCTTTGCTGGCATGTGCCCTCAGAGCTGGCAGCTTCAAGGACCCAAATGTCCTGGCAGCTCACTGGGACTGTCCTGTCAGCTCACATATGTCACAGGAGCTCTCGTAAAGGAATGGTTGGTGAGAGCTACCTCTTGGTCATGACATTTTTTGCAGTGTCCTTGAACTCTCATGTTGAAATTTCAGGCTGTTCACCTGCCCCTCACTGTTATTGATGTGGTACCTGCAGAGGGAAGGGGGAGAAGTCATAAAAATCAAGTGCTTGTTCTTCTCTGTCATTTTTTTCTTCCCCATTGTTTCAAATTTGTCAAACGCAAGTTCAAAGAAAGGGTAATTACTTTCTGCAAGGGGCATTCATCTAATGGGAGAGTCATTTGCAATGAAAATATTTTAAGACCTAGGTGAAATGCTGCTAATGATTTGCTCTGTCAGGTCGTTAGGTAGCTTTCAGGCTTCACTGGAGGTAGCAGAAGTTTGTTCTCAGCATGACCACTGAGGAAGCATTGCCTTAATTTGTGATCATATCACATTTTCTTTTCATAGTATCAATTTATAATCATAATCTGGTCTCTTTGTGGGGGACAGTGACGGGGAGAAGGGGCTGGGGGCAGACAGGGGCTATGTCACTGCAAGGGCACCTGGAGCAGGCACTCACTGCCTGGAGCTGCCCAAGAATTCTCCTTGCTACATTAATGGGCTGACTTCACAGCCCAGAAATATTTTTTACTCTGTTCCTTTGTCTTTTTCAGCATTTTCTGTGGAGTTGTTGCAGCTCAGCAGGCTCTGGCTGCCTGTGTGCCAGGGGGTTGTTTGTAGCAGAGCTGCTCCCACAGGGTGTAATTGTGTCAGGCTGACATTCTCCCTGAGCACTGCTGAGGCCTCTGACAGCCCATTGATTTCAAGGAGCACGTTTTAGTATAAGAATCTCAGATTTGGAACATCTGCAAAGCACAGGGATCTCTGTGCCTTGATGAAAAAGTTGCTTAACAAGGAGAAAGAATCTGGGCACTTGGAAGTGACACTTCACCTGTACCCCTGAAGTTCCATAGACAGCCCAAAGCCACTGGCAATGTAAGAAATCTTCATTCTTTCATTTATTTTTGCAGCATATTTATTCTAAAGCACAGTGAAATCAGGTTTCCAAATTACCCCAACATAGCTTAAAAGATAATAATCATTTGTCACTCAACAGCTTTGGCCAGGCTGCCTGAGAGAGAACTGTGGGAGGGTGCTCAGTGTCACCTGGATATTTGTCTTGTGATGCTGGACTTGCACAAGCAGAAATTAAAAACAATTAATTAACAAGGAGATATTTTGATGATTAACTTTCTTTTTAACTATGGGAACCTGAAAGATCTTTCTTCCATTCCACCCCCCTTAATCTTTCTCACTCCTCCCCACCTCCTCCCCCAGTTGTCTGTTATTCAGGTATTTAAGTCTGCTTAGGATAAGGGAGAAAAGAAAGAAGAGGTGAGAAATATTACAGGTAAAATACAGTATTAATGTAAGTAGAGTATGCTATTAATGTTTTCCAATTATTTTCCATAGGAACATCCATTGGACTGTTCCCAAACAACTGCATTTAGGTGTTTCAGATACTGAGTACAAAACTGTTTTTAGAAATATCGGGAAATTTCACTTTATCTTGTTTAATCTGGTTACACACCTTGTCCTGTCATCATTATAATCTGCTTCTTTATGGTTGGATCAGGTTTTACCACAAAGAAATGGGTGCATTTTTAAAAGAGAAAATTCACACAGGAAAAAAATGCATTTGGGGCAAAGCAAGGGAACACCAGATTTCTTGGCCTGTTTTCTTTTACTTCTGTTTCCAAATGAACTTGCAGATCAGGTTGGGTATAATGTAATTTAACCCCTAAACTCACTTATTTAATCTCTTGTCAGAGTCGTACTTTAATGTCTATCCCCAACCCTGGTAAAATTAAAAATAAAGAGTGTTGTCAGGTCCGGAAGTGTAGTTATTTCACTTGTCATTTCTTGTTAGTCCCTTCCTTCACCCATGATCACTGAGTGGATAAAATATTTAAAAGAATGTGCTGTGCTCTATCAAAAACGTTTGAGATGAGCAACAGGGGCTGTCAGCAGAAGAGGTCACCAGGCAATTTCACTCTCTGCTGTCTGCTGGGGCCTTTGTGAGCCAAGTGTTGTGAAAATAGGCCAGTCACACTGGAGGATCTGTGGTTTAATACATAGTATGTGTTTTCAATAAGAGAATTTGGCCTGGATCCCAGGAGGGCTCATTTCTTATGTGTGCTACTTCGGGTCTCTGGGAAATTGGAAGAGCATTAAAGTTCATTTCTGTGTGACCCAATGTAAGAAATGGATTCAGGTTTTTAGTGGTGCAGGGGTAAAGTGCACCCACACTAATTAGGGGATCTGTACCTACAAATGGGTGACAGTGGGAGCTAATGGTCTGAAAAGCACTGGGCAGATACAGCCAGTTTGGGGTGGCTTAGGTCTGACTCACAGAGATCCTGAGAACTTGTTATTTCAGTGCTCAAGCAAAGATGTTCAAAACTGAGTGCCTCAAGATGAAAAGTCATCAATAACCGGGTTCCTAGGGTGATGTTGCATCCTTCACCAGAGGCTGTATGTTGCTGAACTTTTGTTGTGCCAAGACAACATTTCATGGACCTCGTCTTGACCTTCCTTTGAGCAGAATTATGGCCCTCCTTATCAAGCTGCAGAGACTTTTGCATATCTGACTGAACTGGGCATGTCATCTGTGTAGAGAAGTCACATATGCCACAGAGCCTGCTGCTCTTCACAGGCACAGAAGGGTGAGGGAAGCCTGGTGTGGCCTGTTCTGCATGCAGAACAGGGTGAACTCCCTGCCTTGAGGACCACTGACAGGAGCCCCACTGAGGGCAAGCCCAGTGATCTTGGCTTGTGTCAGGACTGACACAACTCCACTGTGCTAATGGCAGGTCAGGATGTTAAGTTGTATTTTATCTCAATCTGTCTCCCTCTGCCTCATAAATAAATGTTTTCATGGGCATCAGCATTATTTTAATACTGTGCTGCAACCTGAATGTTTTTAGTTTCTCAATAGTGTTCTGAAAGCTCACAGTAGTACCACAGTTGTTGACAGCATCATTTCCATTTACTCTTTTCTAATGCCTTGGGATGTTTTTTATTTTTTTTTTCAATCAATGGGAAACTTATCCCAGCTGAATTCTCTTGTTTTTTAGAGACAAACATAAATCCCTTTTCCCCTCTCTTCTCTTCTCACCCACCCTGCCTCCCTGAAGGTCATGCCTACCTTTATGAGACAAATCCCAGCTTTTGTTTTTAATGCTGTGTGAACAAAACTCACAACAGCACTGGGACACCCAAGTGGCTACAACATCCCAATCTATTGGCTGATGTTCAAATGCACAATGACAGATGTCAATCCACGTGCAGAGGCAGTAAAAAAATAAAGGATGTGAAGTAATTAACATTGTCATTAAGTAATCAATTCATTGGCAGAAATGAAACTTGCACCTTTTCATAGGTTTCTTTGCCCCTTTTTTCTTCAAAAAAATAAAGCAGCATAATATGTAGAATTTTCTGTCCCTTTCTCTCCCTCTGAGTGACTAAGTACCATCTTTGTTTTACATTTTTCCTAGTAGATCTCCCCACAAAGCAAAGCAATTATTGATTATATTCTGCATTTTCAGTCAGTCTTCTGCAGATTTGGGAAGTTTAGTAAGTAGACCCAGTTTAACCTTTGAGTTGTCCTGCTCCCAGCATACAGATGATACCCTGGACAAAGCTATTCTGCAGTTATTCCAGGTATATTTAATGTCCATTCTCATGGCAGCAGGGATCACTGTCCAGCTTTTGAATGGAAGGGTCACCTGGATGCTAAATAAATTATATTTATCTCTAAATATTAATAATGGGAAATCAGGGGAGAGGCTCTAGTTGTCTTATAGCTATCAGTATGTGTCCTGCCTGCCCTGAGTACATTCTCTGTTTGTCAGGATTTACTGGAATATTGCAATTATACAATTAGCATATTTACCCTATGCACATAATTATACATAGTTACAGTAATCATGATAGGAAAAGAAAAAGCCTATGTCTAATAAGTCCCAGTGAAATTCAGATGAGAAACTCAGCATTAAGAGAACATTAAATACTTGATACAACACTGACATGATTCATATTCAAGTGCCACAGAAGAACATGGGACTGCCAGAGAGCTGCTGGATACAAGTATTCACATATTCATTTTCCAGTCTGAATTTCCTTGGCTGAGTGCAGTCCATGGCAAACTTCTTTTGGGAAATAAACTCATGTGCAGTGACTAACAAATTTGTATACATATTACACAAATACATACAAAAGAGGGTGTATCCAGGTGTTCTGAAATTGGTATTCCTTAATTCTGGCAAGGCCATAACATGGCTGGGTGAAACAGTGCAACAACTCAGAGAGAGCTGAGAGAAAAAGAGAAAATTTCCTCGGTTAACACTGTATCCTTGAAATGGTGTAAATAAGTAGCTTAGGATGCCTTTTAACAGTAGAATTATCTTTCCTAAGCTAGAAGCTGTCATTGACATTGAATTCTTCTTCCAAGTTTCTGATAGTGGGAATGGTTCTTCCAAACTTGTGCATTTTAGGAAAAGTGCTGTTGTGGAAAAGGCCACATATAATTACTGCCAAGTACAGCAGGGACAGAATCTAACTAGAAAAGTTGGGTCAGTCTCTGGGGAACTCATAGAAAGGGAGACAAGGAAGGAAGGAAGGAAGGAAGGAAGGAAGGAAGGAAGGAAGGAAGGAAGGTTTTTGGTTAGGTGACACTCGAT